>JBAIZL010000002.1:201688041-202130541 GCA_036971475.1 Prosapia bicincta
TGTCTGCGCATGCCCGGGTAAACAGTTTCACTAATAGCAAGTAATCACATTAGTGTTTAAAATTAGTAGCTTAAGTAAATTTGGAAATAGCTAAACTGGTTTATTGGTAGCCTATTGGAGCGTAAATATGTTCTAAGGGTTGTCAGTAAGTAAAATGTGACAGTTGTGATGGGACGATTAAAAGGCTTAACATGCGTACTGTGGCCATGACGAGACCTTACCTAAGCCTGTTACTAAACACTTCCTGACCAGACCAGGGAAACCAGAGAACTAGATGACAATAGTAACAGGTAAAACGGAACTCATGCTTTACCTAGGCCTAATGAATGGTTCGTATGATCTTGTTTGGAATGAACTAAAAGGAGACAGAGACTAACGTAGTGGGAGACAACTTGAAGGATGTTTAGACGTACTTTTGGGGGAACGCGAGAGTTTAAAGTGGCCAACGGACTGATTGGGCCGCACCACAAGCGTAAGAGAGTCGCTAATTACATTAAATTCAAGGTAACAAAAACCTTACGCAGTGTCAATCTAAAGAGTTATACAGACATTTCTATTATTCTTATAAATTATAGTTTAATGAAGCTAAATATAGAAGCTGAGAAAAGATTGTCTAATTTACTTGAAATCTCCTCAGGAACAAGACATTATTTGCGGCTGTATAGAAAGTCCTTAGCAACAAGACAAAAATATAATACCTAACTTTGTAGAAAGACCTCAGGAACAGGACAAAAACTTTATAAGCGGCTATGAAGAAAGCTTTCAGGAACAAGACAAAAATATTCGCGGCTATGTAGAAAGCACGAGGGAGCATGACAGAACATTATACGCAACTTTGTAGAACGTTCTCAGGAAAAAGACAAAAACTGTATAAGTGTCTATGTAGAAAGTCCTCAGGATCCAAAACAAAACATTATCCAACACAAAACTTACAAAGCATACGCGGTTATGTAAAAGTACTCGGGAACAAGATGAAAGATTATACGTGCCTATGTAGTTAGCTCTCAGGGACAAGACGAATTTTATACTTGAATATGTAGAAAGTTCTCAAGAACAAGACAAAACATTATACGTGCCTATGTAGATAGCTCTCAGGAACAAGACGAAATATTATACGTGATTATGTAGAAAGTTCTCAGGAACAAGACAAAACATTATACGTGCCTATGTAGATAGCTCTCAGGAACAAGACGAAATATTATACGTGATTATGTAGATAGCTCTCAGGAACAAGACGAATTTTGTACTTGACTATGTAGAAAGTTCTCAAGAACGAGACAAAACATTATACGTGCCTATGTAGATAGCTCTCAGGAACAAGACGAAATATTATACGTGATTATGTAGAAGGTTCTCAGGAACAAGACAAAACATTATACGTGCCTATGTAGATAGCTCTCAGGAACAAGACGAAATATTATACGTGATTATGTAGATAGCTCTCAGGAACAAGACGAATTTTGTACTTGATTATGTAGAAAGTTCTCAAGAACAAGACAAAACATTATACGTGCCTATGTAGATAGCTCTCAGGAACAAGACGAATTTTATACTTGATTATATAGAAAGTTCTCAAGAACAAGACAAAACATTATACGTGCCTATGTAGATAGCTCTCAGGAACAAGACGAAATATTATACGTGATTATGTAGAAAGTTCTCATGAACAAGACAAACCATTATACGTGCCTATGTAGATAGCTCTCAGGAACAAGACGAAATATTATACGTGATTATGTAGAAAGTTCTCAGAAACAAGACAAAACATTATACGTGTCTATGTAGATAGCTCTCAGGAACAAGACGAAATATTATACGTGCTTATGTAGAAAGTTCTCAGAAACAAGACAAAACATTATACGTACCTATGTAGATAGCTCTCAAGGACAAGACGAAATATTATACGTGCTTATGTAGAAAGTTCTCAGAAACAAGACAAACCATTATACGTGGCTATGTAGGAAGTTTCCGTTAACAAGACAATAACATAAATATATAAATAACCAATAATAAGTGAGTAAGCGTAATCGTTACTTGAGGCAAGTTTCGTTTCCTCAACGTACGTGTGCTGGGTCTGATACGTTTAATCTATTCCCATTAGCATGACTATTATTAACATGATACACGTATCTAAGCAAAACATAATTTTTCTGTTTCTACTAAATTTATTTTGTCAACATCATTACAAAGAGTACATTTTTCGACCGTCATTATTTTTGCTTTTACACGAAAAATATATCGACAAGAAAGTTTATTCAGAGTACTGTTAGTCTCGATTTGCCTTCTCCCTAACAGTTGCGCAGTTTGATTTAATATTCTTAGAACTTGGTAAGTAAGTTAGATTAATTCTGTCTCGTAAGAGGTAAATGGGCTCGTCACGACACAGCAAGTAAATTAGGAACAGAGGATAACAGCAACTATTGCAACCACCTGGGCAATCGTAAACTTTGTGGAGACTTCAACAAATTAGAAATGGGTTTCATTAATTCGTTTGGTGATTTTAATTACTCCTTTCAATAAGTTGAACTATCGCGTTAACGGCGGCTATGTTTGTTCACCTTAATGTTGGATGTTTTTCCTCTCTTTGCAGCCAATTGTCACGTCGAAAAATTCGGGTTTTGTCCCATTACATGCCCCTCCCCTAGTGGTTATATAAGCCTCTCCCCCAATGGTAATATAGGCCCCTCCTTCAGATCTAATATATTACAATATAACTGATTACTTGTCAAGTTAGGTTTAGTTTGTAGTAAGTAGTTGCCTGAAGGACAGACGGTACAAAATTTAAAGAGTCCATCGCAATAAAAACTACCACGTAAATGGATCACTTCTGTGTAGAACAAAGGTTTTTACAAAGGTTAGTAGCGTCTGGTTAGCATGGCTACTTGTCCGGATAGTAACTCTGTATAATTTTGCGCTCTCTTTCGGTATTTTCCTCCTCACTAAGGGACGGCAGTACTAGATATAAACACTGTTTGTATTTAAACACAATAATTTTAAATACATTTTCGGTTGCCTGCCTTCCAAGTTCTTCGTTTATCTATGCAAACATTTAACTGGAGAATTCTGAGGGGAACATCATGCCAAGTACCTACTTCACCTGACCTCGATTCGACTATCTAGCCTGACAATGTGCAGGTCTTATCTCGAACCTCTTGACTTGCCGGGCTGAAGTGTGCTTGTTATAGCAGTAACCTGTGAGATTTTATCGGCTATTGTTACTGAATAAAGAGGATTCTAGAAGGATATTGAGGAAAGCTAAGTAGGCCAACTGCGTTCTCTCATTTTGTTTTAGGTATCACAGTGTTTTCTTTCAGTTATTCGCCGCTCTTTAAACGCGAGAAATAATTTTCCTTGTAAATTTGTAACTAATTGATAAGATAAACATAATCAATTTTTTGTTCTCTTGCTAATACTCCGAGACAATAAACTCACTTTGTTTTGTTGGTGTGTCCGTACACAGATGATGTATGAATATTAACTCCCAGTTTTCCCTCTTACACAAAATAGTCTTCTTTTTGGAAAATTACCAAATCAGTGTCAGGTATCGATTTTAGTTCTTGTGCTGTCAAAGTTATTTTAATAATTAAAACGAATTTTATAATAAAACTTTTCTCAGAAGCCATAAAATTCCAAAAAACACCCTCATCTAGAAAAGTAGTTATAGTAGGCCTACAATATATATCCAAAGTATCCGTATCATGGGTTTGTTTATATAAACGTAAGGCTCAACCAACGTAAGCTAACCGGATGATGAGCGGAATGGCCTCCGCAGCACTCGTGTAACACACGGTATATTGCAAAGGGCTAGAGATGCGCAGGAAGGGAGGTCAGACAGCTGTCTACCCCTCTCTCGCATCTAGGCACGTTGGTTGTAGCGGCCACCCCTACCACTCGAAATGTCAAGTAGGCCTCTGCGTATGTATCGGCCAAGTCTCTTTCTATGTCTCGCAACTCATACGATACATGATAAGTACAGTCGAACGTCTTAAAAGTCTGATCCACATATCAGCCGGTTAGCCTACTCCATTAATTACTTTTTTTTTCATAACCAGGCCTATCATAACCGAATACATTGTACCTATATTTTAATAGGGTACAAAGCAGTTCTCTCTTCTTTAAATAAACCATGATTGTATAAAGTTTTGTTTTCCAAAAATAAGTTGAAATTAATTTTTTTCAATTCTTTTAAAATTTCAGGATTCAGGAATGTTTATTTTTTTAATTTTGTTGTGGTCAGTTAAATTACCAAAATTTACTAAAATTTCTAAATCACTTTAAACTGTAAAAAACGAATTGAAAACTGCTTTAGAATAATATTTAATCGGTTGTAAATTTTTTTAAAAATATAATTTGTTTCAATTTTCAAAAAGTGACTGGTCAGTATTTATTTAACTGATACAGTTAAATTTTTCTCCCCGGGTGGTTACAGTGTTGCCAGAACAGTCTGCGCGGCTAACCACACAGCCCCTAGGGGTGCATTAGTCGCCATTACATGTATGCTAGTAATGTGGCCTATGTATGGGGAAATATATCACAGAAGTTACTACGTATCACGTTGCTTTTATTTGATTCTTGTTCGGGGTTTTACACCTCAAGTTACAACTACCACACAAGCTTTTTATGTCATATGGAAAACAATATAAAACGAGTAACAAAATATTAAACATATACCTAAAAAGTGCAAGAGGTTGAATAAATAGTCGGCGTCGATTGATTATAGGTAAATTTAAAGTAAAACACAGAAGGGCCAAGTATTATTCGGAAAAAAGGTAAATTATTTCGACTTTAAAAACAACACAAGTTGTAAGGTAAGGAACCACATTTAGTAAATGTCAGTCACGCCGATGAGTAAAATGAAAAAACATTTAATTAATTGTTACACAACCGCTGCAAAGTAGATACGCCGTTCAATGCTTACTTATGCAATGTGCATTGTATTGCGTTCAAGAGGTTTGGTATGTAAAGTAATTTCATAGGGCACTATCTGGAGGACCTTGCAAGCTTGAGGGACAAAAGGGTGGAAGTCGCAAATAAGTCGGATTTAACTTCCAAGGTGTGGGGGCGAAGAAACCATACATCTAAAATATCTTGTCTTAGTCTTGCTATTATATTTATATTACCTATATTTCGTTTTTCATTAAAACTCTAAAGGTTTTGTCATCGAAAATGATTACAACTATTTGTTGTTTAATTAGAAAATTATTAATAGGTTGTTTCGAGAATCATATCTTCAACTAAAATTATGAACATTACTTTTTCAAAAAATCCTTGATTTTTGTTTAATATTTATTAAAGTTGTGTTTCCATGGTTACTGCAGTAAAAAAAAAACCTTTTTAACATGAAATGAAAAATTTACAAATTTTGTAAATCAACTGACATAAAATATTAGAATTATTTTCAATTCCTTTTATTAGCTCACACACTCTCATTACGCATATATATATATATATATATATACACACACACACACACACACACACATATATAAGGGAAAGTAGCCAAATAAGAGACAGTAACCTAATAAGAGACAGTAGACTATTTGCTCTTGTGTGTGCTACCATTTAGCGGAAACAGATGGAGATAACTTGTTCTTCTCCTCTTACTTTGCAGTCGTAGTGTGGACGCCAAGAAAGTCGTTGTAAATATTGTGTATAATTTTTATTGTTTCCTGATGTTTTGAGTTTTTTCCTTACAGAAGTTTAACGACGAAGAAAACAGTGAAGGTAAGCCTTAATGTATATATTATCTATATCACAGCAAAGCACATGTAATATGTGTCCTCTTTTATATAAAATCTTTCAGTTAAGTAGTTTAATTATTCTCAAGTCAGCCATTTTACTTTAGTGCTAATTGGTTCCTAATAAGAGACACATCGGGTTCCCAATAAGAGATAGTATCTCTTATTTGGATCGTTGTATCTCTTAATCATAAAAATCAATTTTAATAGGCTATTAAAATATTATAAATTACTCAAGTTTACATCAAAGATATTTGATATATTTTTAATAGAATGTAAGATAAGTTAGCTTAGTTATTAAAACCATTAGGAATTGAATTTTTAATTTTCATTTTGAAATAAATATTTTTCTTTCTATTAATAAATTATAATTTTATCTCTATAGTAAATGATAATCCTTCAAGATAATAAATTATAATTTTATTTTTATTGAGAAGTAAGTGAAGCTAATGTTTTTCCTTTAAAAAGTTTAAATCGTTGTATGTCTTTAAAAGTTGATATTTTGTTTAATTTTAGGAATATACAGTGTGTTTTTATTCAAAGAACTAAATTTAATTTGTAACATACATATTCTGGTATTATCTAATAAATATATGCAATTGTATTTGGTGCCTCTTATTTGGAACCTGTTTTTAAATGTAAAAAGTTGGTATCTCTTATTTGGAACCCTTTCGAAAAATCGTATATTTTACCATTTTCTTATTTAACGGCTTATAGCTCTTATAATTAGTATTTAATTTAAATTATTTTTATAATGCAAACAAATACAGTATCTGAATAAGGCAGCTACATAAACCTTTTTCAAAATTTTCTTTCGTACATTATTTTATAAGATTTTTAAAAAAAGTGTCTCTTATTTGGCTACTTTCCCTTATATAATTTATGTTCACAAGAGAATGTATAAATTGAAACTATTCTTGTATCTTGAATATTTTATTTTTATTGATTATATATATATATATATATATATATATATATATATATATATATATATATATATATACACTCAATAAAGTACTGTTTATCATCAACTCAAGTTCAAATAGTTTTTTTAATACTTGTAGTGGATAACAATTGATGTTAATACAGATTTTTCAAATATTTATTTATTTATTAAAACTTGATGTCCCGGTCGGATTCGAACTCAATAACTACATGTTTGAGAATCCAGCTACTTTATCACTAAGCCAACTTTCCCATAGCTGGAATTCTATTACTTAAATATTTATATGAAATTATAAGCGAACGGTTCCTTGCAACAATGAAGCATTTACAAGAGATCGATAGAATGAAAAATTATAGACCGCCATCAGTTTCGTAAATTAGAAACAAAAAATAATAGTAGTAATAAAATAAGTAGCAACAAAAAAAAAACAAAATAGTAATAATCCCAACACCATAAACTGGATAGAGAGGGAAATGGACAATTGTAAATAATTTTCTTCCTATTTTGCCACTTAATATTGTGATTCTATCATGCATAGGGCCTATACTATATACGTATTTATGCTAATTGCAACTATTTAATATAAAGTAACTAAAATAGCATTTTTCTTTGTTGATCCAAGTAAGAATTGACTTTATTAATTTTTGTTTTATATTACTTGCTCTATTACAACAGTGATTGTAAGAAAATTCAATTTTTCAAACATTTTTTATATTGTTTTGTTTCCATGGTTACCGAATGAGGAAAACTTGCATCGTCAATCTTGAGTGCTTAAACTGAAGTATACTTCCAGGAAACTTATCAAACAATATAAGCAATCAAGTGGGTTGGTTTCAGAGCAAAGATTGTTTTACCGACGTAACCTGATTAGTACAGAAAGTGTTTAGTTTGTGTGTTTGAGGCGAAATGAAATCATGGCCAGTTTTATATAATTTTAATATTTCATTGGGTATGGTTCTTGTTTTGGCATAAAAATCGCGCAACACGCAGGGCCGTGTGTGTGCGCGCGCGCGTATAAAAGCCCGTATATTGGTAAATCTTACGGTTTTCCGGTGAACGATTAACGGTAAAACTCTGTAGCCCTCTGTGATCATCGTTTATTCCGAACTTTTCCCGTCATACACTCGGCAAACTTTAGGGGGTTTTACCTCAGAGACGGTCACCCAGCCTAAGCTCAAAAGGTGCGATCGTTGCTAGCAAGAGAATGTGTTGAGCAATCCTCATTGTTTTCTTCCCAAACCCAACATTTACCAGCTGTCATTGGTAGAACCTCTAGCTTCTCCCGTCATACACTCGACAAACTTTAGGGTCTTACCTCAGAGACGGTTACCCAGCCTACCCTTAAAAGGTCCTCTCGTTGCTAGCAAGAGAATGTGTTGAGCAATCCTCATTGTTTTCTTCCCAAACCCAACATTTACCAGCTGTCATTGGTAGAACCTCTAGCTTCTCCCGTCATACACTCGACAAACTTTAGGGTCTTACCTCAGAGACGGTTACCCAGCCTACGCTTAAAAGGTCCGCTCGTTGCTAGCAAGAGAATGTGTTGAGCAATCCTCATTGTTTTCTTCCCAAACCCAACATTTACCAGCTGTCATTGGTAGAACCTCTAGCTTCTCCCGTCATACACTCGACAAACTTTAGGGTCTTACCTCAGAGACGGTTACCCAGCCTACGCTTAAAAGGTCCGCTCGTTGCTAGCAAGAGAATGTGTTGAGCAATCCTCATTGTTTTCTTCCCAAACCCAACATTTACCAGCTGTCATTGGTAGAACCTCTAGCTTCTCCCGTCATACACTCTACAAACTTTAGGGTCTTACCTCAGAGACGGTTACCCAGCCTACGCTTAAAAGGTCCGCTCGTTGCTAGCAAGAGAATGTGTTGAGCAATCCTCATTGTTTTCTTCCCAAACCCAACATTTACCAGCTGTCATTGGTAGAACCTCTAGCTTCTCCCGTCATACACTCGACAAACTTTAGGGTCTTACCTCAGAGACGGTTACCCAGCCTAAGCTTAAACGGTCCGCTCGTTGCTAGCAAGAGAATGTGTTGAGCAATCCTCATTGTTTTCTTCCCAAACCCAACATTTACCAGCTGTCATTGGTAGAACCTCTAGCTTCTCCCGTCATACACTCGACAAACTTTAGGGTCTTACCTCAGAGACGGTTACCCAGCCTACGCTTAAAAAGTCCGCTCGTTGCTAGCAAGAGAATGTGTTGAGCAATTCTCATTGTTTTCTTCCCAAACCCAACATTTACCAGCTGTCATTGGTAGAACCTCTAGCTTCTCCCGTCATACACTCGACAAACTTTAGGGTCTTACCTCAGAGACGGTTACCCACCCTACGCTTAAAAGGTCCGCTCGTTGCTAGCAAGAGAATGTGTTGATCAATTTTCATTGTTTTCTTCCCAAACCCAACATTTACCAGCTGTCATTGGTAGAACCTCTAGCTTCTCCCGTCATACACTCGTCAAACTTTAGGGTCTTACCTCAGAGACGGTTACCCAGCCTACGCTTAAAAGGTCCGCTCGTTGCTAGCAAGAGAATGTGTTGAGCAATCCTTATTGTTTTCTTCCCAAACCCAACATTTACCAGCTGTCATTGGTAGAACCTCTAGCTTCTCCCGTCATACACTCGACAAACTTTAGGGTCTTACCTCAGAGACGGTTACCCAGCCTAAGCTTAAAAGGTCCGCTCGTTGCTAGCTAGAGAATGTGTTGAGCAATCCTTATTGTTTTCTTCCCAAACCCAACATTTACCAGCTGTCATTGGTAGAACCTCTAGCTTCTCCCGTCATACACTCGACAAACTTTAGGGTCTTACCTCAGAGACGGTTACCCAGCCTACGCTTAAAAGGTCCGCTCGTTGCTAGCAAGAGAATGTGTTGAGCAATCCTTATTGTTTTCTTCCCAAACCCAACATTTACCAGCTGTCATTGGTAGAACCTCTAGCTTCTCCCGTCATACATTCGACAAACTTTAGGGTCTTACCTCAGAGACAGTTACCCAGCCTAAGCTTAAAAGGTCCGCTCGTTGCTAGCAAGAGAATGTGTTGAGCATTCCTCATTGTTTTCTTCCCAAACCCAACATTTACCAGCTGTCATTGGTAGAGCCTCTAGCTTCTCCCGTCATACACTCGACAAACTTTAGGGTCTTACCTCAGAGACGGTTACCCAGCCTAAGCTTAAAAGGTCCGCTCGTTGCTAGCAAGAGAATGTGTTGAGCAATCCTCATTGTTTTCTTCCCAAACCCAACATTTACCAGCTGTCATTGGTAGAACCTCTAGCTTCTCCCGTCATACACTCGACAAACTTTAGGGTCTTACCTCAGAGACGGTTACCCAGCCTACGCTTAAAAGGTCCGCTCGTTGCTAGCAAGAGAATGTGTTGAGCAGTCCTCATTGTTTTCTTCCCAAACCCAACATTTACCAGCTGTCATTGGTAGAACCTCTAGCTTCTCCCGTCATACACTCGACAAACTTTAGGGTCTTACCTCAGAGACGGTTACCCAGCCTACGCTTAAAAGGTCCGCTCGTTGCTAGCAAGAGAATGTGTTGAGCAATCCTCATTGTTTTCTTCCCAAACCCAACATTTACCAGCTGTCATTGGTAGAACCTCTAGCTTCTCCCGAATTATAATGGAAAATCCCGAAAAATCAGCTGTTTATAAAATCCTTTTGTTAACCAGCTCACGTTACTAAGTCCTAAGATTTACTAGGAAACCCTGTACTTACCATCGTCAGGTAGTGGACGGCCAGATTTAACCATGTAGTGAAACATAGACCTAATAATAATAATTTCTCTCTATTCTTTGTTTCAAAAGACAATATAATAGTTATAAAATTCGAAGTAAAGGTAAATGAGTAATAGGGAGCAAAATGTCTTGTTTTTGAGGATAGATCTCTTGACGGATTAAGTAAACTTTTATAAACTTGCATCGTTGGCATGTTCAAGAACAAACTTTACTATGCAAGCAACACAGAGTTGTGTAGGTATATCTCTCCACAGTGTTATTCTTTAATATTTTATAAATACGTTTACACAGTAAGGGATTAAGGTTAGTCACGGCTTATATGTTTTCACGGATTGTATTAGCATTACTAAAAACATTTACTAATTAGAATATTGAAACAAGACAGCTGACGGTTACAATAAAGACAGCTGACATGTTCGTTTTTAAAAATATATCGAAATATACATTCCAAACAGGAATAGTAATTCAATGTCTCAAAACACACAATGGTTGAAAGTGATTAAAAAATGCATTTAATTTCGTCAAAAGACCATACATTGCATTTGACGTTTTCTATTAAGAGAAATTTGTTGGAAGAAATAGTAAATAAATGACTTCACGAATTTTTACACGAAGTATGACAAATTTTGACAAAGAATACACAACTTTGTTATCGTTTGGAATTTTTTTACTTTTATAAAACAGATTAACCACTCCGTTTCTTTGATCTTTTCGTTGCTCCACCGTTTCCGAAGATTTTCTAACATTTTAATCTCAAACAGGAATTCACGTAGGATTTTATTCTGCTTCATTTGAAAATTTAAAACATTATATAAAAACAATGTTTTGTTACGCACTCGAGAAGAAAGAAATGGCTACTTCTGGGATAAATTATATTTTAAAATGAAATATCCAGTAATCCATTATCCATTGAATAATAATGCTACATTTAGCGTAATATTTCCTTATTTAAGGGCCTGCTTCTGAGGTTATGTAACGAACGAATGAATTAGCATTGATAGTGACAAAGATTCTACACTTATCACTAAAAATATTCCAACCATGACGATGCGCGCATGCGCAGAGGTCTCGTCTAAAGTTAGGTGCGAGTACATCCCAGGATTGGTTTCACTACAAGTAAAATGAACCTTCCAGAAAACTTTCCGATTTCTCAACGAGCCCCAATCTCGATTCATTCCTTTATAAATCATGCTTGGCGAAAAAAAAAATTTCGTTTGTTAAAGGAAGTTAGTTCTACTTGAAGCATCGTAACCCAAAAGAAACTAAACTATTGATTACCACAAATGTTTATACTGCTGAGAAATATAAGCATTTATGTGGAGCATTTTGTATTTTTGTCTAAAAGCTTTTAATCATTTAGGTTCCAAATAACTTATTGTATTTTTTCCTTAAGGGCCTTTTATTGAACGATAAACAGCAACTAGACATTGTAGGCGGCATCAAAACAGTACATTGCAATTAGCTGCTTGTATGCTCAAGCGCGGCGTGTAAACAATGCATACAATGAGATTGCTTTTATAACAATCTAGCTACACAGAAATGCAGTATCCCTCATCACGGTGTGTGTGTGTGTGTGTGTGTGTGTGTGTGTGTGTGTGTGTGTGTGTGTGTGTGTGTGTGTGTTTGTGTGTGTTTTTGACATATTCCTGACTTAATTGTCCTTTTATCAATACTCTATTAAATATATTTGAAACCTTTCACCATATTAGGTCGACTTGTCGCCATTTTCTCCCACCTTTAAATTCTGTACTAGGAGGGTTTTATATCCCTTACGTAACCCTACCTATATTCACAATCATCTCCCTATTGGGATATTACTTAGCCTTCACTAGGCATTCTGGCTGAAACTACAAACAGGCCGGAAGTGTTGGTACTTCTTACAACAATGTCTCGAGGAAGTAGCAGGCGGAAATGCTATATTTCGGGTAACTCTACTCCTTCTTGGAAGTGATCAGTCAGAGGGGGTTAGGGGGTTCCCCAGATTATGAAGCGTCTGTCACGCGACACTGGTTGCGGGTAGGAATATAGGTCAGGGCTGTTGGTATTGGGCTGGATTTGAGGAGTTTGTTCTGTTACATTACGATATTTCTGGTCAGTTATACTACGAAGTATTTTTATACAGAGAGATAAAAGTATTTATTCGTAGGGGGACTGGGTTACACCTCACTTGAATTGCTTATCCATGTCTAAGCATTATAAGACTAAAGTTTCCTTCCAATCTCACTTGAAGTAATACGCACTTGATCTAGACATGTTAATGTAGATGCGCAACGCTAGATCTAGAAATGTTAATGCTGATATACAACGCTTGATCTAAAAATGTTATTGTAGATCCATAATGCCCGATCTAGAAATGTTAATGTAGATGCTCAACGCTAGATCTAGGAATGTTAATGTAGATGCGCAACGCTAGATCTAGAAATGTTAATGTGGACGCGCAACGCTAGGTCTAGAAATGTTAATGCTGATATACAACGCTTGATCTAAAAATGTTATTGTAGATCCATAATGCCCGATCTAGAAATGTTAATGTAGATGCGCAACGCTAGATCTAGGAATGTTAATGTAGATGCGCAACGCTAGATCTAGAAATGTTAATGTAGATGCGCAACGCTAGATCTAGAAATGTTAATGTGGACGCGCAACGCTAGGTCTAGAAATGTTAATGTTGATGCGCAACGATAGATCTAGAAATGTTAATGTAAACGCGCAACGCTAGATCTAGAAATGTTAATGTAGATGCGCAACGCTAGATCTAGAAATATTATGTAGAAGCGCAACGTTAGATCTAGAAATGTTAATGTAGACGCGCAACGCTAGATCTAGAAATGTTAATGTGGACGCGCAAAGCTAGGTCTAGAAATGTTAATGTAGTTGAAAACGATAGATCTAGAAATGTTAATGTAGATGCACTACGCTAGATCTAGACATGTTAATGTAGATGCACAATGCTAGAACTAGAAATGTTAATGTAGACGCGCAACGCTAGATCTAGAAATGTTAATGTAGACGAAAACGATAGATCTAGAAATGTTAATGTAGACGCGCAACGATAGATTTAGAAATGTTAATGTAGACGCGCAACGATAGATCTAGAAATGTTAATGTAGATGCACTACGCTAGATCTAGACATGTTAATGTAGATGCACATTGCTAAAACTAGAAATGTTAATGTAGACGCACAACACTAGATCTAGAAATGTTAATGTAGTTGAAAACGATAGATCTAGAAATGTTGATGTAGATGCACTACGCTAGATCTAGACATGTTAATGTAGATGCACAATGCTAGAACTAGAAATGTTAATGTAGACGCGCAACGCTAGATCTAGAAATGTTAATGTAGATGCGCAACGCTAGATCTAGAAATGTTAATGAAGATGCACAATGCTAGATCTAGAAATGTTAATGTGGACGCGCAACGCTAGGTCTAGAAATGTTAATGTAGATGCGCAACGATATATCTAGAAATGTTAATGTAGACGCGCAACGCTAGATCTAGAAATGTTAATGTAGATGCAGAACGATAGATCTAGAAATGCTAATGTAGATGCACAACACTAGTTCTGGAAATGTTAATGTAGACGCACAACGATAGATCTAGAAATGTTAATGTAGATGCGCAACACTAAATCTAGAAATGTTAATGCTGATGCGCAACGCTAGATCTAGAAATGTTAATGTAGATGCACGACGCTAGATCTAGAAATGTTAATGTAGATGCGCAACGCTAGATCTAGAAGTGTTAATGCTGATATACAACTCTTGATCTAAAAATGTTATTGTAGATCCACAACGCCCGATCTAGAAATGTTACTGTAGATACACAGCGCTTGATCTGTAAATGTTAATATAGATACACAGCGCTTGATCTGGAAATGTTTATGTAGATACACAGCGCTTGATCTGGAAATGTTGATGTAGATACACAATGCTTGATCTGGAAATGTTAATGTAGATACACAGCGCTTGATCTGGAAATTGTAATGTAGACGCACAACGCTTGATGTGGAAATGTTAATGTAGACGCACAACGCCTGATCTGTAAATGTTAATGTAGATACACAGCGCTTGATCTGGAAATGATAATGTAGATACACAACGCTTGATGTGAAAATGTTAATGTGGACGCACAACGCCTGATCTGTAAATGTTAATGTAGATACACAACGCTTGATGTGGAAATGTTAATGTAGACACACAACGCTTGATGTGGAAATGGTCATGTAGACGCACAACGCCTGATCTGGAAATGTTAATGTAGACGCACAACGCCTGATCTGGAAATGTTAATATAGATATACAACGCTAGATCTGGAAATGTTAATGTAGATACACAGCGCTTGATCTGGAAATGATAATGTAGATGCACAACGCTTGATGTGGAAATGTTAATGTAGATACACAGCTCTAGATCTGGAAATGGTTATGTAGATATACAACGCTAGATCTGGAAATGTTAATGTAGATACATAGCGCTTGATCTGGAAATGTTAATGTAGATACACAACGCTTGATGTGGAAATGTTAATGTAGATACACAACGCTTGATGTGAAAATGGTAATGTAGATGCACAACGCTTGATGTGGAAATAATTGGAAATTCCAACGGTGAATCAGCGTCTTCTCGTTATATCTAACAGATTTAGATATACTTGTAATTATCCAACGATTGTTTCTAATGGCGCTGATAGTGTGCAAGGCCGCGTGTGTATGGGATAGTATCCGTTAGCTGACGGCGCGGGATAAACGTTAAGGATTTGTGGGGTTAGGTTATACTGAGGTGCGTACTTCTGGTCTATCAAAGTGGCTGTGCACTAGATGTTTCCATTAATTATTGACGGATTGTCTGATCTACAGGAGACATACATTCGTTGCAAGTTCTTATAAAGTTGAACTTTTTTATTTATTGGATAATAGGCAATCCTTATTCGGTAAGTGAATGATTGATTTTTGCACGGTGTAAAATAAAACTGATTTATATGCCCTGTTACTGAAAACATATGAGTAAAATAATGTTTGATGTCAATATCGAATCAAGGATTATAAACGATTTTTTTAAAGTCAATTTCTACTTAGCTCAACAAAGTAAAATGTTATTTTCCTTACATGTTATTAATTAATTACAATTAATATAAATAGAGTAACATTAATTATACGTTAAAACAGTTGTTATAATGCGTACCTAAAGTCAGCTTCATTATGAAATTATATGTTATCACCTATTGAAAGTGAAATGGGACGAAATATTTATATTGCGTACGTTGCCCTTTATGTGAAAAGTAATGCTCCCATTAAAACTAAAACTTAGTTTCAAAAGGTTTGAAATGTTAATATATATATATATATATATATATATATATATATATATATATATATATATATATATATATATATATATATATATATATATATATAGACTATATATATATATATATATATATATATATATACTATATATATATATATAGACTATATATATATATATATATATATATATATATATACTATATATATATATATATATATATATATATATATATATATATAGTCTATATATATATATATATATATATATAGTCTATATATATATATATATAAAGAACTAAGTCAAAATACATATACAAGAATAATAATTGAATTTACAAATATAATTCTTGTATTTGTATTTTGACTTAGTTCTTTATTAATACACAAGAATATATATTGCGATATTTATATATATATATATATAAGAAGAGAGACAACCAATGGAAGGAATTGAGTAACGTTTTATATTTTTTCCGTGCGTCAGAGAAAGTATAATTTTTGTGTTATTCTTGTTCAAAATCTTTGAACAACGTTGGGGTTGTCCTGAAATTCGTACATACAGTGCCATGTTTTGGGAAGAGAATGTTCAAAAACCAATGAAGTATCATAAAAACAATAAGCAAAATTTCCATTTCCAGCCGCAATACGGGTGACTATTTTTTAACAAATATTTTTATTTCGTTATATTTTCTGATTAACAGTTTATAAAAATTAGAACGAAATGTATTATATATGTATTTATATAGTGAAAACAGATGTTTCTTTGTTTACTAGTAACATTGACGGTGCGATAGAACACATGTTGCGCACACAGGTTCGTAAAAAGTAGGAATACAGAGTCAGTTGGTGTGATGTTACAGCAGAGGGGAATACTGTGAGTGATCTAGACATGCCGAGATGTAAGTAACGATTTAATGGTAAGAGTAAAATAACTGTCCAACATAGGTTTAAGCAGGCCGAAGTGACGCTGGATTTATAGAGGTAGTTGTCCAACATAGGTTTAAGCAGGCCGAAGTGACGCTGGATTTATAGAGGTAGTTGTCCAACATAGGTTTAAGCAGGCCGAAGTGACGCTGGATTTATAGAGGTAGTTGTCCAACATAGGTTTAAGCAGGCCGAAGTGACGCTGGATTTATAGAGGTAGTTGTCCAACATAGGTTTAAGCAGGCCGAAGTGACGCTGGATTTATAGAGGTAATTGTCCAACATAAGTTTAAGCAGGTCGAAGTGACGCTGGATTTATAGAGGTAGTTGTCCAACATAGGTTTAAGCAGGCCGAAGTGACGCTGGATTTATAGAGGTAGTTGTCCAACATAGGTTTAAGCAGGCCGAAGTGACGCTGGATTTATAGAGGTAGTTGTCCAACATAGGTTTAAGCAGGCCGAAGTGACGCTGGATTTATAGAGGTAGTTGTCCAACATAGGTTTAAGCAGGCCGAAGTGACGCTGGATTTATAGAGGTAGTTGTCCAACATAGGTTTAAGCAGGCCGAAGTGACGCTGGATTTATAGAGGTAGTTGTCCAACATAGGTTTAAGCAGGCCAAAGTGACGCTGGATTTATAGAGGTAGTTGTCCAACATAGGTTTAAGCAGGCCGAAGTGACGCTGGATTTATAGAGGTAGTTGTCCAACATAGGTTTAAGCAGGCCGAAGTGACGCTGGATTTATAGAGGTAGTTGTCCAACATAGGTTTAAGCAGGCCGAAGTGACGCTGAATTTATAGAGGTAGTTGTCCAACATAGGTTTAAGCAGGCCGAAGTGCCGCTGGATTTATAGAGGTAGTTGTCCAACATAAGTTTAAGCAGGCCGAAGTGACGCTGGATTTATAGAGGTAGTTGTCCAACATAAGTTTAAGCAGGTCGAAGTGACGCTGGATTTATAGAGGTAATTGTCCAACATAAGTTTAAGCAGGCTGAATTGACGGTGGATTTATAGAGGTAGTTGTCCAACATAAGTTTAAGCAGGCCGAAGTGACGCTGGATTTATAGAGGTAATTGTCCAACATAAGTTTAAGCAGGTCGAAGTGACGCTGGATTTATAGAGGTAGTTGTCCAACATAAGTTTAAGCAGGCCGAAGTGACGCTGGATTTCAACATAAGTTTAAGCAGGCCGAAGTGACGCTGGATTTATAGAGGTAATTGATAAACACTATTTATCCAGCAGACGGCATACAATTTTTGTGTTCCTATAAAAAAACAATTTTATAAAATTTGAAAGCTGAACTATGCTCTTAGTATATTATGTGTAGAAGCTGTTTACACGTGTGGAAGAGAAAGGCAATTTTGTAAAACATTTTCTCCTACAAAGAAAGGGCGGCGTCGGGGCTCCGTATCGCCTGTGTACATTGTTCCAACCGCTTCCATTATTGTGTTTTTGTCTGCCGGAAAGGTCGTCTGTATTTTTATATCTTGCAGTTCCGACCAGCATTCTTTGTTGTAACGGGGGTTTGCCATGCGCGACCTTAATAATCGACTCTGCTCAGTGCACGATATTTTAATAGTTCTTTAAAATAAGCATTGACTCTCACCAGTGAAGATGCTGATGCAGTGAATACGGGGTGAGTGAGTACATGTAAGCGACATAATAGGTTAATTAAATGCAGAAGTAAACCCGTGAATATGTCCGACTATTTTACGACTTGCTTTATAATTTCGCAGCGTTGTTTATATTCACGTATAATTTTAAAAGTGTAAATTATAAAATGAAAAAGTCAATAAGCATATCAGTGAACCAGCTCTGTATATATATATCCTGCACAAATTTTTAATCGTTAATAAAATACGTTTTTATTCATCCAATCAAGTTCAATTACATTTTTTTATACCTATGGTGGATGAAAATTGATGTTAATAAAGTTTTTCTAAATATTTATTCAATAATTAATTTATACAAATTTAGGGTTCTATCCAGATTTTAACGCTTTGGCAATGCGCCAACTTTCCAATACCAAGAAATGAATTTCTCAAAGACATATATAATTATTTTCCCTCATCTGGTTGTAGTCGAAACCTCCATAGTACAACTTTAAACTGTTGCCATGGTTACCAAAAAATATTATAAATAGTGCTGAAGGTTATAAATGAATGAAACTAATAAAATAAACAAACAAACTGGAAATAAGCAAATAATGATACAATTTTTCTTACTTGACCTCAGTAGGAATTCACTTAATTTTTTTTTTTTTTTTTTATCGCTTGTTTTACTTGTAAAATGGCGAACACTATAAAATTGTAGAGTATAGTATAGGAATTATATAGCCTACTACGCTAGAAATCAAAACTGTAATTGTGTATAATATCTCCAAATTTAATATGCATATATTGTATATTATCGTACTTACTATAGGCCTACTTATGGTATGGAACGTGTTACAAATAGGTAACCTTCTAAAACTATGTATTAAACAATTATACAAACATCGCTCCTTTAAAAGTATTTAATCTGTGTATTAAAGTAGACTGCCTTAGTTCGGAAACTTTAATGCAGATGGCATTGTAATCTCTACACTTATTAAGTCGTAAATAGATTGGAACTATAAACATGGTGTTATACTCATTATATACAATCAGTTGCAATATTACATTCAAACCAAAAACCTTAATTCATGAACAATAATCAAATAAATAGGCCAGTACTACAGTTGAGGCTGTACACTTTGATAAAGATCATTTGACTATCGAAACTCTAGTTATTTGATTATTATTCCCGTATTGTGTTCTTTGATAATTGTCAATTAATTGTATTAGTTGTGTTGGCTACTGTGAATAGTGATGTAGAATGTAAGACAGTGATACAGTTGCTTTAGATGTCAGTTAAAAATTTGTTAAAGATAGATTTGTTTATTAGATATTTATTTTGTTTATAAAAAAAAAAATTGTATACGAGAGTGAAAGTTTAAAACGTGAAGTCATCGGAATTCAAACGAGTATTCGAACAAGTACCCCTGTCTTATACTGATTCTAACGAATTATTTATAACAGTTTCCCTCGTCCAAGTCTCTAGTTGTAACGAATACTCGTAACAGTCCCCCTGTCCATGTCACTAGTTCTAACAAATATTTGTAACAATCCTTCCGTTCAGGTCATTGATTCTACGAATATTTATAACAGCCCCCCCCGTCCAAGTCACTAGTTCTAACGAATACTCGTAACAGTCCCCCTGTCCATGTCACTAGTTCTAACAAATATTTGCAACAGTCCTTCCGTTCAGGTCATTGATTCTAACGAATATTTATAACAGTCCCCTCCCGTCCAAGTTACTAGTTCTAACGAATACTCGTAATAGTCCCCCTGTCCATGTCACTAGTTTTAACGAATACTCGTAACTGTCCCCCTGTCCATGCCAATAGTTCTAACGAATATTTATAAAAGTTTTTTCGTTCAGGTCACTAATTCTAACGAATACTCGTAACTGTCCCCCTGTCCATGCCAATAGTTCTAACGAATATTTATAAAAGTCTTTTCGTCCAGGTCACTGTTTCTAACAAATATTCGTAACAGTCCCCCTGTCCAGGTCACTAACTCTAACTAATATTCGTAACAGTCTCCTCTCAGGTCATTAACTGTAACTAATACTCGTAACAGTCCTCCCGTCCAGGTCACTGTTTCTAACGAATATTCGTAACAGTCCCCCTGTTCAGGTCACTAACTCTAACTAATATTCGTAACAGTCCCCTCTCCAGGTCATTAACTGTAACTAATACTCGTAACAGTCCTCCCATTGTAACAGATATACTTAACGGTCCCCACGTCCACACATTGTAGTTTCAAACGTCACTACAATATTGCGAAGTACAGCTGTATTCAATAAAGAATGTTTTAACATTATTAAAGAAACCGTGTAGACCATGGGGGGGGGGTGGAGAATATTGCTTCGTGTTTTGTTTTTAAGCAATACCGAGAAATAATTTCAAAACTACCTTTAAGTGAAGTATTTTCCATCGGAAGTGGCAACTTCTAAAGTAATATTAGTAATGGTTTGTTTAGCCCTTAGTAAGAGATATTAGACATAGCCTACTAAGTAAAACTGAAGGATAAAGGCGATAACAAAGTTACGCTACAATTTTACAACTCCTTAAAGACTTACGAATAAAATTATTTACAGCTCCGTCGGAAGTTAAAGAGTTTTTTATGTTTTATCGTATTTCTGATTTGTTTTTACGTTTCTTCAGCTTTTTGCAACTTGTTTCATTACGTTTGAAAGATTGCAGAAACTTTCTTTAAAAAACCTCTTACGATATTTAAAAATCAATACGCTTCTTGTTTTATTTTACGGGAGACAGTTAGTAAACACACGCAGTAAGGTCTCTATTCATCTACATTAAAGTGTAAGTGATATGCAAATAAATAAACTTTGTTATTGGGTTCATCAAGTCAGTGCTAGATGAGATTCTGGGGAGACATTGCAGCTGTTGTGCACGCACTACAAAATGAACGGATGTACTCCGGATATTAACTAGAAATTACATCCACGCGAGATTTACCTTCGATTTATTCCTTAACAATTGACCTGATGCAGAATGATTATGCGTCTATCCACACACGTTTCAATGCATATTCACTGTAATATTTTTTATTCAAACAGGCGTGGTTCCGTGATACTTGCAACTTGGCAACGTCGCTTATTTTTGCGTATATAACTCTAATTGTGTGATGGACTTACTGAAGTGAAGCTAGGATTCGTATAGTCATAATATAGGATTACTTTTGTTACTGTTATTGGGCATTGATTTGATAGTTTCAAATTTGTGCTAATTAAATAGAAACACCTGAGGTAATCTGGGGATTTTAACTAAACGAGCAAGCAACAATACGGCGTGGACAAATGCAAAGTGTAAACCGAATGAGAAGCCCCTGCTTACATCGGCACTCAGGTTACTGAGACTCTGGTATTGGGTATTGATTTGAAAGTTTCAAATTTGTGCTAATTAAATAGAAACACCTGAGGTAAAATGGGGATTTTAACTAAACGAGCAAACAACAATACGGCGAGGATAAATGCAAAATGTAAACCGAATGAGAAGCCCCTGCGTACAGCGGCACTTAGGTTACTGAGAGACTGGTATTGGGTATTGATTTGAAAGTTTCAAATTTGTGCTAATTAAATAGAAACACCTGAGGTAAAATGGGGATTTTAACTAAACGAGCAAACAACAATACGGCGAGGATAAATGCAAAATGTAAACCGAATGAGAAGCCCCTGCGTACAGCGGCACTTAGGTTACCGAGACTCTGTTATTGAACGGAAAGGCGAACGCATTTTATCCCACTTTATTGCACTAAAGGGATTTGATCACTGGGCTAGCGTCGTATTTCCGTTTTAAATTACCTTTGGTAAGGAGAGTATTTTTGTTTGCAATTCTCTGTTTTAAAATATTTTTTCAGCAATAGCCCTCACTGGTTTTGCAGTAGTAATTGTGTGGAATACAATGTAACAATAAGAGCTCCCGTTACGAATGCTAAATCAGTTGACTAATTCTTTTTTAGCTCGATCAATCGCAGTACAGTTCGGCTTTCACCAGTGTTTTCCCGCCGAACAGCATTATTCTATTTTTAGTTGATTTCATAAACTATGGAAAAAAATTAAGTACCGCTCCTACTTGGGTCTACAAAGAAATATTTATTTTAGTTACTTTTTACTAAATAATTACAATTATTATCAATAGGTATATACGTATGACAGAATCACAACATTAACTGGCAAAATAGGAAGAGAAAATAATTAATTAAATTTAATTGATGAATAGATATTAAATATCGAAAACTTGTTGCTGTTCATGACGAGCTGGTTGTAATTACTCATTACACTTTGATATTACTTGCGACCAGACTTTTTGTTAACTAAAGGTTGTTAAATTGGTAACTTACACTTGGAGGAAACGTTTTCGTCTTACGACTTCTTCAACCTCCATAGATATTTGAAAAAAACTAATAAAATCAAGTGTCATCTACCAATAAGTTTTAAAAGAAATGTATTTGAACTTGAGTAGGCTAGTAAAATGTATTATATGTGTATATATATATATATATATATGTATGTATGTATGTATAGATCTAAGAGTAAAACTTTATTTAAAACGAAAAATTTGTAAAAAAATATTTTATAACACAATTTCTATTTATAAACAACCATTATTTAAATACGGCAAACATGTCGTTAACTTGATTGAATATGTTAACAATGTATTGAAACAGATAAGCTATTGCAACATTGGAAACTTTTATCTACTGTAGTTAACGAATCACAACAGCTGATTCAATCGCAACTGATACGAATAACGATAGGAACTTGTATAAATGCGTCTATTTTCTTGCTATAGAGTTGTTTTCTAATTTTCTACATATTTTATTTCTTACTGGTGATTTACAATAAACCATCGCACAATAAAAACTACATAAGTCTGAATGTTTTTCATTAAACTGTTTTGTTTTAAACGACTTTTTTCCTTTAAATGATAATTTATATTTTTTATTACTTGTAGCCCACTCGACTTGTAGACATGCAGTGCCCCACTCAAGTGGCGGCGATGTAACGGGCTGAGACCGATTAGTATCGATATTTTATATAAAAACGTTTCTACAGCTGTTTGTTATAGATACACGCGTTGGAACATATATACGTTTAGAAAATATTTGTTTACAAAATTATGAATTATATTATTCAAATGTGATTAGAGCAGAATTTTACAAAGTTTGAAAGATAAAACAATTGACGTGTTTAGAAGAAACTTGATCGATAGAAGTAGAAAAGATTTCAATGGAAATAGTTATCCATTTTATCGCCAATTTCAAGTTCCAATTGGCAAGTAGTATGCCCCTCTAATTTCCAATTCCATTCAACAAGTACTACACCCTTCCCATTTCCAGTTCCAATATATATATATCTATCTATCTATCTATCTATATATATATATATATATATATATATATATATATATATATATATATATATTTATTTATTTATTTACCGTGATATTTCACGTTGTCCATTACTTTATGAAGTTATTTTTATTACTTGTAAATAATTTTTTCACTCAGAGAGATTCGACAATGGTCAAGTGACCGAAAGGTGCCTCATCACATAAGGTAAAATTATTGCACTTAGTGGTGGAAAATTTGTTTACAAGTAATAATAATAACTTCATATATATATATATATATGCTCATACGTATTCCTTCACGGATTTTGAAAAATATGATGAATAGTTTCCATCCGGAGTACATGCGTTTTGCAGGGCATAAAATCGCTGTTCTGACGTATAGCTAGAATCTGATCTAGCATTGACGAGGTGAACCCAACAACAACCACAACTGCGATTTTATGCACTACAAAATGTACGGATATACTCCGGATGACTATTCATTATATATATATATATATATATATATATATATATATATATATTCATTTATTTAATTGAGTGTGTGTGTATGTGTGTTTGTTTTAGTTTTAATAGTAACGCAATAGTTTTGTGTGTCTCTCTGGGTTCGCCTTCTTTCTCGCATACGCATTTATATCAGTGGCAAAATTAGTAGCGGCAGACTATGTTCGCCATGGGCTACACCAGTGTAATTGCATTGCTTGCTGTGTTACAGGTGCGGGTAATTGGGTCATGGCGTTAAGCCTAACCGCGCTACGCCGACGCCATGTCCTGTTCGCCCTCATCCTAGTGTTCGTGCCGTGCAGCTTCTTCGTCCTCTCCTCTGGACCAGGTGTGTATCTACTTTATACTTTCCTATACAATGTTTTCATGCATGCATACAAACTTTGTTTTTATTCAATATTATTTTGTTTTTTTATAACTATAACAGCATGTTGTAGGAAAAATTGTAAAATAATAGTTAATTATCCGTTTCAATGAATATGTCGCCATAACAACATTTCGCCCAAAATAATCAGTTAAAAACTGTGTGCGTGTGTGTGTGTGTGCGCGCGTGCGTGTGTGTGTTCTTATTAAATCGAAACCAAAGATGTGCAGGTTTGCGGCTCGCGTGGATAGCATCGCTTCCAACCTATCAGTAAGGACGACCGATCTAATATTTAGTCTGATTGTCATTACCTACATTGGCTTTGCAGCCACAGAGGATGTGCTGTTGTATCGTGTGTTGAATCCGTCTAAGTACGGTGGCCCGAAACTCTAATGAGAAGGTCTTGAAACAAACTAAATCCCTCATTAGGCAATTTAACGGGATTGTATGGTACACACAAGACACGAAATTAACAAAACCAGCACCTCCAACACCATTGCGAGTGACATCATTGACGGTGATAAGGAGGAAAGAAAAGCACAGCTGCATGGCTGGCGTTTTAGTGAGGCTGTGGCAGAGATATGAAAATGAAGGTTCCTAATAGAAGGATAAGATAAAGAATGACCGTAGAACAGACGGTGTGGACATGTTTGAAGAGTTGCAGAAGGCAGCTGTAAGAGAGGTGGAACGAAAAGATCATTCAGGGATGAGCTATGATAGGTTGAGGGAAGGAAGCATCTGGAGGAAAGAAGTTGTGATATGGTGTGGACATGTTTGAAGAGTTGCAGAAGGCAGCTGTAAGAGAATTAGGCCGAGACGGTCATTCAGGGTTGAGGTATGATAGGTTGAGGGAAGGAAGCATCTAGCGGAAGGAAGCTGGAACCACTTTCATATACTCTGGAATGAAGTTGTGATGTGTGGACATGTTTGAAGAGTTTCAGAAGGCAGCTGTAAGAGAATCAGTAGAACGAAAAGATCATTTAGGGATGAGGTATGATAGGTTGAGGGAAGGAAGCATCTGGAGGAAAGAAGTTGTGATATGGTGTGGACATGTTTGAAGAGTTTCAGAAGGCAGCTGTAAGAGAATTAGTAGAACGAAAAGATCATTTAGGGATGAGGTATGCTAATTTGAGGGAAGGAAGCATCTAGAGGAAGGAAGGTGGGACCGCTCTCATATACACTGGAAGGAAGTTGTGATGTGTTGTGGACATGTTTGAAGAGTTGCAGAAGGCAGCTGTAAGAGAATTAGTAGAACGAAAAGATCATTTAGGGATGAGGTATGCTAATTTGAGGGAAGGAAGCATCTAGAGGAAGGAAGGTGGGACCGCTCTCATATACACTGGAAGGAAGTTGTGATGTGTTGTGGACATGTTTGAAGAGTTGCAGAAGGCAGCTGTAAGAGAATTAGGCCGAGACGGTCATTCAGGGTTGAGGTATGATAGGTTGAGGGAAGGAAGCATCTAGCGGAAGGAAGCTGGAACCACTTTCATATACTCTGGAATGAAGTTGTGATGTGTGGACATGTTTGAAGAGTTTCAGAAGGCAGCTGTAAGAGAATTAGTAGAACGAAAAGATCATTTAGGGATGAGGTATGATAGGTTGAGGGAAGGAAGCATCTGGAGGAAAGAAGTTGCGATATGGTGTGGACATGTTTGAAGAGTTTCAGAAGGCAGCTCTAAGAGAATTAGTAGAACGAAAAGATCATTTAGGGATGCGGTATGATAGGTTGAGGGAAGGAAGCATCTGGAGGAAGGAAGCTGGCTAAAATGCAACCGGGAGCTTGGAGACACTTTATAGTTAGTAAATATTCGCAACAAAACTATCACCGTTATATACGAAGTGGTTACTTTAATTAACAGTGATATCTTACTATTTTGTCTGAAGTTGTGACAGAACCTTGACCTCTCTAACGCATCACCTCCACATAACCTCTTCCCTCTGTACAAGCGTTCCATCCATGCCAATTCTTACCTATTACTACTTTTGTTTATTAAGCACTCCCGCTTTTTCAACATCTCGTTTTTCGATCCTCATGTGTACTTTTCGGGGGTCGCCACATTTCTATATTTATGCATGAACTCCACATGTGAACGTCTAACCTTAAATTTCCATCTCCCAATATGTCATATCTCCCGCCTCATCCTCTCCCAACTGCATTTAGACTATATACTTTGGAGCGCATTAATGTAGTACAGAAATGTAAAAATACCGTCCAATAAACCGTGTTTGCCTTAACAGGTTAGGTTCAGGCTGCCGTCACTACGGCTTACAACTGCGAATGGTATTTACACAGCTTTTAGAAATAATTCTATAAAACAAATGTACCCAAAACAGTTCATTTCAAGCAGCCTATTATTGTAAACTCGTTTATTACTGTAATATGAAGTCATTCTTCGCCGGGAACAAGACAGAGTCCATACTCTGATTGAGGGTAGATCTTCATTGTATGTCCTTTTTATATTTATGGAAGTTGTACTGTTGTTTGTTCTTTATTACATACCTTGTATTCAAGGTACGCTTGGAGCGCTCGCGCGTGCTTGCATATGTAAAAATGGCGTATCTCTGGAAAGATAAGAACGTGTCACTATTCGAGTTCATCCCTCTTTCAACCCCTCCGGTGGCCAACCTCCCTAAGGGTAGAAACCTGCAGACGTTTAGTGACAATAATTTAATATCATCATTAGTTTTACTTATTATACACATTTCTATTTGCTTACATTTCTTTGGTGTTCTTTGCTTTATGGAATATTACTTTTCATAATTAATTTCTTAGTTTTTAAAGATGCCTTTCACAAACCTCTGTAAATTGTTTGTTTTTTGGGGTAAATATTGCAAGTCTTCTTATATATTTTTTTTTTCATTACAACTGGTCAAGCTCATTACTGTTTTTCTCATTTCTGACGTAACACATAGGTCTAAGGTGTGTGTTTGTATACTTAGTTCTCATATGTTTTTCACTTTCCGTTTAGGGTTGCAGTTATACACCCAGTTTGGGAGGAAGTACGCTTCAGGTAAGAGACCCTGTCTTCATGATGTCATCATCTTCCCTTATTTCCACATCGAGGGGTTAGTTTCCTTTCTCTCCCGAGTCTTTTATACCTCCATCTACCTTACTTTTCCACGCCATTTGTAACAGTTGACGCCATTTTGTAACTGCAATTACTGGACGCTACACTCGTGGTATCGTATCGCCAGCTTAGTCCTACCTGTAGCACAGCTTTCCCACTGACTTTCCAGGCGATGATGGTAGTTGCCCGACAACTTTATCCATTCCGTCGAGTTTACCTCATAATAGAAAGTGTTGAAAATGTTTCGTTCAACAACATTGTTTTAGTAAAATATTTCAGTTTTTGAAGTAACTAGTGACGCCATGATTGGTTCTTAAATGTAGAGATTTTAACAAATAAGAAAAGATGCTCCGAACTTTTACTGTTATAGTCTTGGGAAGTGCCAGACTTTAACAATGACGGTTGGTAAATGTAGGTTTGGGAATAAAACAATGAGTAATTCTTAATAATGTTCCTTGCTAGCAGCAAGCGCGACCATTTAGGTTACGTAACATTTACCGTGTGCCTTAAACACTTACAGAGTGTATATAGGTAAAAATTTTAAATGAGCGATGATCACATAAGAGCTTTTCCATCAGGGATCGGTAAATCTACGTTTTATGGGAAAATCCTAAACCTACCAATAAATGTGGTTCTACATTAATATATGTGTATCGCGATGAAAGCGTGCTGTATAAATGCTACAGGCTGGGTTATTTAATTATCGGTGGTATTATAAATCTACTTAAGCACAATACAAATATTAGGTTAGAATTAAAAAATCTATACAGAATTTCTTAACCTTAACTAACCTAGTTAGATTTAGAAAAATACATGAAGAGAGAGAAAGCGTTTGAAGTATTCACTGCATTTGTTAGCCCATGTGACGACTCTTCACAATAAATGTACACAAGACTACTGTTTCTGGCAGTGTATTAAAGTCACCATTGTGAAAACAGTAACAGAGTTTTAAAGCACAGATATACATTTCAGTGAAGACGATTTATTCTTTGTTGATTTATACTTTGATATCATCTGCGTTGAATTTAAATATATATTCAGAACTAGTGGAGTACCCGTCCTTCGTTCGGGGTTGACAAGTATTTGTATTGATTTAATTTGTATTTGTATTTGGGTTGAATTTAATTTACTGAAATTAAATATCAATAAATATATCAAAGTATATTACAATGAAAATATTGGAAAGACCCCAATACCATAAAAATAAAACAAGTTACCTAAGGTTAAACCCTTATGTACATTTCGATGGCCATGTCATCATCATCATCAGAGGGTCCTATTACAAAATTGCAATCTAGCAAACAGAAGTAACAAACTAACGTGAATTTTGTATCAGACTCTCTGATGAGGAAGAATGACATGGTCATCGAAATGCACATAAGGGTTTAATCTTAAGTAACTTGTTTTATTTCTTATTTTTGATTATTTTCTTGGTATTGGGGTTCTTTCCAGTATGTTCATCGTAATATATTGTACCACTGTCCTCTTGATATTGTATAATATCAAACTATAGTTTATAAACCTACCGTTAATAGAGTTTCCAAGGCCAGTGGGGCGGCTTCCTGACGGGAATTTCTAAGCAAAAATAGGCCTATGCGTTAACCAGATGTAACATACCGACTAAATTCCAATTGCAAATAAGTATGTTACATGGTATATTTGTTGCTTAGTAAATGTAGAATCGGCTTGCTTAAAAGAAATTTTTGTTTTGTGAAAATGTTTCATCAGGCTTTCATTCCCTCCCAAGGCACCTAAGAAGGAGGTTCCAAGGGCTGCTATAGTCAAAATGTTTGTTAAAGTTTTAAATAATGTACTTTTTTTAAAATTTATTAAAAAAGGTTATTTTCTTAGTGGCTTTGTTACGTTTAGTTTGTTAATTCAAAATTTAAAAGTGAACAGGTGTAACTGATATTAAATGTTTTAACAAAGCCACGTGAGTGTAAAGGATTGCCAAAGGTATGTATTTAATTTAATTTTTTAAATATTTTTGGTTTCAATCAAATCAGTAAATATAAAATACCAGAATGCATTAAACCTAGCTTTGTCAGGAAAAATTTTCAAAAGATGTAATCCTAAATATTTTAATTTGTTAAGTAATAAAGAGTCCAAAGCAAATTATAATTTAAAATGTAATATCGTGAATATAAAACTGTTTTGAAAATTAAATCTCTTTTATAAACATAAACGAGAATTTAATGTAACCTGTCTTTGATAGAGATATTAAACAGGCAGCCAGTCTGCCTAAGTTCATAGTTAGATACAATTTTTTAGACAAACAATTGACCTGGCGAGTCTCTGTAAGTGGATAAAGGTAATTACAGTTTTTTTAAATAACCAAATTCCTACCACGACCCACTTAACACAAATGCCGGGGGGGTTTCGCAGTAACCCTAAGAATACCCATGTAAAATATCAGGTATATATTTCCTGATCTCACGTGTACAATAAGGGAAACAATTATACCGCGTGACGCAGAAAGTCATCAGGGATACAACGAAGACCTGAGTATATAAGAAGTAGGGGATAGGTGGTCAAAGTGGCCATGGGCTATATTTCTGCTGTACAGTGCTGGAAACTACCGAAAAGGATGTCAACAACTTTATACGACAGTGGAGATTAGTGTGGAAACATATTGTGCAGATAGTTTATTTGGAAAAAGTTATTAAATTTGTATATGTTTTAGTCCCTGCTGAACTTAGGCAAGTGTTATAAAATATTTGTTACCATTAATAGCATCTTTTCATAATTTATGAAGACACATAACAAAACCCATTATCTTTACTTACAAATTGATATGTTTGAATTAGACTTAAGTTTACTAGTTCGGCCTCTACAACCCATTTTATGTAATGGCGTCAAAGTGAGTGTATACGCGCGCGCCCGTGTGTGTGTGTGTGTGCGTGCGTGCGCGTGCGCGCGCGCTCGCGCGTGTGTGTGTATGGGCGCGCGTTTGTGTGTGTGTGCGCGCGCGTTTGTGTGTGTGTGTGTGTGTGTGTGTGTGTGTGTGTGTGTGTGTGTGTGTGTGTGTGCAACTCAATCGCGTAAAAATTACATTTCCCATTGAGCTGAAATTTTACGTAGATATTTATAGGGTCTCTGGTTAACACATAGGCCTGTTTTTATTTAGAAATTCCGTCAGGCCACCGCCACACGAACCTTGAAAACCCCCTTAACATTTCATTTTCTACTCAACTTAATACTTTACTTGATTTAATGAGCTGATAATCACTTGTAACAGTCACTTTTAAATACATTTAATCATATGATAGTAATTGATTGTTATCCATCTTTCTAGGTTAGTTTACTTTACAATTTTTGTTACAAGCAGAAGCTTTTCCTTCCCTTGGTTTTAAAGACAATAATCAGTAAGTTTATAGTTTGATATATTTGTTGCGAACTAATCGATATTATTATATAATAATGGTGTCTGTATTTGTGTGTATTATTTAATTACATAAAAACTACCGGACCAATTGAGATGACATTTGGTATTTATTTCCCGTTTCCACTTGTTCGATTTTAGCGAAAAATATTATAACAGGCGACGAAATCATCAGAGATACGAAAAAAATTAGGAAAACTCTCTCTCACTCCCCAAAAGTTTATAGTTTTGGGAAAATGTAATTCCCCCCAAACGTGGTGCTGATAGTGCTGGTAAAAATGCACATTGCCCACCCCCAATACAATGCATGTAAAATGAATCAAAAACATGTCCTAAAGCTATATAGACAGGTATTGTTTGTTATTGCTACGGAAGTTTAATTTTATATACCTATGAAGTATCCAGTCAGGATGGATTTGGTTGTCATTTTTTACGTTTAACCAAATGTAATCATTTAAGGCTAGAATAGAGATCACGTGACGAGGTATTACTCCGCGGAAGTAGACGTTTAATTAGGTAATGTTGTATAAAATTACAACTAAATCTATCGTAACTGGATACTTTATAGGTAGGCCTATATTTAAATATATGCCTTAAAATATATAAAAACAACATATTATGCATATTATACGTATTATATACGTACTACTGCGCGCCGTTGATACGTGGACGTAGTACTTTTTACTACTCAGGAATTTTATTTATTTCCCTGAACGAGAGTTTTCATTATGTTTTCGTATCCCTGTTGACTTTCTGCGTCGCCCGGTATAATGTTTCCCTTATCGAACACTTGGGAACGGGAAATAAATACCTGAGTTTTACATGGACATTCTTAGCGTCCCTCGTTTTCACATAGGCCTATTTTTATTTAGAAATTCCGTCAGGGCAAAGCCCCACCGGCCTTTAAGACTCACTTAACGGTAATTTTATAAACTATAGTTTCATAAATTTATTAGGATTTAATTTCAGTAAATAAATTCAACTGAAATACAAATACAAATTAAATCAATACAAATATTCGTCAACCCCGTACGAAGGACGGGTACTCTGCTAGCTATGAATATAGCTTTAGTTCATGTTTTTGACTCATTTTACATGCGTTATATTGGGAGCGGGCAATGTGCATTATTACCATCACTATTAGCACCACGTTAAGGGGGAATTATAATTTTCCAAAATTGTAAATTTTGTGGAGCGTGAGCGAGTTTTCAAAAAAAAATTTTGTTTGTATCTCTGATGACTTCATAATTTTGTTTCGCTAAAATCGAACATGTGGGAACGGGAAATAAATACCAAATTTCAGCTCAGTAGGTTCAGTAGTTTTTACATGATTGAGTAATACACACAGAGACAGACATCATTATATTTTCATATAATAGTATAGATTAGTTCCTAATATGTATAGTAAACTATAAACGTACTGATTATTGTGTTGAAAACCAAGGGAAGGAAAACTTCTGCTTGTAACAACATTTGTAAAGTATAACTAACCTAGAAAGATGAATAACAAACAATCACAACAGTTACTATCAGCTGCTTTTTATCTTTGCTACCAACGCTTAACGGCCGCCTAATATTTAAAATGCCCTCAAGTGCGCATGCAACGACACGTTGACCTGATTTGCTATTCTTAAATATCCCTTACTGTTAACTAATATTGTGAGGTCTGTATAGTCATATATGTCAGTTTTTGTCAGCAGAAAAGATACATTAACAATCATCACATACATAACATCTTACCATGTGCTATTATTAACAGGTGATCCAGGTTGGGCCGACCAAAATATGATCCTGCTTAGTTTTACCTTTTTATAGGCTCCTGTGTTACATTTAAGCAGCATCTGCCAGTGGAACTTGTCCCTGGACTTTGATTTGAAAATCAACTATCTTTTGATTTAGCTCAAATATTTTAAATTAATTTACTCTCAGAAGAAAACTCTGCTGTTATAACATTCGGCTTTTATTTTATTACATTTATTATTTTATGAATTTAAATACTCTTGATATCTAACTTTGCGACCTTTAATTTAATGGTTGGGGAAAACTTTTAAGTTTTTATTTTTTTATTGACACAGTATATTTTGAAATGACTTTAAACAAATTTTGTATATTAATTTTAATGATAAAAAATAATAAAATTTAACATTATTTTACACTTGTTGATTTCTCCTGCTTTTCTCGATATGCAGACAATATTTACCACTACATATGTAATTAAATAATTTTTTTACATATATTTATTTTATATTATAAATTTAATCTTTGATTCTTGAAAACTAAATTAAGATTTTATTTTGAATTTTCACAATATATCATATGCTAAATCTTTCCACGATTTTTAACTCTGAAATTAATTTGGCTTAAGTGTTAATATAACGTTTTGTTATATTAATAATTATTTAATATTTTCAAAATCATTTACCACTATTACATGTAATTATTTATCATGTTTAATATTTTAAATTATTCAAACTTTTTAAAAAATTAAAAATTTTTAACGCGCGTGTGTGTGTGCGTACGCGTGCGCGTGTGCGTGCGTGCGTGTGATACATTACCCAGGCATGAGTCACGTAAAAAAATCGTTCGGCTGTGCATTAACTATTCCGAAAACATTAATTTGTCATTTAAACCTAACAAGCAGTGACATTACCATTATAGATTAGGCTTGGAAAATGTTAGTACAATTATGTATTAACCATTCCGAAAATATTTTTAGGAATTTTAACATGTAGTTGGAGATGAATCCTGTAAAAACTTTTGTTTGTTTATGCATTAATTACTCTGAAAACATCATTGAAACATTTTAACCTAAGTAGAAGTGACATTTCCATTGTGACTTCTCAACTCATTCCACTTCTTCAATTTATTATTAGATAGAACAGTCGAGAAAAGTCATATACAGGGTCTCCCAGGAAGAAACAGAGAGCTTGCCCCTCATGTGGAACTAATGAAAAAGCCTGTATAAATATAGGAAACGCTGCGTTAGCGCTTTACAACGGGCGAAAGGTTTCGCCTGCATTCCAGATTCCCCATTTTGCTGTGAAGCCACTTGTGACGAAATACGCAAAGCTCGGTACGATCAGCATGCTACGTTAAATGGTTATAAAATAAGTGTAATTTGTAAACAAAACTGTAGAGTTATGCAAGGCAAGCCATTATAGACACACAAAATTTTACGAAATTCATTTTTATAATTATTGCACCACACTTTTGTTATCAACAACCAGTGTAATATGCAATTCTGGTAGTATTTGTGCGTGCGCTGTGCTGGATTACTTAATGTATGTTCTGCACTGACATGATGTTTCAGTTGGAACTTGTTAGAAGTGACATATTCGGCTGTGCACACCGATACGCTGCAGAAATGTCCCGAATGCGACAATGTTTACAGACAAATCAAAATTTCCCGCTCTGCATTCGGGTTTATTGTCGAACCAAACCATCATGCCCATAAATAACATCTCGTGATTCAACATACCTCAGGCACAAGTACGAGCGAACTGCGCAATGGTCATGTTTATCCTGAAACAAAGATTTCTTAAACGTTTCTGTATATTTTACATCACTTTTCAGGAATAAAAATCTTTTCGTTCTATCCATAAAACTCTACAGGTTTTATTTACAAATTTGTTAATAGCTTTTCGTACCAAAATTTCCGTGTTTCGTCAGATAATGTAAAACTGACTGTAGCTACAGGTCTGACACCTGTTGTATGTATTCAGTTTGACATTTCGTTTTACATAAAATCACTAAATGTTGCATCTCATTCAACGCCTCACAAAATTTAGTGTGGTTTTGTGACGGAGAAACTGAAATCCAGAAGAAATCTTTCGCCGGTTGCAACTCATGGAGCGTTTGCCAAATATGAAATATTTGTTAATTTCACCTGAGGAACAGACCCTGAAAGTTTTCCCTGTTTCTTCCTTCCTCATCCTGGAAACAGTTTGGAAGTCAATATCACAGGAACCCTGAATTATGTTCATCAGTAAACATTCTGTGCCCGTTTGTTACCCTAAAACAGAAGACCAAATCGCCAAGACCGTATTTGGACGGTATAATCAATTATCGGTGACGTCATTCGAAAGCAACCGTAATTTCGATAAAGAAAGCAAGAGCTGTGTTCATCATCTAACGTTAGCTTAAAACCACTTTCTTTTATAGATAAAGATGATTCTTAGACCCCGACGAAAACCATGGACAGATTGTTGCGGACCATGAGCTGTGGTTGTGCCGCAGAATATTGATAGTGTCATGGCCAGGTCGCTTCAGCAGAATATTGACGGGGCATGGACTGGTTACGTCAGCAGAATATTGAAGAGGCGTGGACCAGTCGCGTCAGCAGAATATTGAAAGAGCGTAGATAGGTCGTCTCAGCAAAATATTGAAGGGCCTTGGACCGGTCACGTCAGTAGAATATTGAAAGGGAGTGGACAAGTTGCATCAGCAGAATACTGCAGGAGCGTGGACAAGTCACGTCAGCTGAATATTTAAGGGTCGTGGACAGATCGCGTTAGCAGAATATTGAAGGGGCGTAGACAGGTTGCGTGAGCAGAATATTGAAGGAACGTACATAGGTCACGTTAGCAGAATATTGAAGGGACATGGACAGGTCGTGTCAGCAGAATATTAAAGGGGCGTGGACAAGTCGCGTCAGCAGCATATTGAAGGTTCATGGATAATTCGCGTCAGCAGAATATTGAAGGGGCGTGGACAGGTTGCATCAGCAGAATATTGATTGTATCAAGGACAAGGTTAGCAGAATACTGGAGGGGCATACAGAATACTTAAGGGGCATGGACAGGTCTTTGTACAAATCGAGTCATATCAACAGTGACGTCACAATAACTCCTTGAGCATATTTTGCATAATGACATCGGATATAGCATACACTACAGCGTGCAATATTGAAAGGAAGTAATTTGGAAAAAGGGTGGGAACTCGAAGCACCTTGTGTTTGAAGAACCTATAGAGATGGTCGTTCTCCATGAATATAACTCAGCTCTCCAGGAAGTCAGCGAATGACGTAGCTAATATGGTTGCCAACTTTAGGAAGAAGAGGAAGGTAAATGAACTAATATTATAAGTGCCTACGTAGGCTTATTATTGGCCAGACAAAGGCCCTCAGTAAAGTCTTACGTGAAACAAGCAGGACATATTTACCCTTGTTATTACGTCGGTGTTAATTTATATTAGATGACAATTGAATTAATAATGCGCTGCAGCGGCTGCGACGCAACTTGCCCCCGTGACGTAACTTGGGCGTCAAACTTTTAATTAGTTGTATTGGACAAAAGTTGAGTAAGCACTCCTCGGTCTAGACATAGACTTGCTTTATCAGTAATGAACGGTAAGTCACATAAATAAAGCCGTGGACTATTGGCTTGGGAAGGTATCGGCAGTTATTCAGGTTCTTATCTAATCTCCTCATCACAGGCTGTTTCCCCTCAATACCTCAAGTTATGTCGCCATGCAAGTAGGGCAGCCTATATACAGTAACTTTATCCCAGTGTCTGTCTTATTTCTAATGTTGACTGATATGGTCACGCTAGTAACAAATGCTGAACACGATTATCCAGCATCTCCAAGTGCCAGGTTCCACTAGGAACCGTGTTCCTCCTGTTACTTGCAGTTTGTATTTCTTCTTACTGCTTAAAAGTACTCTGAAGGTAGTACCATCACCGCAGTCTCTACGATGACGTCAGCGCTAGTTGCCTTCTGACGTCATGACATTTTTCTTACTATCTCCCATTATTTCCATTTCAGTGCATCCAACAATGCTTCTAACTAACTCTTCCCTATTCATTTATTATGACCAACCTAATTTCCCTGCTTTTAAATCTGCCAAAACCTTTTTAGTTCGTTTAACGAAACCCCGTAATTGTGTTGAATTGTTATTGTTAATATTCGTACGTATTACTTTCAATACGTAAAAGCTAAATGGGTTACAGCGATGTGTGAATTAATAATAATGTTATTAAATTTATATTGATCGTCTTCAGTGGTGATCATTGTGTTGTGTTGGCATTGTTGTCTCCATAATTGTCTGGTCGCACCCATCCTTCGCGCCGGTGCCTAGATAAAAGCATCCCTTCTATTCTTATTTCCAAACCAGCCTTTATTGAGGCTATATTATGCAAGCTTAGCGATAAATATCTATATTAAAGTCGTCACATCAAAAGTTCAGTTTGAATTCAAAGTGTAAATAAACACTGCCAACGTATTCCATGCTATTTCCAAATGACTGGGTTTTATCTGTATCTAGCAAGCGGTCTGATTACAAATGCAGGCTTCAGTTACCGAGCGGGTGTATTTTTAATGTAATTTTGCAGCATGTACTCAGTGTAATGAGCTGCCGGATGGATCGCCCTGATTATTAATTGCATTTATATATGTAAACGTGAAGCAAACTAAGTCTCTTCAGAGTGTTTTTATAATATATTAGTTCGGTGACGTCATCCGGAAATTTTAATGATCGAAGAACGATGTTCTGATTAAACACAACCCCCATTGAGTTTACCATTTAGATTTAATAGTTACTATGTTTTTGCTTAGGGTAGGCAATAAGGTTTTCCTTTTCGATTGAGCGAACGGCGTTGATATTTTGAGAGCTTAGCTGTCCATTATCTATCTGTGAGTAAATGTTTATTGTTTATGAGTGGAACTAGTATGCGTATAGCTTTGTAGACTCGCATTAAAAGAAGTATTCTATTCAGAAAACGTTGTACCGAATACTAAACTAAACGAGGTTTGTCAGGTACACAAATACATAAAGGACGATCTAGCAGGTAGTACAATAGACCAAGATCTCGAACAAAATTAATACAACAAGCTATAACAAAACCTTAAAGTAACATTTCAATACTTATCGAATTTACTCGTACTTTGAATCCAAGGGGTTTGTTTAGTGAAAACTAATGTCTGAAAACATAATAAAAACTAAACATAGGGGTGTACATGTTATTCAGCACAAGTTAAGGCGGTAATTAATAATGCACAGTGACTAAGAATTATAAAGTGAAACCCGTTTCGATGACATTGTCATCATCAGTGACTTACAGTTACAGTAAAGTCTAAATTACAATTTAGTAGTAATAATTTAGGTTTTTTGGTAATTATAACTCACTGATGAAGACGGCATTATCGAAATGCGTTTGAGTCAATAAATTATTAGTTTTTAGTCAGTATGCCTAATTAATTTCATCCGGGTAGCTCACTTCACTACGCGAGCTGAAAATAATTGGTACCAACTTAGACATTAAAAGCCATTATTCATACGAGGCCATTTATAAAGGTTATTATATTATTTAGACCTCGTATATATCATTTTCCCGTAATTATAATAAACATAAAAAGCTATATCTTTGAGTACAGTTTTCTGCCATTCCTATTGTTTCAATATTCTCTGTTGACGCGTTTCGGAGTTACTCCATTCTCAAAACTCCAATTGTACTCGTTTTGAAAATGGAATTACTCCGAAACGCGTCAACAGAGGAGAATATTGAAAAGTTAGGAATGGCAGAAAACTGTACTCAAACATATAGAAATATTTCTAACAGAAATGAAGATGAGTAGGCTATATTAATAATTATTTTTATAACATTTTGAGTTTTCTAAATATGTGGAGTGCAGTTGTATTTCTGTTTATCCCTAGTGAAGTAATTTCTTAGCAGTAGCTTCCTTCAGTGTACGCCACTGTGAAGATGGAGGACATCCGAAACGCGCCACTAGAGGGAAAGCACAAGATTATTATGCTCGATATATTTATTAATTTTTAATGTGTTTATACAATAAAAGTACGTGTGTGTTGGTAAATACATTCCGTAATTGGGTTTTAATATGAATACATTCTCTTAAAGTCGACCCTTGTGTTACCCACACGGCTGAAATATGACGCGGCTGGTTATGAAAGATTTAGAAATTATTTGCTTTTAAAGCGAGTTACTTTCGGGCGCGATGGCGATGTAGAAGTTATAAACTGTATTGCGCGAAGTTTTATAACGGGACAAAGAGATTCGGTATAACGGTTTCCAAGGGAAGGCTTGTCGATTACATAACGGACTCGGAAGTTTTCCGCGAAAGTTTGTTCAAGTTTATTTAACCCTTCTTGATACCAAACTGATTATCTTGTATCCTCCGAATTAACCTATCCAGATGGTTGACGTGACGTCATCACAATACGTCAGATAAAGTTGAAGGGCACGACTCTAAACTTTTCATCCAGTTTCTGTCCTTCATTTGTTTATTTATTTAATCGACTCACAGAGATGGGTGGGGCTGAAGTACATGAAATTTGTAACCCACAAAGAGGTGGGTGTACCCTTGCTGGTGAAGGGATGCTCTTCCAGGTTTTACAAAAGTGTTGGAGTGTAGATTTTGAAGCCCTCCCCCAAGCACTCACTCGGATCCAGACAACAAAGTAGCCACAGTTAAAGTATAAATCTGAGCCCGCGCCTCTGTTGGAAGCTTCCATTAATCCATTCTACTGGCATGAATTAAAGAAACGAAAACTCTTACCATTTACCACTATTAATTCTTTGCCCTGCAATATTATATAATTGATAATAAAACTTATTTTGTTATTAGTGCACGTGATTAACAATACATAGTGTACTGCACAACTTACAGTTTGCAGCCATATTACATTCAGCAGAATGTTTTATTACCGTGACAGGTGTTTTGTTTCACGAGGAACGGGGTAATACTGCTGACGTGACAGGATAACATCATTTAGACGGGTTTTGTCAGAAAATTCAGTTAGTGACAGTTACAGCAAGATAGAGAGCCGAGGCGTCTAGGGTGACCGCATTCCCACTCTGATGGAGTTGCTTCCACCTACAGATAGATCATATACGGAATTTAATTTCAGATAACAATAGCTGTCATACATTTCAGTACCAACATAACGGGTTTCTCAGAATATGTCCCTTCTGTTCTCCCTCTCTTTGTTTACATTTCTCCTTTCTCTTCACCTTGTTTACCTTGCCCTCTTTCTTCTCCATCTTCGTTTTCCTTTGTGTATTCTCTCTCTCTCTCTTTCTCTTTCTCTCTCTCTCTCTCTCTCTCTCTCTCTCTCTCTTTCGCTCCTTACCATTCTTCCTTGAATTTTTTGTTGGCTCGCTTGCATCGCTTGGTGGCTCACTTGTATTACTTGCTGGCTCATTTGCATCGTTTGCTAGCTCGCATACATCGCATGGTGGATGGATTGCATCGCTTGGTGTCTCGTTTGCATCGCTTGTTTCTTCGCTCGCATATATCGCATGGTGGATGGATTGCATCGCTTGGTGCCTCGCTTACATCGCTTGTTTCTTCGCTCGCATCGCTTGGTGGCTCACTTGTATTACTTGCTGGCTCATTTGCATCGTTCGGTAGCTCGCATACATCGCATTGTGGATGGATTGCATCGCTTGGTGTCTAGCTTGCATCGCTTGTTTCTTCGCTCGCATCGCTTGGGGGCTCACTTGTATTACTTGCTGGCTCATTTGCATCGTTTGGTAGCTCGCATACATCGCAGGTGGATGGATTGCATCGCTTGGTGTCTAGCTTGCATCGTTTGTTTCTTCGCTCGCATCGCTCGGTGGATGGCTTACATCGCTTGGTGGCTACCTTGTATAGCATAGCTAATAGCTTGTATCGTTTGGTGGCTCACTTGTATCGCTTGTTGTCGCGCTTGCATCGCTTATTTCTCGCTCGGATCGTTTGGTGGATGGCTTGCATCGCTTCGTAGCTCGCTTAGATCGCTTGGTGGTTAACTTGTATAGCATAGCGAATAGCTTGTTTCGCTTGGTGGCTTACTTGTATCCCTCAATGACTCACTTGTATGACTTGGTGGTTCACTTTCATCACTTGGTGGCTTGCAGTATTAGGTCCTATGCGTTAAACGTATTTATAAAGTATTTATCATCAGTTCTTTATTTTAATTTTACGTATCGTGAATGAAATGAAATGAAATCCCTTCAGAAATATAAGTACTTTTTCAGAATTTGTGAAATTAAATGGTTTGTATGCGATTAAATGATCTGTCTGGTTGAAGTTTAAACCCTGGCTTTTGTGTCTCTGAGTGCTTCTATAGAAATGACGTTTTTATTCATTTCCCTGATTAGTCTGTGCGTAATCCTCCCTTATTTCTTTCTTTTGTTAATTAGAAATAAGGCTACTGTACTGACTAACAAGTTTTTGCTGTTATTTCTTAACCACTTTAGAAATTCCCCAGTTCACTCTAAATATTTTCGTTTGTCAATTAAAAATAAAACTCTAAAATATAAAATTTTTTTGGAATTATGTTCACTCTATTTTGGCGTTAGGGTAAGGTAGAAGGAAAGAAAAGAAACGTTTAAGGTGTTGTTTCAAAGAATTTGTGCCAGAGTGGATATTTTATTCCACATTATTACGTCTCAAACTGGGTTCTAGTTTTACAATAATTTTTCAAACTAGAAATTATCTTGATTGGGCAGCAAGGAACATTTGATAGTAGTATAAAAACGATGTCCATATATTGTTTTCAAATATATAGAGTATATTTAAAACAAATATCTTAATTTCTATTTGGCGTGAATAAAATATCTCTTTTCCTATTTTTAAATCATTTTCAATAAACGTGGTAAAGAAAAATGGGAGATATCCAACTGTGATTATGCATTTACTCATACTGCAAAAAGCAGAAGTAAAAATCAATAGGAGAGTACAAACAGGTAAAATTATCACTTCCTTGGGACATACTTTTTCCAACTTCGGTATAAAAATATATTTAAAAATTTTGTTAGAAATTTGTTCTTTTATTTAAAAATGTGAAGTACGTATTTACATTTAATTTTCATTTTAATATTTTAGGTTGAATAGACTTGAGCAAATTAATTTTTATGCCGACAGATATGACTCAAGAGCAAGCTGTAATCCAGAAAATCGCCGAACTGCAGCTCAAATTGCAACATTTGGACTCGATGTACAGAGAGCGAGAAGAGGACGTACATGTACTGTCGCAACATTTAGGCCAGCTGTTGACCGAAATTACATTGCCTGCAAGGAATAATATCTCTTTACAGCTCAGCCCAGAAGCAAGAATCCTTTTACGCAACATGACCGGACTAAAACCCAAAGGAGGAGATGCTACTCAACTTTTACGACTTCCATCAGCCTATCAGTTTCTGCCCCACCTACTACTGAACCCTTCTAGTTTACGACCTGCATTGTGTCTATCGAAAGGAAGATCAGGAGGTATGGTCTCTATATTTATAGTATATTAATATTTCCCGAGAGATTTTATAGGTCTTGAAAATATATAACACATCATGTTTTTAAACAAGTCGAAATTATAATAATATTAAAAAGAGATAGTTATTTTTCTCAGCCTAGATTAAAATGGGTAATCGGGCTTGTTTTGTCCAATCAGGGAATTGTGGTTTCCTTAGCGACACGGTTGCCATATTTCTGTGCTCTGTTGTTGGTTCTGACTGTGTATGTGATGCAGCTTTTGTAGATGTAAACCTAATCAGGATCAATGACATATTTTCAATATTGCAACACTGAGCCAGCCAGTATACTACTCTGGCAATATTAAAATACCTTTTTAATTTTAATTCCACTACATTATGACCTTGCTATCTATATTCTTGCTAATTTCATTCTAACACTCCACTAATTTCATTCTTTACATTATACGTAGACTTCCATTTACACAAGATAAGTCGGTTGCACTGTCTATGGAAGAAATCACAAATATAAAATGAACACATGTATAACCGTCTCTAACATTATCAGTGAGCTCTTAGCTATTAGACAAACTTTCTTCTTATAGCTAAATGACTTGCAGGTTATAGATTCTACAAAAAAATTAATAATCATCTCAGATTATAAATCAGCTGTAGAACCTATCAGAAAGGTAGAGACCAATATCCCTGCAATATTATCACTCTTCTTGAACAGTTGCAAAGCAAAGGAAAATCTTGTGTCCTGCAATGGCTTCCCACACATATCATCATAGAGGGAATGAATGTGCCAACAGTATAGCCAAAGAAGCAAGATATCTTGATCAAAAGTGCACCACCATCTTACTTGCTGATGCTACCGCGGTGGGCAGATATAGAATAATGACACTTAAATAGAAAAAAAACCTCTCCCAATGGAATTTGTTCCAGAATTAATGCATCAACCATTGCCATGCTTAGAACTGACCTTTAGAGGAGCTTGAAGATCCATTCAACAAAACAAGAACATAACTCCATTGCAAAAGCTTTCCTGGAGTCCAACACATGCCCAAACACATCTTGGAATGCCCAGCTGTCACCACAAGTACTCTGAAATTAGGAATGGTTCCACTCAAGGACTTGCTGCGAGAAATCCTATACATTCATGATGCACCACTGTTGGCAGAGGCAGTGGTTGGGATCTGTGACAGAGTTTAGAGAAATTTTATAAAAATGCTTAATCGTCTATCCATAGATAAGAGAACAACGACTTGTCTGTTTTCTGTATCGTGCCAAGTGGCAAAGACAGGTCTAGGTCAAAGACAGATACTTTTACTAATTCGTAGTTTTTTTCATTATGTTTCAATTGAAAATTAATTACAATTCAAGTTTCTTACAGTCTATTCTAAATATTCCATTTTTGGTTCCTGTCTGTTACACATTTTCTGAATGGAACGAAAATCTCAAAATTTCACAAGGTAGCCACTATGAGAACAATCAAAATGAAATAAATGTGAAAATAATGTCATGTTAGCTGAAGCTGCCATTAGACATCAAGACATGACTGGAACCAGGTGGCATATAACTATAGGACATAAAACTCTTGGCTATTTGACATTAAGTAACGGTTCCCATAACCCTTAGAGATGACTAATCTAGTTTGCCTCTCTTGATAATTTTTCACTAGCATCTCGGAAGATTATAAAACTTGCAACAGATTTAAGAAAGTAGAAAATTATGAAAGTAAGTTTAAAGTTTTGTAGTATTGTATGTACAGCAAAAATTAAAACATGTATACTCTATTAAAAGGAAAGAATTTCCTAAATGGGGATTTAGATCTAGCACAGTTTTAATTTCCCAGTTGTAATAAATATAACTATGCAGAAAGACATTGTACAGAATTATATTGTAAAATATTCTGTATGTTAAATGTTATCTAATACTCTTATAACAAAATTTTAGCTTTTCAAATCTTTATGTACGTTTAGACTTCAATGCAATCATCTTTAGACGAATTTATTTCAAAAATACCTATCAGGAACTTTAGTATAAGCTTATAGGTTTTATAGACTAGTAGTAAAATGTATTTGTATAAAGTATATTTAAATAGTGCATTTAATAGCCTTTTACATTTTGCTATACAGCCTTAGTTTTATAAAATCCTTTGTTCCAGTGTCTGTAGTTCTTGGGATTCCAACTGTAAAGCGACAAGTGCAGAGCTATCTCTTGGCCACACTGCGAAACATTATTGACAGCATGTCACAAGCAGAAAAAAATGATACCTTGATTGTCATTTTCATCGCTGAGGTATACATATAAGATTTACATACTATAATATTATTAGATTTTGTCTGTTAACTCATTCTCCTTAAATATAACTTGTAGAAATTTTCAATCGTTAATTAAATACGTTTTTATTCATCCAGCCCAGTTGAAATACATTTTTTTAAACCTGTAGTGGATGACAATTGATGTTAATACAGTTTTTCAAATATTTATTCATTAGTTAAATTTTAAAAAAGTTGACGTCTTGGTCGGATTCAAACTGAATTACTAAATTTTATGACTTTGGCACGGAGCTAACTTTACCATAACTATTAATCTGTTACTTATAGATGTATATGAAATTATGAGAGAAAGGTTCCTTATAATAATGAAGTATTACAAGAGATGGATAAAATGAGAAATTGTAGACCATTGTCAGCTTCATGAATTAGAAATGAAAAAACGAAGCTAATAAATAGTAACAAACAAAAATATTAGACCGACATGATATACTGTATAGAGATGGAAATAGAAAATAACAAAGAAATTCACTTTCTATTTTGCCACTTAATATTGTGATTCAGTCATATGTTTTTTAATAGTAATTATACAGTAAAGTCTCGAAATTTGAGTTCGATATTTTGAGCTTCCGTTAAATTTAAGCTTATTTCTATTCGAGCCTATTTCATCTATTTGAAAGATTATGATATGTTAGGCTTCCAAGAAATGTTCATATAAAGTTCTGTAAACTTATTTAGTGCCTTTTTAATTACCTATAATATTACGGTTCATTAAAACTTTTTCTAATGCATAGGAATGTATTTCCGTGTAATCCGAGTTTTCGGTAATCCAAGGGGTTCTTGGTCCCATCTACCTCGAATTATAGAGACTCTACTGTGTAATAGAAAGTAACTAAAATAAAATTGTTCTTTGTTGACCTAAGTAGGTCGTTTAAAAATGTGTATTTATATTACTGGTTGATAAGAAAAGCAGAGATTTTTTAGAGGATGAAGAAATACTAGCAGAAGAAGAATGGTTGTAGTTTGCAAACGCTATATATTGTTGTAACGGATATATACAAGTTACTAAACATGCTTTTTATAAAAATGTTTATAAAAACCATATTAAAGTGACCTTATAACAAGTACAAGTCATATTTAATAGCTAAACAATGACAGCCTAGCTACTGAAAGTTTTGTCTCGTACTGTACAAACATATATTCATAGATTTTTCCATTTTTCAGACTGAAGAAGAGTATGTTAACCAAGTGGCCAATGAAGTTAAAGATCAGTAAGTTTCACAAATATTTTTTCATTATTTTGTTTTTAAAAATTTTTTTATGATTTTGTAAAAATAAAATATTGTTTGCTACAAGTGTATCGATTAAACACCGTAAAATAATCACCATGGCTAGTTTAACACATTCACTACGGCCGTCTCCGATCGGAGACAGCTAGCATTTTATTCGAATATGTTATCTACCCCAGCATTGTACAAGAGACTTAGTTGAGTGTTGCAGTGTCAGGGTGACATATGTTGGATGTTTTTTTTAGTTTGCTTAAGATTACCCGCCATTTTTGTGTCAGTAGTGTTAGTGAGATTTTAGTGCATGTCCGTGGCTGTGAGTTGTCACATGTGTTTTGCGACATGGAGCCTGAGACTTCTAAGGACTGTTTATTTAATACCAACGATGCAGTAGAGTTTACTAGGTACCCTATAAATGGGGCTTCTGAGTATGCTAAGTCTGAGGCAAGCGACGACGACCGCCTTGACAGTGACCTGGATCCAGCTACAGAGGAAGTCGATTACGATTTGAAAGAAGAAATAGATAATCCTCAATGGACACCTAGTACAATAGGCCTTTGCAACTTTCTGTTTACAAAGGAAAATAAATTTATAGTTCCATTCCCAGGAGAGAATTTCCCTATGACTACTTCCTGATGACATATTTTTGGAGAATATTGTGAAAGCTACTAACATTTATGCATAGGATGTGTTTGCTAAACCAAATCTCACCCCATTGTCGGGAATAAATAACTAGAAAGAGTTGACAGTGCCTAAACTGAAAACACTCATAGGCTTACAAATTTATATGGGATCGCAAAAATTTGTATAAAATATTTTAAAAGCTAATTTGTAGTTTCATGAAATAATGTTTATTTATTATTTTTATTTATTACAGTTACAAATGTGAATTACATGCATAACATAAAAAATAAAATACTGATAATCATGGGATGCTCGCAAATTGCTGCCGTCTCCGATTGGAGACAAAATAACGGCCCGGTATTTTTTCCATTTTCAAGGCTCAAAATTAATTTTTATTGTCATATTTTTTTATTTCTAAAGCAAAACCATCAGAATAAATATTAAAAAAATTTTAGCACCTTATGAACTTCACGCTAGAGGCCTTTCGCAGCCAATGTGTTAATTGCTGTCATTTAAAAAAAAATTTCATATCTTTCTTTTCAGTAATAACTTCCTTAAAATTAAGGAAAATTGAAAGCCTTTGAATGTAACGCAGTTGATGCAGTTTTTAAACGCTATACAATGAGAAAACAAAAAACTATTCAAACATTAATAGTTGGTTAATATTGTAACATATAGGTGATTTCTTTCCAATAAAAAAAAGAATTAAAACTCTATTTCTTTTACTTCTGCAATTTTTTAATAACTTCCAGTATAGCAATATTCCCATATAACGCTACTAATGATAATGAGCATGCTGTATTCTTTACATTGTATTTACAACATATATGAACTACAATTTATTAAATAGTATAAATGGCTTATAATAAAATGTTTTATAATCTATTCATTTTTAATTAAATTATGTTTTATTAATAAATATATTTAATTAATTTATTATACTTCGATTCAAAGACCTACTCTGTTATACTCGTATTTTTTTAAATATTGGTAAAAAAATTAATAATATGTTTACTTTTACCCACATAAACGAAAGCTAACATTTAACCATTTTTATTAGTTTAGTTGATTATTTATAATGAGACATATTTTGATTCTGTACAGCTACAACTTCAAAAATTTATTTTAAAGGGTAATACCTACATAATAATAGATCACTTACGAAATTTGTAGAAACTGCAGCTGCAGCATTTCTATTTTATTTTACTTTATGACGTTAATATTCTTACAGTTTTGCAGCTGACCTAAATTCAGGACTCATAGATATAATAGCTCCATCACTAGCTTACTACCCCGATATGAATAATTTAAGGACGACGTTAGGAGATCCAAAGGAAAGAGTTCGGTGGCGTTCAAAACAAAATTTAGACTTTGCATTCCTAATGATGTATGCACAACCCAAGGCTTTGTTCTACATTCAGTTGGAAGACGATATTGTAGTCAAGCCGCAGTTCATTACAACAATGAAGACGATAGCTCTAGAACGAATTGCCAATAAACAACAATGGTTTGTTTTGGACTTCTGCCAACTTGGTTTTATTGGTAAGTTGCAAACTATTTGCAAAAATATAATGTCTTTTCCGTCAAAATAAATCATAATTTAATTTATATAATTAAATTTATAATTTATTTAGAAGAGTCGTGTAAAATTAATGCATATCAGAGAAACGACGTTCACAGATTGAAGTAACGTAATTACGTCTGACTTGCACCAATCAAACATACATTTTTTAAAGTGGTTAGTTTCATCACAACTCCATCTTAATAGTTATGACCATCTAGAATCAGATTTTTGAAGTATTAACATGTTATTTTTTCAACTCAAGACACCTGTAGAGTAGGTGAATGATAAATACATGTACCGTTAGAATTACCTTTTACCCAAACACATAATATAACACCTAACATCTATTACATGTAGAACTATTCTTTGAGCTTAGCTTGTGAGGTTATGTTAAAACAAATAAAAGACATACACAAGACTCACAAATTAATCATTTATTAACTCATACATGTTTCAGTGACAAAGTCAATATCATCAGTGAGTGTGGCTACTACAAACTTTAACTTACAACTCAAAGTTAGAGTTAGTAGTAGCAACACTCACTGATAATGATGACTTTGAAATGCGTATGAGTCAATAAATGATTAATTTGTGAGTCTTGTGTTTGTCTTTTATTTATCGATTACATGTAAAACACAAACAAAAATTTTCTCAGGATGTCAAAAATCCAAGGTTGTCTCCATATTCATATCTTTCCTTATCTATTTTTGGGTTTTACCTCTTTTTTTTCTTTGTATCTTAGTTTCTTTCCTTCGACCTACTCTTGGTATTTTCAGACACTGACAATATTAGAATTTTATATGGCAACATTTTTCTATGTTCTCTTCTTTATTGTATTAAAAAAAAAACTTAAGCATGCTGTTTGCTCAACACATGGAAAAGATTGATAAAATTTGTTCGTGTCTCATAGCAAATTATTTTGACTTTTATAACATATATATACGGCAATAGTATAAGTTCTATAAGGTCAACAGTTGAGCAAAGGACTTCGTGGTGATGTCAGTGTGAATTGCCAAAAAGCTTCAAGCCATTATATTTAAAATATTTTGTTTGGGAAATGTATGATAAATAAATATATATATCAAAAATATATCACATATAAATTAATTACTATAGATTATATTATAGTTTATAAATTAAAAATCACATATTCATAAAAACGTATTTTACAAAAGCAACTACATTTTTCAGGTACTGTTAATTATGCCTTTATTATTATCAATATTATTTCAATATGAAAAAGAAAGCTAACCTCCAGAAAAACAAATATATGACAGTGGATCTCAATGTGTTTACTAAATACATTTGTACATATGTTAGTATGTATGTTCACTTGTCTGTAGTAACACTTACTTTTTTATTATTGAGGTTGGCCGTTTTGCGATCTATAACTTATTCTATAGGCAAGTGTTACATACCAACTTATGTACATGTGTTTTTGGTTAAAAACTAGTAGCTTCGTGAAGATGGAATCGAATAATATCATATAAACGTTAACTTTAGATATCTCTAAACAATACTTCGCCTGTAACCAGTTAGCTTTCACCCTCTATTACAAATTTCCACAACTGATCATCATTATGTATTGACGACTATATCGAGGTTGGTATAGTACATGCGGGGAATCTGTAGACATCCCTAGCCAACATGTTAATGTGTTACGTTTTTGTTTTTGTGCTATTTTTCTCTAACCAAGAACTTTTAGTTGTGAGTGTGAGTGTGAGCATGAGCGTGAGTGTGAGCGTGAGCATGAGTGTGAGTGTGAGTGTGAGCATGAGCGTGAGTGTGAGTGTGAGTGTGAGCGTGAGTGTGAGTGTATTTCAAAATATGTTTTAAAAGGTATATTGAGCTTTTATTAATATCTCAATCCAAAACTTTCTATTTTATTATTTTTTGTTACGTAGGTAAAATGTTTCGCTGTGTTGAGTTACCTTGGCTTATTCAATTCTTCTTTATGTTTTATAACGACAAACCTGTAGATTGGCTCTTAGACCATGTTATCCATACAAAGGCTTGTAATCTCGAGAAAGATAATGTAAGTATAAGTCATTTATTACTGTGTTTTTATATTTTAAATTTCTACAAATAAACTGAAAATTTTGTAAGTTAAATAATATTTTTTATATGAGGATGTTCTTTAAACAATATATAATAATTAGATTATGGATAAAACCCAGGATGACAGAATAAAACACTTAACATAAATAGTCTAATTGTATATCTAAAAATTGTGTTGCAGAAGATAGGATTTCTAATCCTAGTATGGGGAAATAATGTTTATACTTCTTAAATCCTATCATGTTCAATATTGTAGAGTGACTTGTTGCTGTAACAGTCCCCATAGCAACCTTTTACACAGTCAAGAAGTGTCTATTTCAACAAATCAGAAAGTGATAGCTCTCAATGTTTAAATTGTCAGTTGACATCAGTTTCTCATAACAAATTATTCTGACTTTTATAACACACACACAGACACACACACACACATGCACACACGCATGCACGCACACACACACACAGACACACAATATGTTTTCTTGTTTAATAACCTAAAACAACATAGGTTATTCAAAAACAAGAATATTTATTAATTTATATTCAAAGCTTTTCGACAGTTTACTGTTTACCAACAAAAAGCTTCGAATATAAATTAATAAATATTTTCGTATTTGAATAACCTATGTTGCTTTAGATTATTAAACAAGAAAACATATTTTATATTTATATAAAATCAACCTTACAGGGTTATATATAAAGTGTTGAGCAAATTATGTAAGTGTTATATTTGTAGGTTAGATTTGAGACTTGATTATATTAATTCAAACACAATTTGATTACATATTTAACATACTGACTAAAAAATCAAATATTTAGAATTTTTTTGTATTATTACATATATTTGAAAAATATATTTTAAACAACCCAAGATATATAATTTTATCATTTCTAAAGTTATTATACTGAAGATTTTAATCTTTACAAATTGATACTGAAACAAATATTATATAATATACAACTAGAAGCAGATGTTTACAATATAATACAGCATATTTTTTTACTAATATATTTTAAAATGATTTCTATCAATAAGTGTAATGTTGCCTTAACAAAAGACATTAATTTATTTGAAAAATGTAAAATTCAACTAATGAATACAAATTGTAATATATACTTTAATAAACAATGCATTATAAATAATATAATTCCAAAATACAAAAAATTACAATAAAGAACATAATTAATATAACTCAAAAAACATGTAAACAAGCCGAAAAATTATGGGTTAAAAATTAAATAAATAACTTGTATAAAAAGAAAAATACTTATAAACTATTGAAATATATAAGCTACATATAAAATTAGCTTCTATAAAGAATAGCATAAAATGAGAAGAAAAATATAATAAAATCAATTTATTTATAAATAAAATTAGAATTATAAAAATAAATAAAATAAACAAAAAACTTAAACTTTGACGTTAGTAAAACAAATAAAAGATGTACCTGACATTAAATATCATAATTTTCACCCTATTGTAGTTAATCTATCAAATACTGGATTTAATAATAATGAAATAAAACTACTAGAAAACAAAAGAAAACAACATAAAAACAGATATAAATAATAATATTATAATAGATACAGAACTAGCTATTAGTAAAATAAACAAAAGCTTACAAGAAAATACCAGAATTGAAGCAGATTATGAAATTAAGAAATTGATTAAAAATAATACAGTTAATAAAATACATAAGAAAAAAAATATTTAAAAATTAAAGATTTAAAACAAAAATTACAAAATAATAATCTTATTACAGTAAAAGGCAGATAAAAGTAATGAATGCTATTGTCATTATTGATAAAAATGAACACATAACAAAAACAGAAAAATATATAAATGATAATCAATTTTGTCAAGTATATAAAGATCCTACGAATAAATTTCAAAATAAAATAAAAAATATTGTAAAATCTTCATATAAATTATTCAATAAAAATAATATTAGCAACTATGTAAATGATAATCCGAAAATTCCAATATTGAATGGACTTGTTAACTGACATAAAATGGATAAACCAATAAGATCATTAATAAATTTTATAAATGCTCCATCTAATAAAATATCAGAAAATATGGTAAATATTCTTAAAGATAAAATAAAACTAAATGCAATCAAAATTGATGAAAATACAAAATTATTATCATTAGATATAAAAAATATGTATACAAACATACCTATAAAAGAAACTCTCGAAATTATAAAATCTAAATTAGAACACGAGAAAGATAAAAAATTAACATTAGAAAATTTAAATACACTCAAAATAATATTAAATCAAAATTATTTTTCATACAATGACAAAATTTTTAAATTAGATGATCTTGCTATGGGCTCGCCATTATCAAATATATTATCTGAAATATTTTTACAGCAATTAGATAATAAAATTAATGAAATTATAAAAATATATAATAAAAATGGTTATTGGGTCTGATATGTAGATGATGGAATGTATATATCAAACAATAATAATATAAATTTAACAAATATTTTGGATAAAATAAATAAACTTAATAATAAAATCAAATTTACTTATGAAATTGAAACAAATAATAAAATAAATTTTCTAGATTTAACAATAATAAGAAAAAATGAACAATTTGAATATATGATATACCGTAAACCAACTTTAACAAATAAAATTATACCAAATAATTCTAATCATCCATATAACCAAAAAATGGCTGCTATATATAACTTATTATATAGAATGCATAAAATCCCCATGAATGGAGATAATAAAATAAGAGAAAAAAACATAATTTATCAAATTGCAATAGAAAACGGTTATAAAAAGAAAACTGTTGACAAACTTAATTATAATATTTTTAATAAACAACATAATAATTTAATTTACAAAAATAATAATACTAATACAATATTGACTTTATTTTTATTTATAGGTCATGAAATAAAAAATATCACCAAATTATTTAAAAATACAAATATCCAAATTGCATACAAAACTAATAACAAAAAGATAAACATAATAAATAACAATAATAAAACAAATAATATGCATGAAAAACGTGGTGTTTATAAATTAGAATGTGAAAACTGTAATAAAGCTTATATAGGTCAAACCAAGAAAAAATTAAAAGAAAGATATAAAGAACATTTGAATGCTTATATAAATCCAGAAATATATAAATTAAATTTTGCAAATCATTGTATTAATAATAAACACCAATTTCCAAATATTGAAAATATGAAACTTAGAAAAGAAATTAATAAAGGATTAAGAATGAATGTATATGAAGCATTCGAAATATATAAATACAGTAATAATAACAAATTAATAAAAGAACAAATACAAATACATTCTAAATTTGATACTATATTCAATGTCTATAATGTTACAGCAACAAAATAAACTTGGCAATTTGTATAAATTTAGCAAGAATTCTATTTCTAATTTAACATATGTTTTAGGTCTATATTTTGCACTATTGTATTATTAATTCCTGATGATGTTGGTACTGTTTACCAACAAAAAGCTTTGAATATAAATTAATAAATATTCTTATATTTGAATAACCTATGTTGTTATATATATACATACATGGGAATAGTATAAGGTCAACAGTTGAGCAAAGGGCTTTGTGGTTATGTCAGTGTGAATTGACAAAAAGATTCAAGCCATTTTATTTAAAATATTTTGTTTGGAAAATGTATGATAAATATTTAACAAGGAAAATTGCATATATGAATTAATTAACATGTAATTATTATATGGTATATTACAGTACAGTACAGTACATAAATAAAATGATCATACAATTACAAAAACTTAGCTGCAAAAACATTCACAAAACTCACAAATTAATCATTTATTTACTCATATGTGTTTCAATGACAAAGTCATCATCATCATCAGTGAGTGTTGCTACTACAAACTCTAACTTACAATATTGTTTTGCAGAACCAACTAAATTTTTCAAGCACTCCTAAAGTTTTTATTCTTTTATTATTATCGGATAATCACTATTGAAATACAATATAAAAAAGAAAACTAAGCTGCAGAGAAACAAATATGCGGCAGTGGAACTTAATAATGTTAACTCTAAGTGTCTATAAACATGACAGGCAAACCAAGAGTCCTACTGTAAGCAAGTAGCTACCCCCTCTATTTGAAATTCTCCGCAACTGATCATCAGTACGCATCAACATCCATATCGAGCTTAGTAATATACATGTGGAAAATCCATAGACTCCTTAGCCAACATGTTATTATGCTAAGTTTTTTTGTTTTTATGCTAGTCTTCAACTCTTCACAACTTAGATAGAATCATTATTCATATGTTATAAAAAAACCTTTCTGTGCATACTAAGTATTCTAAGATCTAGATAAACTTATTACATAATCCTATTTATAGAGTCTGATATTTTCTAGTCTTAAGTAAAGTTTATATTCTAATTTTTAAAGTTAATTAATTTCTATCTTAATATAGCACTGTGCAAAGCTTATAGTATATTTTTATTTAAATCAAATTTTCATTATTTATGAGAAAAATTCAGATATAATTTTATTAAAAATCCAGTTTTAAAAATGTAATGGAGTTTAGAAAACCTATTTCCTTTTTCTTGCAGCAGATTTTGTTAATTTTTTAAAATATCCTAATTTAACCTTCCAGGATATTATTGCATAGATATTCATATGGAACAACATTAATTACTGTTTCTTTAGTGGAATAATCATCTAATAAATGTTTTAAAGTTATATCTAACTAAAGTACGAACCCATTTGCAGAAACAATGCAAGAAAGATAAAGAGGAGTTATGGATTCACTACAAACCTTCTCTATTTCAACACATCGGCACTTACTCTTCACTCAAAGGCAAAGTACAAAAGTTGAAGGTCAGTATTGCAATCAGAGTTCTTAAACTTTTTGTCTCATATCAATAAAATTTTTAAAAAAACCTTCATTTTGAGTAGTTTAATTTAAATCTTTGTAGATTTAGCAAGCAATAGATTTTAGGATGTACTAAACATAATTTTATAAAATTCAATTTAGTTTTAAATGATTTAATTTAAAAATATATATTTACGTATGGATGTTTAAGTATTTGTCTTGTTAAATATAATTCTTTGGATTCAGGACAAACAATTTGGCAAAGTTAACCTGTTCATCCCCCACAGTAACCCCGATGCAGAGGTGCACTCACAGATCAAAGCTTACAAACAATACACGTTAAAGCGAGCATACGAGGGGGAATCTTTCTTTTGGGGACTTCTACCACAACCTGGGGACCATCTAAACTTTAAGTTCAAGAAGCCTTTCTTAGTTAAAAAGTGAGTAATTAAACTTTTAAATAATTAATGAAGAATTATTTTTAATAGAGTTTGGTGACATTCACACTAAAGTATGTTAAGTGTTTAATGTTTGAGGTTATTTGTTGATTTGACTGTAGTGAGTTTCCTTCCTATACAGAATAGAAAGACATATTATATGTTATAATTGTGGGGAATATGGTTCTAACTTTGTGACACATTCAATAGGCAACACAATTGTATAGATTCTAATTAGTGTAACAAAATCAGATTCTATGCATTTGTTACATTTTCATATAAAGGGGAAATCTTAGATATTTTGGAAAACTAATTATTTATAAACTTATATTAAGTAGAGAAAATATTACAAATTATAAAATAAAATTGGTAAAAATCTCATATTCCTGAAACAGTTCAGGAATAAATGGGTTGACCAGGAGAGGATCAAAGAAGATGTGTGACTATAGATTCACCCACTTCCGGCAAAGGAAATATATAAGCTCAATCACTATTTCTATTACTACAAACTTAGTACCATAGTACTTCTAGAAGATTGAGATCATCCAAAACCTGTCAGTTACATATCAATTGATTTCTTTATGAATGATAGAGAAAATAGTATTGCTGCATTTTTTGTTAGGAATATAATTACATCACCTCGTTGCGCATTTAATTTGTTCACCTCTTCATGTTAATTTAGGCTAGGCGCACATGAGCTTGAAAGTAATCAGGATGCCGTGATAGTTTTCTATCCAATCTTTTTGATACCTATCGGAGTTTCAGCGCACATGTGATAGAGTTTAAGCGTGCATCATTTTCAAGCCCATCTTTTTCATAGTTATTTTCCATGTTGGGAACTGGCTTCACTCTATGTTGTTTCTCCTACGAGATGGATCATAAACAAGTGCAAATTTACGAAAAGAAAGTAGTGTTTTCGTTCTTAGTGTACAAATACATTGGTGAAAAGGAAAGTAAAAGAAGAAGATATTGGATTCACCCATTTAACAATGAAAGATATTTAAAAGGTGCGTTCAATTGATTTAAGGGTAGATGAACACAAATTCTTTAATTATTTTCGAATGTCTACTCGATCTTTTGATGAATTTCTTTTGATAATTTGTTTGGAAATCTAAAATCATGTTTTTGCAGATTTCTTCCCAAGCCGATAGCTTTTCCACCCTGTCTTTATACTCTTTGCTTCGCACATCTTATATTGTCCTTTGTTGTTTAATTTCCTCTATAAACAATTCTACATTAACGTCCAAATTTTCACTCTCCATGGCTAATAGATTTAATTATTAAAAAAATATATATATAAATAAATATGACATTAAATAAAATGATTAGTAACTATTAAAGATTATTATTTAAAACTATAAATCATCATTGATATTAATAACAAATTATCAACCTAATTAATATTAATGTTACACATTGATGTCACTTGGTAATTCAATCATATTTAAAGTTAAACATATAAATAGTATGAAACTAGTACTTTTTAATACTCAGCTTTAGTCATCCATGTCCTTGTGAAACTTGTCAAAATATCGCAGTTCACACAGTCCTGCTTCATCCGGGTACATAACACAAATGAAGGTGGTCAATTTCCTTTTGCCTTCTTTTGCAGAACTATGCGCCCATTCCCTTTTCTTTGGTTATTCTTTGAGAGCCTGGAGCCTGTTGGGGGGGGGGGGGTAGAAGTCCTTCAATGACTTTAAGATGGAAACCATACGAGCTCAGTTTATTTTGGTGTGAAGCAATAGTCCCAAACAAATTCTAATTTCGGCCAAAGTCATGTATTTCCAATTTGTGAATTGTGACTTGGCAGTGTTTTGTGGACGACAAAAAAATTCCAAGACATATCTGTATCACTAAACACTTGTAAATATTTACAAGTATTTAGTGAAAACTAGTAGTGAAGATGGAATCAACAAATATACATATCTGTATGTCTCAGCAACAATTCTGTCTAAGAAAATAACGTCTATCAATAAATTTAAAAAATGAGTTGGAGTATTGTTACCAGGAATTAGCACTCTACGTCCAGAATCTCCTGTCAAAGGTACGTCTGTCATGCCAGTGGTGCCAAATGTCGGCTGCCAGGTTCTAGACACCTTGTTGTCAGAGTAGGGATTCTCCAATAATTCAACCTCATTATCCATATTCAGTAAACAAAATATATTAAACACAACTGTAACACACTTCAAGTAACACTAATATTATAACACAGTCCCCAACCTGACAGAAACAATGGAACAAAAAACGAAACGTTCACAAAGACTGGCACAATGGCTAACCTCACACTGAACCAATGAACTGAGAGTGAACGTGGGGAGTACATGAACACCTACTGCCATGGGCGCCAGTAGTGCAAGGGTGTTCATGCACGCCCACCACACTCAATGTGTTCATCACAATTGTAAATGAGATTGTATGAAATGTGTTGTAAACTTAAGCGTGAATATGTTTGTTGTATTTTTCATTAACAGTATCTATATAAAATACTGTTTCAGTATCAGAAATGTATACAAAACAGCTGGGGAAACTGTTTGATATTTAATTGACATTTTTAGGTATACTTTCCGAAGTGGCAATGCAGAACACCCTTCAGATAAATTGTACAACACAACGGTAGAAGTTTTACCCGAAGTTTTGCAAAATTTTGATTTGTACAATACGACTAGTGATGGATTTGTTGTTGTAGGTAAGTACGCGAGTGTGAGAATATTACTGGGAATGGTTGTTAATTTCCACTACACTTTTCCTTAACTGGTGATCCTAGTCCTGGTAAAAGATTTGTTGGTCTATTTATTGTTTCCAACACTACATGATAGAATATTAGGCCATGACCATTAAAAAAAAGATCCCACAACCGAAAAAGCAAGAAATTGAAGGTACCTTAAAATAACTAGATATTAAATCATAAGTAGTTATTGCCTAACTGGGTGAAAACTTTTAACTTATACCTTTTCTTATCTCTTGTAAATTGTATTATTTTCCTTCATGTTTTCCTTGTAGATTATATATTATTTTACCTTTTCTTATCTCTTGTAAATTATATTATTTTCCTTCATATTTTCCTTGTAGATTATATATTATTTTACCTTTTCATATCCTGGTAAATTGTATTATTTTGGTTAATATTTTCCTTGTAGATTATTTATTATTTTACCTTTTCTTTTGTAAATTGTATTATTTTCTTTCATGTTTTCCTTGTAGATTATATATTATTCTACCTTTCTTATCTCTTGTATATTGTATTATTTTATGTTTTTAATTTCTATATCTTAACTTTTTAGTTATAATTTTCTTTCCATTTTAGTTTTTATTCTCCATAATTTTATAAAATGTGGAATATTTTAAAATGTATTTCTGAAACTTTTAATATGATATTTCTTTAAATGTTTTAATGTACCTTGGTTTAAAATTTTTTTTAAAATTTAATAAATACATGATTATATTTACAGGAAAGTTTGATAACTTTGGTTTAGCCGAAGGCACTGTTCCTCGTAGCTTAGGTCCTATTAAAGAAGTGCGCCTAAGTGTTCATAGTGAGACTGATAACTGGGCTATTCTAAGCGAGGTATGTTGAGCATTGCACACCTAACCTTTTTAAACCTTCAATATTTCAGTTCTGCACAAATTATCTAACAACTACATTTACTTATTTCTAAGACCAGTAAAATGTATGTATAATATATACTAAAATTAATTCTTATCTCTAGTGTTTTATTATTATTATTACTTCATTCATTTATCAAAATGCTTTGTTATTTTCTTGAGGAATCTCATAATTTTGATCTGGCACTACGGTAATCTATATGTAAAAGTAAGGTTTCTTCATATACATTCTTTTAAATAAAATGTAATACATAATTTTAGCGAATACACTTACACACTAACATTCTAGTTAATGTACAACACAAAGACAAACCAAAAATTTTATACACCATAAATAAAAGCAAAAAACAACAAGAAATAATAATAAAATTGAAAACAGAAAATTTTGAAATTTATATAACATCACAAAACCCACATCATACAGTTTTAAACAACAAAAATCAGTTCCAATCACACCTTTTAAATAAATACCACTGAGGCAGTTTATTAACATCCGTGATCATACAAATACGTCACACACTTACCACAGATAAACACAAACATTTGACTGCAAAGAACAACTTGTCTAAATTTTACTCATAGCATTGAGTGTTGGACTGGACTTGTGCAAAGCACATCTAAGGAGAAATTTTAGTAGTTACTTCCTTTAGTGAAGTATTTCAAACATTTAAATTCAGAATAATAAATTTTTGGTGACTGTGCAAACTATAAAATCCATTAAATTTAATTACCATAAAAGTTGTCTACAACAACCAATTTACATAATTAAAATCATGACTCAATGACAAAACATTCTGTGAATGAATATTAGTCTAATGCTAAGAATCTTTTGTCTTATTTGGGAAGAAAAATAATTATCTCATATAATAAAATACTTCGAACCAGTTTTAAACGCATGAGACAGTTGCTGGTAAAATCTTTGCATTTTTACTACCTACAGTAGTCTCGCTAAATCCAAGTCTCGATATTTCGAGCTTCCGTTAAATATCTTTTTCTAATAAGCTAAATTCTTTTAAGATTTCTACATTAAGTATTGCAAAATTTTAAGTAAATTTTTAATAACAAACTTTGAAATTGTTTATTATTCTTTATTTGTACAGATTTCTATTTTGCCGGACTTGGGCAGATGACGACACGCTACTCGGCTCCCTGTCACACTCGAGTAACACTGTGCCATATGTCCTACAACTTATTTAGCTTATTTTTATACTGATACTTACAAACCAGCACCGAAAACAGTATTTCCCGTTTAGACTATGTGTAACCAACATTTTTGTAACAGTTTTATACTAGTAAAGAAACATTGATTGAGGAATAAGTAAGTAAAACTACAATTTGTAACATTAAAGAGTATTGACTTAAAAAACATTCATAATCAAACTTTTGGCTATATTATTGTTATAATGTGTTGCTTTGTGTATTTTTATGAAACATATCAAAAACTACGTACTTTGTTATTTATTTTTTATTTGTTTTAAAACTTGGTGTTTGATTTACTAGCTAAAACCATTATTATAGTTTTGAAACTTATATAAACATTGTATTAACTTTGAAGATTAATTTTGGGTTCCTGGAAGAAATATTTCTTCAAAAAATTTTAGTTTTTGAAAAAATTGTAACATAATTAAGTGTATAAAGTAATTTTAAAACATTTTATTTTCAGAAACTTGTGATATTCAGGAGCAACAACAAATGATTATTAACAACAAATTTGCATAATAAAAGTTTTATGTAAATATAAAGTTAAAAGTAAAATTAAAAAATAATTGTAAGTCAAAAATTTTAAATTATCAACATGGTATTTAATGTGATAGGTACAGGGCATATATGTTCATTTAGTCACACATTCCACAAACCCATATTGTCTGTGTGTCCTTCCCACCTCCTGTGAACTCAGGAGAATAAATAGTTCAGTATGGTCAACCCTTCCTTGATTAATAACTGAGGTTTATTAAATAAGTGTTGCCATATTAACAACACTTTTCAGTATATAAACCAAACAGGTTTTGTAAGTTATTTTCAGGTATTTTATCACTGTTTACAACATTATTTCTTGAATTTTTTTTAGTATGTGGATTAGTTTTGTTACTATTATTTTTGTTTTAGTTCTTTATTTGTGTGTTCCAGTCCAGGCCAAGCCATACCAGTAAAGGTTACTTAAAAATCAATTTTCAAACCCTTGATAGTTGGTAATAGTTTAAATTGTTGGAAAAAAACGAAATATTTATATTTACAATGCGACTTTTTATGATTAAATGAAACTGGAAGAATCCACTGTTTCTGCTAATGGCATCAATTAAAGATTTGCGACTATATTTAATACGATAATGTAAGTTCTTAGATAAACAAATTAAACATTTTACCTTGCTCTATTATAAAAACAAGTATGATTGTTTTAAAGTAGAATAATAAATTGTCTGTAATTTTACCAAGTTTTCAAGACACAAGTTCCTTTACATCTTCTAGAGAAATGTTTGATCATTTGCTAACTCATTTAATATCAGAATTGGCGCTTCATTTTTAATCTAAGTATAATTTACTTTTATCTTATGTCTAATTTACTTCACTATTTAATAAAATAAATAAGAAATTGTATCCCCTAACTTATCTAAACCAGTATCTGCATCTTCTTATGCAAGTGTTGGTATTTAAATGTTAACAAGTGTAAATAGATATAAGGAAAATAAATATACATAGCTCACAATTATAAAACTTTAATTTCATGTGCGTTTCGGTGACTTAGCCATCATAATCACTTTATAAGTGTACGGAGAAATTATTAATTTTTTATATATTGGTTTAGATATTTATATAAAAATGTGTCCTATAATTTAGATTCACTTTCAATTTAAAAAAATATAATTCCTAAAGTGAAGCTCTTAAATAGTTCCAATTGTTTTCTAAGTATTTTTCTAAAGTTTTCTACTCAGAAACTATTCAAACTGATAATTTTGCTATTGATAATACTTTTCCCCTTTAATTTTGAATTTTTATTGTAGTTATAATTTTTTTTTTAATATATATTTTTGAGTGTCATTTGGAAATATTTCTTCCCATAAGAGAAAAATTTAATTCTACTAGTTTCAACCAATCAAAATATTATAAAAAAAAACCAATACCTTATAAATAATAAAAAATAACTAATATTACAAGTTACCTAAGATTAAACCCTTATGGACATTTCAATGACCATGTCATCATCAGACGGTCATATTACATGATTCATCACCAAAATATACATAAGGGTTTAATCTTAGGCAACTTGTAATATTAGTTATTTTTGTGGCATTGGGGCTGTGCTCTTGATATTATATAATTTCAACCAATTAACACATATAAAGGCTTGTTAATTGATAATTATTATATACATTTTGTGGGTATCGTGTAATTTGTATAACTTGTTTGTCACAAACATGATAATTGCAAACTCTGTGTTTCATTTCAGTTTCTTAATTACTTTATCTTTATCAAAGTTTTCATAAATAAAATTACACTTAAAATAATCTAATAACCTTTAACATAAAATAAAAATTTTATAATGTAATAATAAATTAAAATTATCTAAATGGAAAGATTTCATTACAATCCAAATGATAGCATTCAATGAGGTGCCTTTGAATTTTATTGAAGTATTGTACATAGGATATTATTCTTGAGTTTTTAGTCCTGTTTAAATTTAGTGCACTCGGAAGCCTGTGAAATAAAAAAACTGCACAAATTGGCAACTTTCTGGAAACCTTTCTTGTTACATGTTTTTTTAAAAATCTTATCTCAACACGAAAAATATTATATTACTTCTAATCATGAAACTTCCTTTAATAAGTAAATATTTTGGGAAATGGAATACCAGTTTTCTGGGGCAAATGTATTTTATTTGTTTCTGTAGTCTTTATCAAATCTACTTATTTAGGTTTATTTGTAAGGTCAGAATATTTTAAAAGATATTCAGTATTTTAATGAATTGTTTGCGATAAAACAACTTGGTGTCTTCCACTGTACTGTGCATTTCCCTTGAAGGTTATAATTTAGTTACTAGTTTTATATGTCCAAACTACTAATACCCATGTATTGTTGGTTTTAGTTTTACATTTTAATAATATATTTATTTTATGATATAATTTATATTTTTGCAATCCTTTACTTTGGTAATTGTAAGTAAATAGAAAAGTACAAAGATGAAAAAGGTGGTGGAAATTATACCATTAACTTTGCTGGCATTTTAAGATACACAATGTAGTTTATATAAGTAAGCTAGACTATGAAATAATCATAAAGTCTTTACTAGTCGTTTTATAGGGCTTAATCAAATTGAGTTACACAAATCATTATCTACTTAACTTAATTGTCTGTAACATGTCAGTATTTCTTTACCCACCCAAGCAAGACAGAGTTTTTTTGTTATATAACAGCTTAAAAATATTATTGGGTTTTCGCCAATAATTTCTGATGTATACATGCTTTATCATATTCATAAAATATATACAGAAAACATCATAAAGCATAAAATATAAATGACATTTTAAAGCTATTGAAATCAGGTTTGTATGGTTCTGTTGCTTTGTAATTTCTTAATAGTCCAAACTGTTAATTCAAAGGAAGCTGTATAACAAAACTATTCTTTTTATTTGAACAATCTAAATAGTAAACAGAAAATATTGGATTGATTTAATTAACATTCATTTTAAAATACATCCATACATTTTTTATTTTATTCTATAGGGTGATTCATATAAACCTCATGATTTTCATTTTATGTTTATTTTAAGAAGAAAAATACAAATAACGTGTTATTGTGAACTACATGTACAGAATATCTGGGAGAATAATTGGTTGTTGAAGGTTGTGTTGAAAATGTTCTCCGTCTACCTCTAGTCATTGGCGAACACATCGTTCCGTGTTTTTGGCAATTCGCTGGAACATTGTGTTGTCAATACTGTTGATTTCACGTGTAATATTGTCCATCAGATCATCCAAACTCCAAAGCCGTGTAGTTTAGACTCTTCCCTGTAGATAACCCCACAGAAAGAAGCATAATGCGGTCAAATCCAGTGATTTTGGCGGCCACAAATTAACCGGTCAAGTTATGCGATCTTCAAAGTAACTTTGGATCAGCTAGATTCTTGCTTGTTTCACTCATTATATGTCCTGTTGTTTCCAACTTGTGTACTATTTGCAGTATTATGTTCCTGTCTGGACGATTGTGAACACCAAATTCCCTCTGGTGTGCCTTTGACCGATTGCGTTATCCAATAGTTTAAAAAAAAAATAGAGATTGCTGTGCATGTATTGCATCGTGAACGACAAAGCAATAAACTGACTCAAACTAATGACAATGAACAACTGTTCATCTGTTGACAAATGCCTACAGTTCCAGCACGACATGCAGCACCATCTGTTGACAAATGCACGACAAGCGATCAAAACTCCAAGGCCTCCGTTATTTGATAGGCATATGAAACCTCTGGGTGTATTCCTATTCAAATAATAAGCTAATGAAAACCATGAGTTTTACATGAATCACCCTACATAATATAACAATAACTGGATTGAAATTAAATAGTTTTATGTTAAAATAATAAGCAAGTGCACAAATATTGTACACATTATTATAAATAGTTACTGTTATTGTGAGCATGTACAGTCATGTTACTAATGTAATTACAAATATTGTTACAAGTATAAGCCATTAAACATAAGACAATTTTTCTTTGAGTACTTTCGCCTTTTTTAGTATAAAGGTTAATTTTCGCTAGCTTGTTTTGAATGGTCACCATTTTCAAAGACTTAATTTACTAATATAGTATGATTCTTAACCCTTAGCACATGTATGAAATATTTTGAAATCAAATTTTTGGCAAACGAGTATAATGTGAAGTTTCATATTTACAAATTCCGACATCAGTAACCTACTGAAGTTCGAAAAAATAAAATAGAGTGTTGGATAATGTTGACATGTTATAAACTGGCATCTACACTGCATTTATCCTGTTTGATCACTTGCTGTCACCCAAGTGTGCTGTGAGTGTGTGTTACATTATCTATTGAATTTGCACAGTTTTTACACTTATGTCACTATTTTAAACTTGTGTGTCTAACCCCACGTTATATCCAGACAATTGCTTCCAAATTTATCATAGCCGATAAAGGTTTTTATTTTTGTTTAAGCTGCAACAAATATTTTTAAAAAATCCTTGTACTTAGTACATGTGAAAATATAAATAACTTATTGCTTTAAACAAATCAAAAATTTATTTTTACAAAATAATTCCATTTGGTATGTAGTCTGTATACACCTCACTGAGAGTCATAATAGAAGCTATCAGGAACATGTTAATTTATTAACTTTTAACCCTTTGATTACCATTCACATACCAGTACATGAGACCGCGCAATAAATGGCGGGAGCATTCCCGTATATGTACGTTTTACCATTTCTCTCAGATTAGCACTGCCATACATTTACAATTTGTTTTCCAATGTATTGTGCTGTATTCTATTTTAAATATTTGCAGAATAAATACTACACAGATTACATAATCACCATTCTTTTATGTCCAAAGTTTATGGGTTTTCTCACAAATTTACAGAGATCATTTTGGAGTTTGTGCGGTATTTTACAATGAATGGGCGATTAAATAATGAAAACAAATTTGTGTGTCTAAAGTATATGTTTTTTCTCATGTGTTTACATGTTATTTCAAAGTTTGTGCGGTATTTCACAATCAATAGGTATTTTATAAAAAACAAAGATGAATTAAACAAAGAAATTGTCAGTAAACATAAGGTAAATTTTGGTTAACACGAGAAAACGTATTAAAAAATACACAAATATTACTATAATTTAAACAGTTTGAGAGAAATAATGAAAAAAATTAGGAAAAAGAAAAAGTTTAAAAATTTGTTGCTCCCAGAGGTCATATTAAGGGCAGGCCATGCTGCTAATCAAAGGGTTAAAAGTAATAACCGGTATAATATAATGTTATTTTTACAATGTATAGTATTTTACACATTAGTACATATATAATCCCAGGTTTCACTCTTTCTACTGATAAATTTTTGTTTTAACTGCCTTGATTTCGTGTTTGCAAACACAACTTATTTTCCAGTACCCTCTGGTCTGGTATTTCACTTTGTTTCGTTGATGCAGTGAAATACCATAGTAGTCGAGAGTTAAACACAAGGTAGAGCACTATAATGTTAGAGCAAGAATTTATTTACCAAGGTTATTGATGATTATTCCCTGGTGAAAATAAAGGCCAGGGAAGACATTAACATTTAATCATTGTTGCTAACAAAATTAAAAATCCCTAAATGTAAGACTGAATATGTATGAGCAGCCCAACATTATAACTAGCTTCGTTGATTGTGTATGTGTAATGCTACAGCTTATAACAAAAGTATGTTCAAATTTTCATTTTTTTAATTACATACAAATTTTATCTATGTGAAGAAACAATGGTTTGGAATATACGTTTCTACTCAACTAGAACTAAAAATGAAAACTTTACATTCTTGGATAAAGTAAGAAATAAATTAATTTTACAAAAACCGAGTAATTTTTGTTCTACGTTTTTTTACAAATGCTTATAAAATAAAATAAAATAAAACTTTGCAAGATTATAATAAATAATAATAATATTCAAGATAAGATATTTAAGTTTATTTTCAACTAATTTAAGTTTGCAGGCTAACTTAATTTATGATAAATATATTTGTAAGATTCACAAATACACCAAGAATATCAGTGTCAAAGTTTCTGGCACTAATCTGAAATTAGTCTCATGTATAAATGTATGTAATGTAGGTTGTAAAAGTACATTTTGCTTGATAAAGACATGTGGCTTTGTGTATATAATATACTTTACAATTAACAGTAATTTGTGAGGTGCTCAAAATAGTCGAAAAATATACGCTTAGTCAATGGATTACAGAATTCCATTGCAAAATGTGAAAAGTTGAAAATGTAATTGAAACAAACATTAGTTAAATATGAAAATCATATTTTTTGTTTTTATTTTGTTGTACATGGTGTATTACTTTTCATTGTTTTATTTTTATATCATGTTTATTGAGATGCGTATGGCCAAGTACTTATTTTTAGAGGCGATGGTGTATGTATGATCCATGTAGAGTGTGGGTGGTTTATAAGTGATCGATGTACTTAGTTGTTGTGTTAAAACTGTTGTATTAATTTTAAGACTTACTGGTAACAATTTATTTAACTTTGTTACAAATATTAAAGCCCGTACATAGTTTATGTTTTATCTACTCAGTTTCTATACTTCATATTGAAAATCTGTATGTAATTATAATTTCCTTGCTCTTAACTTGTTTACAGCCAAGAAAATCCTATACCCGAGGCTAAATATGTAGAACTCAGTAGGGACAAATGGGTGATGAAATATGTTTGAAGTAAATGAATTATCAAATAAACCATATTTGCATTTCCTGTAACTTGGTACAACTGCAGGTATTCATTATTAGTATACATTATGCCTTATTAAAAGTTATGTAACAATTTTTTTTATAAAATGAGGTTTTGTTATAAAAGGCAATTTATAGAGGTATCTTTACTTAAAAATTTCAAATATTAAAAAAATAACTGCTTTTAAAGAATAAATTAAATAATAACAAATTCATAGACAAATATCAAGTTCTGTCCCTCCACCTTCTAGAGTTTCATGTAAATAAACTCTACAACTCCAGTAAATGAACTTATTTGTAGTTCAAATTTGATTAAACTTTATTTGTATGGATATGGTTTGAAAGCTTTTGTTTCCTTTCATCTTTTATGCTGTCTACAATTTAAAACAAACAAATACATTTCTCACACATTTGACATTATTAATGTTTTTTAGTATGTGTTTTCTTCATCAACAAATGTTTTCAATGCTGATAAGAAAAAGGCTACATGATTTACGATTAAAATAAACATCTCTATATTATGTGTTTCAAAAATTACCTGTGAATCATCCAGTATTATTTTTCATTTCTAATATAAATTTACATGACAAAGTTTTTATTTTTCTCATTCATTGTCAGTCAGTGTAAACACATTTTTGCACTTTATTGGCTGTGTTATAAATGAAGATCATGTAGGTGATATATTTTTTGTAATGTAGCGGAAATGATGGTAAATAGATACAAAATTTTAGTACTAGGTTTAATGCAACGAATGTGAAATTACAGAAAGTAGACTCTGAAATGAAATATGGATAAACATAATAGGCCACATGAACTGCACTGAAAGACCAATTTAGATGCAACATTAAACAAATTCCAACTATTGATATGTGGTTTTTGAAAATGATTGACTAATTGATCAAATCAAGTATTTAAACCGGATTTCAATACAATTTATAACTAGGAATATACAAATTGTATTACATTTTTATAAAATTATATTGTATTCCTGCACAGATCACCACAAACTATTTATGAAGGAAATAGTTGCTAGACCCAATTAGAAAATCAGTGGAATTTAAGAAGCAAATCAATAGTTATTTAATTTCAGAAATTTTCTATCTAATTTACTGATTGTATTAATTTTTTAATAGTAAATTAATTAGTTTCGGACAAACCTGAAGTTCAGTTTTTTTTAAAATTCATTGGAAAAATGATATCATTTATTTTTTAATATCAAGTGTTTTTAAGTCAAGTAATAAGAGTGTTGTCATTTTTAAGTACAAAAATTCACATTCAAGTTAATTACAGATTTGAAATATTATGTTCATAAATACTTGAAATTATTTAAAAATTCTATTTACAATTTTGTAATAAAAATATATTCTAATATATAGCTTTTTATATTTTTTTAAAAAGTAAAGTAAGTTTGAAAATGATATTAATGGTACTTGTTCTTTAAAATTTTTATTTTTCATGTTGCGGTGTGGATTGTTGTAAGAATCACAAACATTAGTTTTTCCATAAGAGTAATTTTAAAAAAATTTAATTTCCATAATCAGCACTTTATGTTGTATTTTACATGTACGTTTACATTATTTGTGTTGTTCGTGAGAATATGGTAAGCCTTATATTCCCTTAACTGTATTTTGTGGCCATCATTAAAATCAAACTATATTAAATGTTGTAAACAATTTATAGCATAAGTTTGTAACTATATAGTTACCATTGTATAATTACGTACTGGAAGTATTGTCTTTTTGTAATGGGAACAATATTCATGTTTAACTTATTACTTATACTTGAGTATGTGTAAAACCACTGTACATATGCCGAAGTAAATTGTATTGTTTCCATAGTTTGTTGTTTTTTTTTTAATTTTAAATAATTTTAAGTTGTAATAAAATAATCTCTTGTTCTATACAAAATATTAGTCTTATTTTTTTACCTCCAGATATTTGTAATACATATGGCTTCTTAAAAAATTATGTTACAATATATTGCTAGTGGTAATTCCTGTAGCTATGTATTTTGGGATGTACAGCTATCTTTACTTGAGAATTACGTTTCCCTAGGACTGCGAATATTTGTCAGGATTTTTTTGGTTTGATTGTTGATATGGCTTGCTGTCTTAGATAACATTTACAATGAGTGACTCGGAAACAGTTTTGGGACAGTCTTGATTAAAGGCAAACTCACAGATTCATGTGTAGCTGGTTCAGGTAATACAAATATTTAACTAAATATATTAAATATCAGTATATGAGTCTGTGTATAGTTTTCAAATAAGTATATATATATATATATATATATATATATATATATATATATATATATATATATATATATATTAAAAGATTAGATAATTATTTTCCTGAAGATGCTGGTACTATTTTATCGGCGAAAAGCTTTAAATAAATATATTCATTAAAAGTATTCTTGTTTTTGAAATATTTTTAATGTATTATTATTATTATTATTATTATTATTATTATTATATATATATACATATATATATATATATATAGATTTTTTGGACTAGGAGACTGACAGACTTACCTTGGTAAGAGTCTACTCTGTAGTCTTGAAATAGAAACACATAAAAGCACTTAAACAATGATATATTTCAACCACACAGTTGTCTTTGTCAATCAAAGAGAAAACACAAAAAGAAATATGAGAGAATGAAATAAAATAAATATAAGTTGTAATCACAGATTGTGTAGAAATCAGATGTCACAGATGCACAGATTAAAGATATATGTATTGTTTCCATGAGCATATGAGTGATTATAGTTTATATAAGTCTGTCAGGGAGAAAGGGATTGGAGACGTCTGATGAGGCTATTAGGAAAAAAAATTAATGGATTTATCTGATGTTGAGGTTAGGGGATTCTCTGGACTTGGTATAGCACTGGTATGATAGTTCCCATCTTCTCAGTTCTGAGGGATTGCAATCAGGGGGGAGTGATTTAATTATTTTTATGGTATAGCAGTCATCAAAAGTTGTGATGTTGTGACTCGCAGCATGTTGAGCTGTTGGCCTATCCATATTCATAATTTTAACATCATGTCTGTGACCATTCATTCTGATATTCAGACCATCCGTGGTCTGGCCTATGTACTGTGCTGAGCAAAATTTACATTGTAGCTGGTATATGACATTTTTCGATGTACAATTATGATGACCCTGTATTTTGAAGACCATTTTTGTTGTTTGGCTGTTGAATCTATTTGCTGAGGGGTGTATTGGACACGTCTTGCATCTAGGTATATTGCATGGGAAGGAGCCATGAGGAAGTTTGTGTGGTTTCTCTGCATCAGGGTCTGGTAGTTTAGGATGTACTAGGATGTTTTTCAAGTTGGGAGGTTGCTTGTACCAAATTTGCGGTGGATCGGTGAAAAGATTTTTGGTGTGGACGGAAGCTTGAAGAATTTTGAAGCCATCTCTCAATATCTTGTTGAGTTTATGTAGACCAGGATGGTTGTCTGTTATTAAAGACAGTTTATTTTGTTCTGTTTGTGGTTTATCGTGAACTGAGGATTGTGCTGAATGAATTTGGTTTTCAATGAGTCTTTTTGGGTGTGATATTTCACGTTGTCACGAATGAGTGATTCGACAATGGTCAAGTAACTGAAAGGTACCTCATCACATAAGGTAATATATATATATATATATATATATATATACATAAAACATAGAGTGTTCAAAAAGGAATTTTTTTTCAAATGAATTGAAGCAGTTCATATCTGTGAGTCTGAAAATGGTTAGGGGTACAGTTTGTTGTCAGTTATATCTGCGCTATATAAAAAAAAAACAGGAGTAGAAGGCAGTAGAAATTGTTACGATGGAAGGCAAAGCAGCATTGTGTTGCACAAACATTAGCAAGAGACTGTTTCAATGGGTAAGCCAACACATCGATACAAGCGCTGCTGCACATCAGGCTAATTCTGATGACCTGGTATATTTTGACTGATATTCTCTTTTCGACTGGTAACACTGAGGCTCTGTCAGTAATGTGATTAAATGTGGAACTATTTATATTGTTCTAAGTTGTGTTTTCATGTAACACAACAAAATGCATGAACTAATATAAAATATCCAGTTTTTATATGTATACAAAACTGTTATTTATGTCAGTTTATTTTTTAATTTTGTAAAACAATTATTTTTTCCAGGTAAATGTAGTAAATTATTGTTGAGTAACTTGTTCTGCTTTTCAATTTTTGCTAATTAATCACTATTTTTTCTGTCTATGATTGCACACTTTAAAGTTTGTAGGTTAGTAAAACCATGTTTTTTAACTAAAAGACATATGGGATAGAATGAGACACCTGGTAGCAAGGTCACTATGAGACATCTTGTTGTGGCCCACTGTAAATATACATATGGTAAGATATTTAGCATCTGGTCTAAAATATTTAAAATCAATTTTTTTCATGTTTTATGTTAAAATTTTTAAAATTACTATTTAAAATAAAATTCTGTAACTTTTTAACTAGTTTTTCTCTTTGATACAGGTTAACAAAATTACACATCACATACTGAAAATAGAAGGCATCGGTTGGTGCTGAAAAAATTAAAGACATTGTAGATTTGGTGATTAAAGATGGATTTAGTCATAGGAAAGCAAAGCTGAAAGGTCTTTCTTTCCAAACACATTTTTATAAGGGTTGCAATGAGCAAGTCTCTAGGGCTTTTTTTGCCTATAAGCACAAGAGACTGGTATATTAATTTATTATGATTAAAAATTAATTCTATTGACAGGAAATTTGCTTATCACTTAGTTACCTATTACCTAATGGATAACGGTGTAATTATTTTGTCTCAGTATGGAAAAATAAGTGAGAATGGTAAGGCCAAGCGTAGTAATTAATTTTATACCTCACTATGACAACCATACAAATTTCTAAACCCTAATAAACACATCAACTCTAGCGCTTCTGCACATGTCAAGGCCATCGGTCAGGCTACACCTTACGACCAGTTGATGGCTTCTTTTCGGCAATTAATACTTAGGCTCTGACGGGAGTGTGGTCAAACATGGAACTATTTACATTATTCTGAGTTGTGTTCTTACGAATGTTATTTGTGTCAGCTTATATTTTTACTATAATTATTCTTTCCAGGTGAATGAAATGAACTATTGTTAAGTAACTTGTTATATTTTTCAATTTTTATTAATTAATGTAGTTTAATGAATGAATAACTGTGGCAATATTTATTGTTTTTTGTCTATGGTGAATGCCTTTAAAGTTTGTAGGTTAGTAAAACCATGTTGTTTGACTAAAGGACACGCAAGAAAAAATGAGATACCAGGTAGCAAGGATACTACGAGATGTCTCATTGTCCCAGAATAAAAATATACATATGATAAGCTACTTGCCATCTAGTCAGTGAGTGTAAAGTTACTAGTACATAAATTTAACATGATTGAAAATTTGTTGTATTTGTAATAAGTGAGGTCATTTGCCTCTCACTTAGTTACTTAATGTATAAAATGGCTAATGCTGTGATTTTTTTGTCTAGGTATGTAAAGAAACCAAAAGCAAAACCAAGAGTAGTAATTAATTTTACACCTCAATATGGCAACTATAAAAAGTAACTGGTTTCAAGGAATTATGGGTTGCAGTAACAATATAATTTAAGATGACCTAAAACTCATAGTATTATTTGTGTAACATCATTTAAAAAAACATATTGTGGGAATGTTTTAGAAAATTTATCTGCAATTATGTCCAGGAATCCCATGATTGCTAATAGACTGCTTAATATTGATTAACGTCGTGTTAATACCATTCACATGCCTCAAAAAGTGGTGATAAACAAGTTTACTAAACAAAAACTGGTGAAAATAATTAGTGACTAATTGCTATGGGTTATTAGTATGCTGCATCATTGACTTGTTTTCTCAAGTGCATTTTAAGTAACAGGACAAACTTATTAGGCCTTGCCAACCAGGAGGATTGTCAGCACTACTATTTGTAGAATTCATTCGCCACTGCTCATCCGAAAGTATCACAATATGGGCCAGCAAACTCCTTAGGCCTTGCCAACCAGGAGGATTGTCAGCACTACTATTTGTAGAATTCATTCGCCACTGCTCATCCAAAAGTATCACAATATAGGCCAGCAAACTCCTTAGGCCTTGTCATCCAAAAGGAATGTCAGCACTACTATTTGTAGAATTCATTCGCCACTGCTCATCCAGAAGTATCACAATATGGGCCAGCAAACTCCTTAGGCCTTGTCATCCAAGAGGAATGTCAGCACTACTATTTGTAGAAGTTATTCGCCACTGCTCATCCAGAAGTATCACAATATGGGCCAGCAAACTCCTTAGGCCTTGTCATCCAAGAGAAATGTCAGCACTACTATTTGTAGAATTCATTCGCCACTGCTCATCCAGAAGTATCACAATATGGGCCAGCAAACTCCTTAGGCCTTGTCAACCAAGAGGAATGTCAGCACTACTATTTGTAGAATTCATTTGCTACTGCTCATCCAGAAGTATCACAATATGGGCCAGCAAACTCCTTAGGCCTTGTCATCCAAGAGGAATGTCAGCACTACTATTTGTAGAATTCATTCGCCACTGCTCATCCAAAAGTATCGCAACTTTATTTTTTATTGCAACTATGAAAACCATATCTTTTCAATGTTTGGATCTTGCAAAAGGCAGTGGAGTAACTATTTTGACTCTACCTCCTCCTCAATGCTCTGACAAAATCCAGTTAAAGTTGCTTGATGTAATCATCTTGAATTCACCGATTAAAGTATAATTAAAAACTACTTAACTAAGTGAATACATACAGAATTGCCTATGTATTCACTTAGTTAAGTAATTTTTAACTATAGTAAAATCCAGTTGTTGGATTTTACAGTATTTTATCCATTTAATCATATTACAATGGTGCCATAAAATCGTGGTTAGATGCTCACCCTGAAATTCCCCTCACTATATATTATTAAATTGCAGTTACTAAAAGGACAGCTTGGGAAAGATCTGACATCTAAAATATTATTTCTGCTTTTCTTGAAAGAGGTAGTATTTTTCCATTTGGCAGAGAGATATTTACAGATGTTGATTTTCTACCAAGCAGTATCATAGACAGGCCTGCTCCAAAAAACACTACTTCAGTTTCAAGAATCTTAAGAAATTCTAATTATACTTTACAGTTAAAGAATTGTTTAGCAACGAATCAGAAGGTGACGATTATTCTATTAGGTACTCAAGAGAGGGAATGAAGTTTAACTCATAAAAATAAATAAATATTCCAAAATAAAAAGTTATATTCCAGAATGCGGTAATGTTTTCATGGCATAATAATTATATTGCTACAATTGACATTTTATGGTCAAACAAAGAGACAAAATAGTCTTTTAAAATTAATTTACAATCTGTAAATTTGAGATAGTTTTTTTAGATTTTACTTTATTTTGTTATTTGATTTAACCAATTATTGTTTTCATATTCGGTTTGTATGTCTCATACCAAAGAAACAGTATTTTAAAATAATTCATGTTACACTAGCACAGATTTAGTAATAGAAATAAAAGATGGCTATTTTGCGAGTCAAGTACAATGTTTTATTCTGCTACAGTGATTTTTTGATAGATCATTATCTTCATCAGGCCTTAAAATTCTACACTTTATTTCACTTGATAGCTTCATTCGATCTGTTGTCAAAATGACGCTGTAGCAGAATAAAATATTATATTTGACTTGCAAAACAGTTGTCTTTTATTTCTATTAATATTTTTAAATGATGTTAGATTTTCATTTACTTTTGCATATCTTCACTACTTTTGCATATCTTCACTACTTCATATTATATGTAGTTTATTTTGCTAATCATACTAATCTTAAGTTTTAAAAGTAATTTTTAAATAGTTCATGTTTTTAATTTTTATGATTAATTTTTAACCAATTGTGAATTAATTTATTTGTGTTCCAAGTGACCTAACGGGGACAAATTAATTTCATACTCAGTGGTCACAGTAACTGAATTGGGTTGAATACGGATTTTGACAATTTTATAAGTATTTTTATAAATAGCTGTGTGATTACAAAATTTTAAAAGTTATTATTAATTATGACTATTTACTTTATTATGTTAGTTGTTACTTATAAATAGTTAATTAATAAGTAGACGATAAATTTAATTGATTATTAGTAATCATTGTTATTTAAAAAATTAATTATTGTAATTATTCATTAAAAATATTACTTTTGCACTCAAGCTTAGCAGTTAAACTAGACTCCCCTCGCACATCTAGGAGGAGATTTTTAGTGTTCACTTTAAAATTGTAAAAAACTAAATTCTTTCAAAAACATATTTACAATAATTACATTAGAAAAGCTGCAGAGACACAGTCACAATAAGCTGTCACTGTCACCACCAATATCACTAAGTGCACTGCACACTATCAAGTAGCATGCTACCCAACTCAGATGATTGTGACGCATAACTAAGTTGTAACTGAACTAGACTAAGAGCTTGACCTAAATGGCAGATGATAGCTAAGTGCACTGCACACTATCAAGTAGCATGCTACCCAACTCAGATGATTGTGACGCATAACTAAGTTGTAACTGAACTAGACTAAGAGCTTGACCTAAATGGCAGATGATAGCTAAGTGCACTGCACACTATCAAGTAGCATGCTACCCAACTCAGATGATTGTGACGCATAACTAAGTTGTAACTGAACTAGACTAAGAGCTTGACCTAAATGGCAGATGATAGCTAAGTACACTGCACACTATCAAGTAGCATGCTACCCAACTCAGATGATTGTGACGCATAACTAAGTTGTAACTGAACTAGACTAAGAGCTTGACCTAAATGGCAGATGATAGCTAAGTGCACTGCACACTATCAAGTAGCATGCTACCCAACTCAGATGATTGTGATGCATAACTAAGTTGTAACTGAACTAGACTAAGAGCTTGACCTAAATGGCAGATGATAGCTAAGTACACTGCACACTATCAAGTAGCATGCTACCCAACTCAGATGATTGTGACGCATAACTAAGTTGTAACTGAACTAGACTAAGAGCTTGACCTAAATGGCAGATGATAGCTAAGTGCACTGCACACTATCAAGTAGCATGCTGCCCAACTCAGATGATTGTGACGCATAACTAAGTTGTAACTGAACTAGACTAAGAGCTTGACCTAAATGGCAGATGATAGCTAAGTACACTGCACACTATCAAGTAGCATGCTACCCAACTCAGATGATTGTGACGCATAACTAAGTTGTAACTGAACTAGACTAAGAGCTTGACCTAAATGGCAGATGATAGCTAAGTGCACTGCACACTATCAAGTAGCATGCTACCCAACTCAGATGATTGTGATGCATAACTAAGTTGTAACTGAACTAGACTAAGAGCTTGACCTAAATGGCAGATGATAGCTAAGTGCACTGCACACTATCAAGTAGCATGCTGCCCAACTCAGATGATTGTGACACATAACTAAGTTGTAACTGAACTAGACTAAGAGCTTGACCTAAATGGCAGATGATAGCTAAGTGCACTGCACACTATCAAGTAGCATGCTGCCCAACTCAGATGATTGTGACGCATAACTAAGTTGTAACTGAACTAGACTAAGAGCTTGACCTAAATGGCAGATGATAGCTAAGTGCACTGCACACTATCAAGTAGCATGCTGCCCAACTCAGATGATTGTGACGCATAACTAAGTTGTAACTGAACTAGACTAAGAGCTTGACCTAAATGGCAGATGATAGCTAAGTGCACTGCACACTATCAAGTAGCATGCTGCCCAACTCAGATGATTGTGACGCATAACTAAGTTGTAACTGAACTAGACTAAGAGCTTGACCTAAATGGCAGATGATAGCTAAGTGCACTGCACACTATCAAGTAGCATGCTGCCCAACTCAGATGATTGTGACGCATAACTAAGTTGTAACTGAACTAGACTAAGAGCTTGACCTAAATGGCAGATGATAGCTAAGTGCACTGCACACTATCAAGTAGCATGCTGCCCAACTCAGATGATTGTGACGCATAACTAAGTTGTAACTGAACTAGACTAAGAGCTTGACCTAAATGGCAGATGATAGCTAAGTGCACTGCACACTATCAAGTAGCATGCTGCCCAACTCAGATGATTGTGACGCATAACTAAGTTGTAACTGAACTAGACTAAGAGCTTGACCTAAATGGCAGATGATAGCTAAGTGCACTGCACACTATCAAGTAGCATGCTGCCCAACTCAGATGATTGTGACGCATAACTAAGTTGTAACTGAACTAGACTAAGAGCTTGACCTAAATGGCAGATGATAGCTAAGTGCACTGCACACTATCAAGTAGCATGCTGCCCAACTCAGATGATTGTGACGCATAACTAAGTTGTAACTGAACTAGACTAAGAGCTTGACCTAAATGGCAGATGATAGCTAAGTGCACTGCACACTATCAAGTAGCATGCTGCCCAACTCAGATGATTGTGACACATAACTAATTTGTAACTGAACTAGACTAAGAGCTTGACCTAAATGGCAGATGATAGCTAAGTGCACTGCACACTATCAAGTAGCATGCTGCCCAACTCAGATGATTGTGACGCATAACTAAGTTGTAACTGAACTAGACTAAGAGCTTGAACTAAATGGCAGATGATAGCTAAGTACACTGCACACTATCAAGTAGCATGCTACCCAACTCAGATGATTGTGACGCATAACTAAGTTGTAACTGAACTAGACTAAGAGCTTGAACTAAATGGCAGATGATAGCTAAGTGCACTGCACACTATCAAGTAGCATGCTACCCAACTCAGATGATTGTGACGCATAACTAAGTTGTAACTGAACTAGACTAAGAGCTTGAACTAAATGGCAGATGATAGCTAAGTGCACTGCACACTATCAAGTAGCATGCTACCCAACTCAGATGATTGTGACGCATAACTAAGTTGTAACTGAACTAGACTAAGAGCTTGAACTAAATGGCAGATGATAGCTAAGTGCACTGCACACTATCAAGTAGCATGCTGCCCAACTCAGATGATTGTGACGCATAACTAAGTTGTAACTGAACCAGACTAAGAGCTTGAACTAAATGGCAGATGATAGCTAAGTGCACTGCACACTATCAAGTAGCATGCTGCCCAACTCAGATGATTGTGACGCATAACTAAGTTGTAACTGAACTAGACTAAGAGCTTGACCTAAATGGCAGATGATAGCTAAGTGCACTGCACACTATCAAGTAGCATGCTGCCCAACTCAGATGATTGTGACGCATAACTAAGTTGTAACTGAACTAGACTAAGAGCTTGAACTAAATGGCAGATGATAGCTAAGTGCACTGCACACTATCAAGTAGCATGCTGCCCAACTCAGATGATTGTGACGCATAACTAAGTTGTAACTGAACTAGACTAAGAGCTTGAACTAAATGGCAGATGATAGCTAAGTGCACTGCACACTATCAAGTAGCATGCTGCCCAACTCAGATGATTGTGACGCATAACTAATTTGTAACTGAACTAGACTAAGAGCTTGACCTAAATGGCAGATGATAGCTAAGTGCACTGCACACTATCAAGTAGCATGCTGCCCAACTCAGATGATTGTGACGCATAACTAATTTGTAACTGAACTAGACTAAGAGCTTGACCTAAATGGCAGATGATAGCTAAGTACACTGCACACTATCAAGTAGCATGCTGCCCAACTCAGATGATTGTGACGCATAACTAATTTGTAACTGAACTAGACTAAGAGCTTGACCTAAATGGCAGATGATAGCTAAGTGCACTGCACACTATCAAGTAGCATGCTGCCCAACTCAGATGATTGTGACGCATAACTAATTTGTAACTGAACTAGACTAAGAGCTTGACCTAAATGGCAGATGATAGCTAAGTGCACTGCACACTATCAAGTAGCATGCTACCCAACTCAGATGATTGTGACGCATAACTAATTTGTAACTGAACTAGACTAAGAGCTTGACCTAAATGGCAGATGATAGCTAAGTGCACTGCACACTATCAAGTAGCATGCTACCCAACTCAGATGATTGTGACGCATAACTAATTTGTAACTGAACTAGACTAAGAGCTTGACCTAAATGGCAGATGATAGCTAAGTACACTGCACACTATCAAGTAGCATGCTACCCAACTCAGATGATTGTGACGCATAACTAATTTGTAACTGAACTAGACTAAGAGCTTGACCTAAATGGCAGATGATAGCTAAGTGCACTGCACACTATCAAGTAGCATGCTGCCCAACTCAGATGATTGTGACGCATAACTAATTTGTAACTGAACTAGACTAAGAGCTTGACCTAAATGGCAGATGATAGCTAAGTGCACTGCACACTATCAAATAGCATACTACCCAACTCAGATGATTGTGACGCATAACTAAGTTGTAACTGAACTAGACTAAGAGCTTGAACTAAATGGCAGATGATAGCTAAGTACACTGCACACTATCAAGTAGCATGCTACCCAACTCAGATGATTGTGACGCATAACTAAGTTGTAACTGAACTAGACTAAGAGCTTGAACTAAATGGCAGATGATAGCTAAGTACACTGCACACTATCAAGTAGCATGCTACCCAACTCAGATGATTGTGACGCATAACTAAGTTGAAAACTGAACTGGACTAAGAGCTTGACCTAAATGGCAGATGATAGGTTGGCTATGAGAAAAAATTAGGTTGGCAGTAAAATTCCCACTTCATTTCTCCTGTCATTCCAGGAGCAGATATAGTTCTCAAACTTCATCTTTTTCTGCATTACTTTGTTTTTTAAGGAAGTGTTTATTGTATTGTATTGTTTATAATTTATAGACTAACATTTACATTCTATCAATTAAAATATACACTCTCTAATTTTTCAATTTGTTGAACATTTTCTTAATTATTTTACCTATCCTCTTGTTATTCATTCTCACACAAGTATATATCTATTGTATAAATATTTTGCCTCAGATCTATCTAATGAAATTATATTCATAAATAGGTATAAATAGAGCACTTCAATTGGTTGTTTATATACATATCAAGGTGCTCTCAAATAGATCTCTGGTTTCTCAAGTTGTGAGCGAATTTAGTGTTGATTCCCTATTGCTGCCTCCAGAGCCTTTATTATATGGAACTCATTCCTAACATATTTTTGGGGTGCAATTCTATGATGCTGTTCAAAATCAACAAAAACTTTTGTGTGAAGATATTTTGCACTCAGTATGCCATCATCGTTTGCAAAGTGATTGTTTTGTTTTATGAAATAACTGATTGTATTTGATGGAAATAAATAAGCATATGAAGAGTGGATGCCTTGGAATCCAACAGAAAAACAAATCACACAGTCAAAAAGCCGGCTACGCATTGTATAGCATAACTTTCCTTCAGTATAGGTAATCACACTTAAAATTGGCCGATTAACATGAGACAAACACACAATCGTTTATTTAATAGTAATTAAGAAACCCGTATCAACATTTTTCTCATATAATGCGTACTTATTAAGGTTTTAAAGTGGAGTCACTAAGGTGATCCATCACTAATGGGAAGTACTCGCCAGGTCGTCGCAACCCAGGCCGGTCCTAATCCCCCAGCTACCTGGCTTGCATCAACTTGAAATGAGACGCCGTATAAAATTAGGTTTGTTTTTGGCATAACTCCAGAACATATTTAGGGCACATCAATATTTTCACATGTTTACAACTATCTGTCTACTCATGAGTCTTTCCAGTTGTCCCAATGAATATCCAAGTCCCTACATACGGTTTCCCATTTTCTTTCCTTAGAAGAGAGAAAGGTATGCACCACCCTTGATCTCTGTAGCTGTTCTTCAGGGAATAAATGTGTTCATTGAACCATGATTTTTCATCATAAAAAAGTGTTCCATACAAGACATATTTTCTTTCAATCATGGAAAATGCAAACTTTAATTCTGCCCTAACAAAGTTAAACAGTATTTCAGAAGACAGATCCACCATAATACATAATACTCTAGGATAAGAAAACCTCTTTCGCTGAACTCATGATGTATTTTAAGATCACATTAATGCTACAGAAAAAATATATATGTTTATAAAAATGCTTATCAAAATATTGGTCTCACAATAACCCTTTGATTAGCAACATGTGCCTGCCCTGATATGACCCTGGGAGGAACATATTTTTGAGAGATCGTTACACTTTTTCTTTTTTCTAATAATTTCTTTACTTTCCTAATTTTTTAAATTATAGTAATATTTGTTAATTTTTTTTTTTATTTACTTATTTTCCCATGTTAACCAAACTTTACCTTATGTTTACTGGCAATTTCTTTGCTAAAAATTATCTGCTTTTGTTTGTAACTTACCTATTTATTATGAAATGCCGCATAAACTTTGAAACTATCTGTAAACTTGTGGGAAAAACCAGACTTTATACTCAAAAGAACTTCTTTATGATTCATTTATATTTGCCTGTACATTGTAAAATACCGTACAAACTTCAAAACAATCTGCAAATACGTGGCAAAACCCATAGACTGGGCACAAAAAAATGGCGACTATGTACTCTGTGTAGTATTTACTGTCCACATAGCTGCAAATAGTTAATCTAGAATACAGTACAATTCACAGGAAAATAAATCGTAAACATATAGCATTGGTAATCTGAGAGAAATGGTAGAACATATATATACGGGAATAGTCCTGCTGGCCATTGCGCAAACTCATGTGAATACTAATCAAAGGGTTAATACACTACAAATTAAATTGTTATTTTTCTGATGGTCATCCGTATAAGAATAATCTCATTAAGTCATCAGGTAACGTATTTGCATACATTGTCCCATAGCCTACTAATGTCCAGCCTCCTCTCTATGGCCCCAGTAGAGAGTAGGACAGCTGCAATTAATATTATATTTATGCCAACAAAAATATTTTCTTTCACTTCCAGTAATAGGGAACTACATGCCCTTCCCTATATTATGTCAACTATAATTAATTAATAATTGCCTATATGGGTTATCCTTCCTTTTCCTCATCCCTTATATAGGACAATGTGTCTCATCCGTTATATAGTGCAAGGTGTCTCATCCCTTATATAGGGCAAAGTGTCTCATCCCTTATATAGGGCAAGGTTTCTCATCCCTTATATAGGGCAATGTCTCTCATCCCTTATATAGGGCAATGTCTCTCATCCCTTATATAGGACAAGGTGTCTCATCCGTTATATAGTACAAGGTGTCTCATCCCTTATATAGGGCAAAGTGTCTCATCCCTTATATAGGGCAAGGTTTCTCATCCCTTATATAGGGCAATGTCTCTCATCCCTTATATAGGGCAATGTCTCTCATCCCTTATATAGGGCAAGGTGTCTCATACCTTATATATAGCAAGGTGTCTCATTCCTTATATAGGGCACGGTGTCTCATCCCTTATATAGGGCAAGGTTTCTCATCCCTTATATAGGGCAATGTCTCTCATCCCTTATATAGGGCAAGGTGTCTCATACCTTATATATAGCAAGGTGTCTCATTCCTTATATAGGGCACGGTGTCTCATCCCTTATATAGGGCAAGGTGTCTCATTCCTTATATATGGCACAGTGTCTCATCCCTTATATAGGGCAAGGACTCACATCCCTTATATAGGGGCAAGGTGTCTCATCCCTTATATAGGGCAAAGTGTCTCATCCCTTATATATAGCAAGGTGTCTCATTCCTTATATAGGGCATGGTGTCTCATCCCTTATATAGGGCAAGGTGTCTCATTCCTTATATAGGGCACGGTGTCTCATCCCTTATATAGGGCAAGGTGTCTCATCCCTTATATAGGGGCAAGGTGTCTCATCCCTTATATGGAGCAATGTGTCTCATCCCTTATATAGGGGCAAGGTGTCTCATTCCTTATATATAGCACGGTGTCTCATCCCTTATATAGGGCAAGGTGTCTCATTCCTTATATAGGGCAAGGTGTCTCATCCCTTATATAGGGCAAGGTGTCTCACACTTATATAGGGTAATGTGTCTCGTCCCTTATATTGGGGCAATGTGTCTTATCCCTTATATAGGGCAAGGTGTTTCATCCCTTATATAGGGCAAGGTGTCTCATCCCTTATATGGGGCAAGGTGTCTCATCCCTTATATAAGGCAAGGTGTCTCTTCCCTTATATAGGGCAAGGTGTCTCATTCCTTATATAGGGCACGGTGTCTCATCCCTTATATAGGGCAAGGTGTCTCATTCCTTATATAGGGCAAGGTGTCTCATCCCTTATATAGGACAAGGTGTCTCATTCCTTATATAGGGGCAAGGTGTCTCATCCCTTATATAGTGCACCGTTTTTCAGCCCTTATATAGCGCAAGGTGTCTAACATCCCTTAATAGACACCTTTCTATGCTTCCAATAGAGACATCAGGGATGGAACCCTGTATAACATGAATGTGTGTTTCTCCTACATCATATCAAGCGTGTTTCATAACCCTCTTTAAATTATGTGATCAAATGCCTCACGACTAATAATAATATGGTGCTCTTTGCATTTAAGCACAAACATTTTCAAAAATGCTTCTCAAAGTTCTGTATACAACATATTTTCCTAAAATACTAACAACATTTCAGTCTTTAAAATGCAAATGAAAACCCAGTATAAAATAAAGAAATAAATCTATAATAACAAGTCATCAGTGATACAGGTCATTAAAAAACCAGTCATTCTTACACTATTAAACCATAGTAGCTTTATTGTCCTTGGAAAGACTGATTATGAAAACTCCAAAGTAAATTTTTTTAGTTAATTAGAGCTTAGCTAGTGAGAACTATTCACAAAGGTAAAAGTCAAAATAGTTGACTCAAAATCTTGCCAAAAGTTAGTTTTTAATAAACAAACAGATTAGTTCCCAACGAACTAGTTTTGGCAACGATATCGCCTTCCTCAGTGCTTGGCTTCTACTCAGCATGACTACAGTAGTAGCCAAGCACTGAGGAAGGCGACATCGTCGCTGAAACTAGTCTGTTGGGAACTACTGTATTTGATTATTAAAAACAAATTTTTTGTGAGATTTAGAGTTAACTATTTTGACTTTTACCTTTGTGCCCAAAGTAAATATTTCAAATTATTACCAAGCTAGGGAAATAGCATCACATTTAATTTTAAAATAGATTTAATGGAGAAAATTTGAATATATTTAATCTGTTGTTACTAAATAATAAATACTGTCCTTTAGTTTTATTTCTTAAATTTAAAAGTATGGATAAATTCGATTTAAGTTTTTCCTTATTACTTTAAAGTGAATGTTACATTGTAAATGTTTGAAAATAAAATCCTAAAGGCAAATGTCTAGCCTCAAGAAAGTTAATAATGGGAGGGCCTGAAAAAACTTCTACAAGGCTCTTCATGACCATAATATTCAAAAGTTTTATTAAAGTTTTTATCAGTTACAACCTGTAGTCAAAATTAAAGGAAAGTTATGGAAATTCAAGGATTCTTCGAAGGTTACACTTTAGGTTGTAGATGAAGTACGAGTAATTGAAGAATAGAATCTTATCATTAAAAAAGAAATTATCGTTCAATTACCCTCAGCTATGACTTTTTTGGTTCAATTTAATGTAAAGTTAATTGATTGGGTATTTATTATTCGATGTTAAAACTTTGTTAACTTTTTGTGATTTTAGCATTCCTACTTGTTAGTGGTCTAATACTTCTTTACATTACAACCATTATGTTCTGTGTGATTCTGTTTATATTTATATCATGAAAAAGATGAGGGAAAGTCATTTCTGTGTGACCCCTAATATCGCTATTATGATGTTCAGTCAGATATTATATACAAAATTAACTTTCAAATTGTCTATAGGAACTAAAAATTCTACTGGTGATACTCGTGTTTAATTTGTGTTTTGTGAATGATATATATTTTAAAAAGTGTGCCATGCCTGTGGGAGGCTTACACCATTTCACGTACTTTATAACTGGAATTTACGGTACTACTCTTTTAAAATAGAATTTGTAAAGGTAACCTTTCATGGGCAGTGAAACAATCCTGAAGGCAGTAATTATATCAGAAAATTATAACAGTAACTAACACTATCAAATTACCTGTAATATACTGATTTGTTCTTCGGAGTCAGACCTATGAGGGATATTACAGGATCTCAGATGAAACAACTTTTACATTAAATGCAGCAAACATATGAGTAAATATATTTACCTAGATTTGTAATGCATGCTCAATAGATTCAATTTAATAATGTGAAATATCTCTTTGATTTGAAGTAGAAAAGTAAATTACTATAATGGATATAGTTCTTAGAATAAATTCCTAAAATTTTAAATAGCTACTTAATTAAATATATTTAACAGGTCGTTCTAACAGTGGATGGTCTGTAGGCTTCTATACTGGAGGCTTGAATCCAATTTGAGCGGAGTAAATAAAGTCTAAGTAAAAGTCCCATTACAAATTACATGATATTAAGTATACATATTATCAATTAATAAATTACTTTAGGGTGCAGGAACAAGCAGAATGCAATAGGATGGTATATCTCCAGTTTAGAGCTCTCTAGTTACTAATAGTGTTTATTCCTCCAGATCTTGGAGTTTCCGTTATTCATGTCTATTTTGGATGAATATACGAGGCATGTTTTTAAAGTAAGTACCGTTTTGATATAAAAAATGAACAAGTAAATTTTTTCAAACAAAACTTTATTTACCTCAAAGAGCATTCTTTCCTCTACTTCTCTACATAATTTCCATTATTATTAAGGCACTTGTCGTATCTTGGGACCAGCTTTTGTATGCCGTTGTCATAGAAGCTTGCCGCCAGACTGGACAACCACTGCTGCACAGATGTTTTTACTTCTTCATCATTGGAATGACGCTTCCCCGCTAAATGCGTCTTCAAGTGTAGAAACAAATGGTAGTCGCTAGGCGCTAGATCGGGACTGTATGGAGGATGGTCCAATTGTTCCCAGCCAAATGAAGTGATGAGCTCTTGCGTTAGATTTGCTGAATGTGGACGAGCATTATCATGGAGCAAAACGATGCCTGCACTCAACATGCCACGTCTTTTGTTTTGGATTGCGCGGCGCAGTTTTTTTAAAGTTTCACAGTACGCGGCTGCATTGATCGTTTCACCGTGAGGCAGAAAATCGACCAACAACACACCCTTTCTGTCCCAAAAGACAGTGCACATGATTTTCTGGGCAGAAATTGTTTGCTTGAATTTGACTTTCCTAGGGGATGTTGAATGCCGCCATTCCATTGACTGTTGTTTTGATTCTGGTGTAACGTAGGCTACCCACGTTTCATCACCTGTAACGATATGGCTTAAAAAATCATCGCCCTCGTTACGGTAACGCTCGAGAAAGCTCAATGCACTGCCCAATCGTTTGGTTTTGTGCGTATCAGTCAACATTTTCAGTACCCACCGTGAACACAGTTTCCGATAATTTAAATGTTCAGACACAATTTCATAGAGAACACTTCTTGATACAGCAGGAAATGTTACAGCTAAGGACGAAATTGTGAACCGTCTGTTCTCTTTCACTTTACAGTCCACTTTTTGAATGAGATCATCGGTAATAACTGAAGGTCGCCCACTTCGTTCCTCATCATGAACGTTTGTGCGGCCATCTTTGAAGGCCCTAACCCATTTCCGCACCATTCCTTCACTCATAATGTTTTCACCATAAACTTCACTGATTTCACGTTGAATGTCAATTGCTTTTAAGCCTTTAGCACAGAGAAAACGAATCACACCACGCACTTCACAGTCGGCGGGATTCTCGATTGTCTGCGGCATTTTAAAATCACGTAAACAAACTAAGACTCGATCAAACGGCGTCACAATGGCGTCTGTAGCTTCCCAACAGATGTAGCTACACTGCGCGCATGCGCTAAACGCCGACCGCAGAGCTGCGGCGGGGAAATTTAGAAACGGTACTTACTTTAAAAACATGCCTCGTAATTTCTAGGGTTTATATATTATTATATTTACTTTATGCCACGAACCAGATCACAAATCATACTGGACATGTAGTCTTATGTTACTCATCCAGGAGCTCATATAGATCTGATCTGACCTACCTATTATTTACTTTCCTGTAGCAAAACTGATAATTTACCTTCCACGAGGTGTCACGAAGGTATCAAAACTAGTTCTGTATTATTGCAGATAACTTTAAATTCGGATTATTTTGTTTACAATAATAAAATCTATCAAAAGAGAAACAGTATTGTAAAGTATCAGTGTGGAATACTTCTTCTGGGAACAACATCCACAATGAGGCTAAAAATATACACCAATCTGTGATATCCATGTTTATAACCAAAGAAATCTACCGTATTTTTTCTTTAAAACATGACGAACTTCATCAACACATGGCTGAACCTATAGGAAGTCTTATGGAGGCTACCTAAAGACTCAGTGGCCATTATGAAGTGTCTCAGTGATAATCGTAACAACTATGTTTTAGGATAACTTAAAACAGTTGAAACTTGTATGATAAGAAACTAATGAACCAATTAATATTTAATTTACAAACCGTAGATTCTTCTAAACATACATTAAATAAATAAAAATTTTGTTTGTAGTTATTTGAAAATACATATATTTTGTTCAACTAAGATGTTTATAAATTCTGAAACCTTTATGTTTTACATAAATAAATAATAGAATTTCAATTTATAATCCATAATTGTAAAACCAATCAATTCTGATTATGTTGTATATAAAATAATAAACTACAGGTGAACACGATGAATAAATGAAGTTAATAACACAAACACACACAGGACTTGTAACAAAATGTAAAACTATTAGTTTTTATTGTTTTCTTACCACTTGAATAAAACAATCTATGTTTTATTCAGAAGGACAAAATTCTTCAGTACTGACATCAGGTTTTGGATTTTTGACACACAAAACTTTTAATCTGCTCCACAATGATTTTGTTTTTTTAACCATTCGGTTTACAAAACGCATATCGTACTCATTCCATTCATATTTGTTTTGAAGTGCTGAGAAATCCTCACAGTTAATCCATTTTGGTGTTTTTATTATATTAAAAATGTTATTTGCCTCCAATCTGTATTGTACATAATCTTTATCAAAAAAACTGTGTATTAAATTTCTTACATATTGATTAAACTCATTGATGTGGGATGTAAAATTGTGCAAATCTGTTGGTCTTTTAAAATCTACTTCCGATATTACTATATCATGTAAATCTACCATGTGATTTTGAATAGTTCCAATAGGATGACGATATGGTACATAGTATGAAATGCCTGTTTCTAAAAGCACAATACACCAACTTAAATACAACCACCACATAATTGATAGTTATACTTAGTATTGCAGCTTTGTTTAGAATATTTGTTAAATTTTTTAGACCGTTTGTATTACCAAATAATGCCACATTTCTTTGTTACATAACAAGTCATTTATAAAACACTGATTGTTCCGTAGCTAGATATATATGCCTTGATTGCATGCTCCTCAGTGTCTGACATTATGTAAAGTTCATATTTAAATAATACGTTAACACTTTCATATCTTATCAGATTTTGCTAGCATATTAGTATTTGTTGGTATAGAGATTTTCAAGATAAAACTCAGGGGTATTGTTTATCAAAATGGCCGAGACTATACAAAGAAAATGCTGTAGTAAGCTTAATCATTTAAAACTAATTTAAAGATTATAATTTAATTAAAGTAAACAAATATTACCTAGAATATAATACAGAAATCTAATAATTAAATGAAATAAATTTACTCTTAATAATGAAAACCGTCAGACATGGGAAAATAGATTTTTTGTTGCGAGAATAGCTGTATGTTATTAGGTATTATTATTTGATCTCAGATAAAACACAAATCTATATACAGTCTTCTAAACATTTTAATTTTTTTACTAAAGTCTTATACCAGTTATAATGAATCATCTAACAAGAAATGAATGAACTTTTGTAGCTATGACAACCTATCGGGGCATGCAGCACAGTCTTACCGAAGAGAAGAATTTTTCCAAATTGTGTATTGTTTTACTCCAGTAAGTAGTTAGTAATTTTGTTTCAATATATGTATCCAGATGGCACTGTTGCTAGCAAGACATTAGTGTTCAGGTTGGTAACTAATTTTGTAGCAATCAACTATTAAGACAGTATATTAACTTTTTTAAATCTATTAATTTCATGCTCACTGCTTACTAAATAATGGTACCTAATTTTATTAATTTTTCTTAACACATTTCTGTTTAATACAAGACCTGGACTGGGTATATTACTATGCTATTTTGAACCTACAAACATTGAATATTATTACGATTCGGTTCACGGTTTTGCCTAAAAGCCATTTTAAAAGGTTTATATATCAATCACCATATAAGAAGAGGTGTTGTAAGAAGAGCATACTAGATGATAATGAATAAATAAAAAGATAATCCTTATTGGCAAATTTTATTGGTAAAGACAGAGGTAAGGGTAACTTTTAAGCTATTTTCCAGTAAGACTTACTCTAACCCCTAAAATAAAGTTACTTTGGTCGGGGGAGAAAGATGGTAACATTTCAGTCAAAAAGAACTAAAACAGGATGTGCGATAGCAAACGTATGAAACACACTACCATGGCAATGTAGTGATATGATGCAAAGAAGTAGTTGCATCAGACAGTACTTCGAGGGGGGCGTATGAGCCTGGAATTGTGTTAATTGTTTTTGTGAGTGATATGACGAATATGTATTACGTGTTTATACAACTAATGTGAAGGGTAAGGGGAGTGAAATAGGAGAATGAAACTATATTAGTACTTATTACTAAAAATAATGTTAATTTAGACTTATTCATGTTTCTGATAGTCAAGGTTTTACAACTTTAGACTGACCTGTTATATTTATAATTCTCTTTTAGTAGTGTTATAGTATAATTGTTTTAGTTCGATTTAATTAATCAAATTTGAAATTTAATAAGAAGTTCCTTTAAATAAAAGAATATATTTTTAATTATGCCATTTTCTCCTTGAGGTAAGCCTATGATTATTTTTTGCTACCACCAATTTACAGACATCCATGACTTTCAGTTCCAGCCAGGACTCAAGCAAGTATTGTTGTTTGAATTGCCAAATGTCAAATTTTGGGCGAATTTTATTAATAGTTGAATTAAATAAAAATTTGGGGTGGCATTTTGGAAATTTGCATTGTTTTCAATATGGAACTGCATAACACATACAGTAGAATCTTGTTAAATCAGACCCGGGTCTCCAGATAACCTGGAATGATTATGAAATAGAATAAAAAACAATAAATAAATAACAAAAGTCAAATAAGTACTGCACATACATAAAAAGTCTATTAACAATAAAAACTTCTAAGACCTACAGATAAATAAAATAATGTTTTGTACTTCTTATGCTGAAAAGACTACGGGATCACACAGCACAAAAACAGCTCACAAAATTTTAACAGCCAAAATTGACAGATTTGTTTACTAAGAAATGAATTGCAGTGAATTTTACCTATGTATGTACATTCATATACTGTACATAATACTCTTTATTTGATAAATATAAAGGAGTTTTTCTGTAAGTACAATATCTTCTTTTATTTTTCTTTAGTCTCCGGTTAACCCGGATATGTCATGGTCCCAGTTAGTCCAAATTATCAAGATGCTACTGTATTTGCAAACATGCACTGACAAAAATTAAGAGATAGTATTGAAGATCTGATAATTCATCAAAAAATTCTTGAAAAGTTTTGAAAGTAATGTATTGTGTACCATTCATATTTTTATATCTTTAACTTTTCAGTTTGAAATAAAATGATTCAGATTTTGTATTTTTGATAAAATTATTATTGCTACATATTTTTTTAAATTTTAGGTTTAAAAATAAATTTTTAAAAATTCTTCAATAAACTTTTTTGTAAAATAAAAATATCTTTTAACATCTTTCTTTATTGTATTCATTTTTATAAAAATCCGTTCATTCTTGTTTCTCTTAGAACTGAATTATTAACTTTAGTATTTGCTTTTCAACACTTGTTACCTGTTTTGTAATTTGTGTATTATTAAACTTTAAAAGTTTTAGGTTGTGTTGCACTGATCTCATTATATAAGTGAAGATATCTGTAAAATATGTTTAAAACATCTAAAACTTTAAAAATATTTTTAATCATAATTTTTCTAGTCTAGTAACAAAATTTAAATTACCAATGATATTTTAGTAATTAGAGATCCTTAAAAATTAATCACTAGAATAGTTGTTCTACACAAAATGATATTTTACTCAAAGTCAAGTAATAAATTTAAATATTAGTACACCTGTTATTACCAACCATGTTCTGAAAAGGTATTTGTTGTCCACATTTCTAAAAATTTTATGATTTTAATTTAAGTTTCCATAAATTAAACGATCAAATTTATCCCATAACAGTGAAGTTTTTTTTATTAAAGCTCCTATCTGTTGTAACTTTTTAACATCCCAGTTGTACTTTACTTTTAGATTTGTGAAGTCTTCATAGAAAACCCATTGTGGCACTCTAATCGCCTGAATTATCGAATGTGACTCATCTCTAAACTGTTGTAACTCCTCATGAGTGGCACTCTTTATTATTTTTTCAGTATAGTCATTAAATTCTTTCAAATTAAGAGTTATCTTTTCAAAAGTCGTTGGTTTCGTGCAGTTTAACTCTGCTATGATTGTATCGTGTAAACCAGTCATGTGATCTTTAATTGTGTACGACATGTTTTCACCTATCAAAATTAAGTACAAAACCTTAACAACCAATAATATATTATTGTAATTATTTTTAAACATATTTGTAATTTTAAACAAATGTAAGTTTTTTAATTATAAATAATAAATGAATAAATTAGCATACCAATAACATAAGTAAAGAAATGAGAACACCAGGTTTAATTTAGTGTTGACGAAACTGTTCATCATAAATTATTTAATATATATAATGTTTTACATAATTTGTCTTACATAAACATATAATTACCATAGTTTTAAGTATTAGGAGTTCTCTGATAAGTCTATTACATATTTTTCAACTCAATAATTATTTTTCTACTTATTATTAGCATGTTCAAAATATTTCCTATAACACTATCAGCTATTCCTAGCTTCACCATCATACTTGATATGTTTTGGTGTGCTCTTGTCTACATGAAGATGCTGGCGTAATACAGTGGCTGTTAATAGTACTTGAAAAGATTTATTTTTTACTCTTTCATTTTAATTGCATCTAAGGAAATAGTCTTATTTATGGAATATAATAACCCTCCCATATATTAGTAGCCTTTTTGGATATAACCTACTGCTGTTATTTGTACAACGACGGCCATTTCAGGATATATGTCCCACTTTTAACTCTGAGTATAACTCATGAAACATAACAAGGGTCTTGGCTGGTCATTGTAGTTGCCTACTTGACATTTAGAGTGGGAGGGTGACTCAGTGATTGTCAAATCTCTCTACTATGCATATCAATTCATCACAACCACCGTGTCTTGTTCTCAACTGTACCTAGATTTGAGGGAGGGGTCCACCTCCATTATACGGTTTCTCAAGTATTTTGCTATTTCTCGCGAGTTACAACTGACTCTAAGAAAGAGAAAATTAAGATAGATTAAGGATGCAGATAAATAATAAAGTAAGACTTGAATATTTTAAATTTTGGTAATTCTTGACTAAATGAAAATCCACCAAGTTCATCCGAGCTCTAATATATTACTCGCAATACATTATAAACATGAAATGAGTTGTTTTTAGCTTTGAAAAACATTAATAGTGAGACAAATAAACTGGAATATATTTAGCCATTTCTTTTTAATGTTAAATGAAATAAAACACCCACAAAACTATAGGTATAAACTTGAAGTTTTCTAATAAACCAGAGCACTATATATTCATTACTATATAACTGCAAAATTGATTATAATTAGTTTCATTAATTTTACCATACATCTGTATGATTTAAATTGTATGTAAATTTTGTATAGTTTACTTGTATGTTTTTTGTGTGTAGTTTATGGAGTGTTTGTAGATTGTTTGATTTGTTTATTTGAAAATAGTAACCTCCAAAAAAATACCCTCTCATTTAATAAATACATACATAAGTGGTATAACTAAAGAAGTCTTAAACCTTAGTAGCCGAGACTCTACATATAAACAAATACAAAGACTGATATTTAAATTGATCTCAAGGATAAGTGATACCATAAAAATTTTTACCTGGCAATGCAGACAATCCTAAGGAACACTGAAAAAAAATATTTGTCACTGCGGCTCTAAAAATTTACAGCTTTGAAACAAACAGTACAGTTTTGAAACAAACAGTCCAACACTAGAACACATGAAAACACTCTAACAATAAAATCACAGTTTTTATTCATTTTTTCATGTATAAAGTCCTTTTGAGGGAGCCTTACACCATACTATTTTATGCAAATAACTCACAAAACATGAAATATTTGTGACATTTCATACAATGAAAATTTACTTTTATATTACTTGCTTCTGATATTGTACTTTTGTAGGCTGGCATACTGTTTAAAAGAACTGTATACCAAATGCAACGATACCAACTGTATACTAAGGGACGTAGTAAAACTAAAAAAGCCATAATATTCACTACATATATTTATCAAAATTCAATAATTCTGGAGATATATCATCAATATCAATAATTTCATCAGTTGTAAACCAAATGTCATGTTTTTTACATAAAGTGTCAAACTGACCCCAAAGGCAATTTGAGTTTCTTATAAGACCATGTATTTGATTGATTTTTTCATCACCCCACTTATATTTGTTTCGAACGCGGGTAAAGTTATATTCAAACACCCAAATTGGAGTTCCAATAGTTTTTAAAACAGATTCTGCCTCATTTCTGTATTGCTGTAGTGATTTATTTTTAAAACTTTCAACAAGATTTTTGACACAACTGTTAAAGTCTTTTAAATGGCTAGTTAAATTTTCAAAATTTGTAAGAACTGTATCATTTAACAGTTCCTTTTTAACAGTTTCTTCTAGTTTACAAATATGTTCTTTAATACTAATTGTCAAAGAACTTACTATTAGAAAAGAACAGACAACCAAGCTTATCCACATGTTAATTCGATAATTCTTTTATAGTAATAGGGCACATCTGCAGCATCTCTAACACTTGTGTAATGTTATGTTGCAATAACAATATTTTGTATTGTTCAAAGTTTAACACATCTCTAACACTTGTGTAATGTTATGTTGCAATAACAATATTTTGTATTGTTCAGAGTTTAACACATCTCTAACACTTGTGTAATGTTATGTTGCAATAACAATATTTTGTATTGATCAAAGTTTAACGCATCTCTAACACTTGTGTAATGTTATGTTGCAATAACAATATTTTGTATTGATCAAAGTTTAACGCATCTCTAACACTTGCGTAATGTTATGTTGCAATAACAATATTTTGTATTGTTCAAAGTTTAATGCATCTCTAACACTTGTGTAATGTTATGTTGCAATAACAATATTTTGTATTGATCAAAGTTTAACACATCTCTAACACTTGCGTAATGTTATGTTGCAATAACAATATTTTGTATTGATCAAAGTTTAACACATCTCTAACACTTGCGTAATGTTATGTTGCAATAACAATATTTTGTATTGATCAAAGTTTAACACATCTCTAACACTTGCGTAATGTTATGTTGCAATAACAATATTTTGTATTGATCAAAGTTTAACACATCTCTAACACTTGCGTAATGTTATGTTGCAATAACAATATTTTGTATTGTTCAAAGTTTAACTTCCATAATAATTATCTCTACTCGTGATTATAGTTTATTGTGACAATAGATTTAGTTTAATAAGTGCTTCTTTTGGTAAAAACATTTCAAGTCTGCTAAACTTACTTCTCAATTGGCTAATTTTATCTTGTTACCATAAAGCTTTGAACATTTATCTGATGTAAGTGATGTAATAACATTATTCACTTTATAGGCCTAATTTATTGTGAAGAATAACTAAACTATTGATAAGGGAATAAAGTAAACCTGTTTATTAGACAGACAATGTTTCGACAATTGGGTTTTTGTCCTTATCAAAGCAGAAAATGATTTACATTTAAAAAAGTATACCTTTGTAAAGTAAAGCATATAATACTATAAATAATAAAAATATAATTACCTTAAGAATTAGAAAAAAATACAATACTACTCACAAATGTAGTGATAGTTAATAATTAGATAATTATAGAAAAATATTAGTATAAACATTTAACATAGTAACAACTTATATTTAACTATATTTAAAAAGTACTTAACTAAGTGAATACATAATTTCTTACTAGTTTAATCAGTGAATTCAAGATGATTAGATCAATCAACTTCAATAGTAACAAGCTTTAAACACTAGAGTAAGAATTATAAAAATAATAAATTTTTATACACAAAAAATATTGGTTTAGAAATGTAGCACGTATAATTAAATTTAAAAAAATGTTTTTATTTGCTTGCAACTTAGCATCATTAAATTTATTTACTGATATTTATTGACAAGTATTTTTTTTTATTTAATAATATGACTTTCTTAAATAATCTTAAACAATGGACATTAAACTGTGATACTTTCAAAGAATCCAGTCTCTGAGATATAAGCTTTAACCTTTAATTGTTACCAAGTTAGATTTTTGTTTATTAATATCTAGGGACTGGTTCTCTGGAAGGGTTTGGCATTTTAGGGTTAGGTTTATTGAAGAATAGTTGTATTCATTGCAAAGAGATAGATACATTGAATTAAGTTCATTGTACCCGCAGTGGGTGGAGACTAGCTGCACCTATTAAGAGGGGTTTGGCGTCCCTCGTGGTACCAAGTCTAACCTAACACTTATTTCCATGATATACACATGTATCAAATAACAACACATACATCTTCTCATAGGGATTTTTGACTGATAAGAAATATTGTGCATCAGAGTGCTTTAAGGATCAGAGTACCAACTCTTTGATCTGGGATGCTGATGTGAGCTTGCACTAGTCTCTTCCACACTTGGTCAGGAAGGGTCCACAGTGGACAAGTGTGGGAGCCTGTACACAGTATTATAAGTTCTCAACTGATCCCCACCCGTCAGTTTTACCAACACTTTGATCTGGGATGCTGTAAATTTAATTGGTTTGGGGGGGTCACCGCCCCCTGGCTATGACACGTTCTTGAGACATACTATGCCAGAAACCTTTCCAGGAATCTACTCAAACATTTTCCAAAATTTTATGGCTATTGGATCAGTAGGTTAATAATGCATAAGGCACACACATACATATAAACATTTATATATATATATATATATATATATATATTGATATCTCAAACAAATTTACAATATTATTATAATTAAATTAAGATGTTATCAAGTCCACTTTATATTGGGGACATTATATATATATAGGAAATAAGGTTTCAATATCTGCTCGCTTAATAAATGACAATGATAACGATGGACTTAGTTACTATCAGTTTTGTCATAAGAATCAGCAACTCTTGCGTTTGGCAAAACAGATTTATATTTTATCAAACTTATAACTAAGTTAATAGTTATTTTTAAGTTGTTAATTTATCAAGTTCAAAGATTAATCATTTAACATAATTAGTATTGTTAAAACTAAGATATTGGAAGTTCAAATATGCAAAATGAAAAATTACAAGAAAGATAATCAGAAAAACTATTGCTTTTGAAGGATTAGATGCAAGGGAATTGCATTTGGGTATTACTGATATGTTGAGATATGTTTGGGTTTTAAAAGGTTGAACTGGATCCCTAGGGGTTCAACTATGAAAGAATGGCTTTATCAGTTGTAGTAGCATATTGAGTTTTGTTTGGGATATTTGAAAAAAAATATTTAAAGTAATCATTTGCTTTCTTTTAGTTCTACCAATGTTTGTTAAAAGTAATATCTATATTTAAAAAACCGTTAAGAAACACTATTATTTTTAATTAATGCAAACACTTTAAGCTTTTGTTTTTAAACTCTTGAGTTTTGTAGTCAATTATGTTCAGTGAAACTTAATCACTTTAACAATAGTTTATAACTATCCGAACTCTAAGTTTCGTAAAAACTTACTGCGACAAAATATTTTTGATGGCTATGTGGCGATATTCATCCAATGCCTTCTGCTTGGGGTTGTTAGGTTAAGGTGTGACAGTTTTAAAGTCAGGTTTTCGATAGTATCAAAGAGTATGTGTGATTTTTATTGGGTTTGTTTGTTTAATATGTTTGTACTTTGTGTTTGTAAATTTCGTATTGTTTTAATGTGTTGAGATGTGGTCCTTTTTTGTTGTTGTGTAAGATTTCTAGGTTATGGTAAATGTCTGTGTATTTGTATCCTGTTTCTTTTATGTGATTGTAAAATGCTGAGTTGGTGTTCTGTTTGTGTTCCTCGACTCTTTGTTTGAAGCTGCGACCTCTTTGACCAATGTAGAATTTGTTTCACTTGTTGCAGTTTAAATTGTATATGCCTGGTGCTTGTAGTTTATTTTTGACGTTGGTGTTGTGTTGTATTTTGTATAGTAAATTGTTAATAGTTCTGTATTCTATTTTGTATCCTGTTTTTTGAAATTTGTTACTATTCTATTTGATGTTCTGTTTATGTATGGTATTGTGATGCATTTGTTTCCCTTTTGTGTAGTGTTAATTTTAGTGTTTTTTTATATATTGTGCCATAGTTTATCTATTATTAATGTTTGTATCCTTTTGTGTATATTAAATATTAAATGGTGTCTAGTTCTTTGTTTATGTTTTCTGTGATCATTGGAGCTTCTTTAAGCCTATGGAGCATGGATCTGAAGCCAACGTGTTTGTGTTGGAAAGGGCGGTTTGAGGTGTTGTGGATAAGTGTGTCTGTCGTTTTGGGTTTCCTGTAAATGTTGAAGTTATGTTTTTGTGTGTGGCTTTTTGTTATGGTGAAGTCGAGTAAGTTTAGGGATTTGTTGGTTTCAATCTCTGAGGTGAACTGGAATTTTGGGTGTATTTTATTAGTGTACCTGAGGAATCTTTCGCATTGTCGGGCGTTGCCTTTGTATAGTGTTATTATATCGAGGTATCTGTGCCAGTAAATGGTTTTGTGTGCATGTATTGTTTGTATCTTGGTCTTTCTGTGTTGTAGGAAAATTTCGCTTAGGCCACTGCTGATAGGACATTTTTACAAATTTACAAAATTTAAAGTTCGGATAGTCATAAAATAATGTTAAAGTGATTAAATATTATTTTTAAAAGATTCAAATTTTAATAATAAAATTTTAAAAATGTCTCTTACCAAATTTTTTTTTGTATTTCAATTCGCTAAGGCTATTTATAGCTACTAAAATTACAAAGATTAATGTTAAAATGTTAATATTTGTATTAAAAATATTTTTGTTGTGATAATTTATTAAAATCTGATGGTAAAATTTGAAATATTCATTTATCTATTTGGAAACATTTTGTGAAATCATTTGGCTTAATTTAATTGTACGTATTTTCATTGAAAGTAATATGTTTATTTTAAATAACATTTTGAAACATAATCATTATTGAATAGCGCAAACATTTCTAGTTACTCTTTAAAAAAAAAAAAACTTTAATAATAAAATGTTTTAAATGTCTCCTTTCACAATTTCTCCATATCTCAATAGGCTAATAATATCAATACGTATTAAAATTATCATGATTACTGTTTAAATTGTAATATTCATATTTATATTATTTTGTTTTGGGTTAATTTATAAAAATTATTAACAAATATTTAGAAATATTTATGTATCTATTTAAAAATATATTTATAAATCATCTGGTCTCATTTAAGTTTAAGAATTTTCAGTAAAATATTATTTAAAATATGGTATTATATTATGTTATTTAGAACAACATTTTGAAACATAATCATTTTTTGAGTAGCACAAACATTTTTAGTTACTACAGTAAACTCCCGATTATCCGTGGAATAGGGTGGCCCGGCAACGCCGGATAACGAATTCCCCATATAATCCGCTATTATTAAACCATAAGTTACACAAATAATGTCCCCGGTTAATGCAATTCACAAATAATCTTTAGAGGACAAAATAAATACAGAAAATAATTTTAAAATGTTGATGTATTTGACGGATTATAACATGTACATTTATATGTCTAACTATTTACAATACGTACATAAATATATGTCAAAAGTAAGTATGTATGTACATATGTAATTTCCTTTACACATAATACTTTCACTTTTTAACAAAAAAATCTGTCACTTTCGTCTGTTTTTTTGTGAGCATTGATTTAGCTTTAATGTCCGATCTAAGTTTCTTGAGAACTATTTTGTCGCACAGTGTCTACTTGTGTCACGTGTGTCACAAAGCCATAAAGATCGATAATGTATATGACAGACATGGATAATGCATATGTCACGTCCTAGACTATTTATAGCCGAGATTAGCTGACATTTGTTTACAATCTTATACACATTAGGTTTTCGGGCGTCCAAGCATTTTGTCATTGTCTCTTATATATAGTAGTCTGCTCGCCCATTTTATTTCACTGGCCCGCGTGGGGATGCTTCCCTTACAATGTAAAAATTAGTACGTACATATTTACACATCTATTCCCTTCATCTTAACTTCTATTAAGCCTTATATGTATTTACATCGTAATTCACCGTTTGGAAATTTAAACACATGAATCTGATTGGAATAAAAATTGGATATTTGTGAAACAATGGCAGACCCCGGATAATCCGCAAACCGGTTAATCCGCCCACAGATAATCGGGAGTTTACTGTATTTTCAAGGCATACAACTTTAACAATAATTTTTTTTTAATGTCTTTTTACACAATTGTTTCATATTTCAATTGGCTAAAAATATCAATAGCTACTAAAGTTACAATGAATAATGTTTGAGTGTTAATATTCAAATTATTCTCTTGGGTTGGTTATGGAAAGTTAATAATATATAAAATATTTTAATAAGAAGAATTTTTAGTTTAAAAAAAGAAACAAATTTGGAATATTTGTTATAAACATAAAGTACTGCTTTAAAGCAATATAATACTGAATTACTGTACCACAATTATTGTACTTTGAGAAATCCATTTCTGTGTTATTTAAGGCCTTAATAAGTTTTAATAGTTATAATTATCCCTAAAGAGATGTTAATAAAAAACAGGTAAAAATGTATGTATTACCCATTCAGAATGACCAAAAATATTATCTTGTAGTACCAAATATGTATTTGTGGTTGTTTTCTTTATCACTATTATTTTTATATATTTGAGTAGTTTTCTGCCTTCCCTTACATTACATTATTTTCTTCTGTAGACATGTTTCAGAGTGACTCCAATCAAAACATTATCGTACTTTTTAATACAGAGGAAAAAAAGAAAACTGTACTCAAATATACAGAATTATTCCTAACAGAAATGAAGGGTATTAAGAATTTCAACTATTATTTTTATTAATAGAAAAATTATAAATCTGCAACACAATGAATGATGATATTTCAAAGAATGGAAGTAAACTGAAAAATGTTTATTTTTTAGATTACCTGTGTATGAGAAAACATATGCTTATATATTTCTCAGGCCTTCCAGAGAAATCTAATATTAGAAGTTTCGCTGTTATTAACACTTTATACCTGGGTAATATATTTATAAAAAAGGAGAATGCTTTGTTCTACCATGTCCTGTCTCAATCTTATTATAAAACCAACAAAATGTATTGCAATAATTTGAAACAAAATAAATTTGTAACGTAGCTGATTATTCATACATAATTTTTTGTAAGTGAAAAAACTATAACAACTTACCGTGTTGATAGGTTCCAAACCATTGTTTCATTTAGAAGGGCCTGCTACTCGAAGACTTTCCCTAAAGTTTACAAGCTGTGATTTATAAGTGTGGATATGTAGAATGGTTAGATTGTATAGGGCCTACTATCTATTAGAAAAGGTTGTTAGTTTCAACCTGTATGTGTGTGTACACACATGAGTTGTTTTTATGTTTTGTGAAGTTTGTATATTTCAAATTTTTCTGTATTGTTTAGTTTTTGCTATGGTTTAATACATAGAGAATATTTAAATTAGTCTTGATGTTTGTGTATGCATCCAGCATAACAGAAAAGCAACATACAGGTATTTTAAACAACATCATTGAATCAAATCCTTTTTCTAATACACAATGCGCAATTACTCTATCCAAGACCCCACACTTACAAGTCACAAGCGTGTAGCCTTTAGTGAAAGCTGTCAGTAGCAATGAGGCTTTGTATATGAAACAACAATTTTCCTATAATTTCCAAAGCTCTTATAGTTTTAGTTATACTATATTTATGAATATAATCCGTGAAATCAAGTGCATTACAACAACCAAGTTTAAAGTTGAATAGTTTTTTTTTACTTGTAAGTTTTCTTGTTTTTTGGTTCAGGTTTTAAAATCTTTATAGCTTGGTTATCTGTCAGACTACTGCACACAATCTATTGTGCGTGATCTATGGTGCATGCTCTACTGCGCAAGGCTGTTGCTATTTTTGGGCAGTCTTAAGAAATCACTCAGACAAGGCGCAGGTCTCTCTTCTCGTCTTGGTTTGCACTTCGCTGTTTTTGCTGGTTCATGCGTGTTGTTACATCTGTCTTGATCTTACAAATCCTTTCCCAAATAAGAATTGAGATTAATCTCAAATCAAAGGGTTATTTTTTTATCAAATGAAACTAGTTATTAACTTCACTTTTCTCATTAAACCGCAAGTGTTAGCATGTGGTCAATAGCGTAGAGAAACCTTTGTATAATAATTTATTCTTTGGTGAACATTTAAACAGTCAATTTAAAGTGTATTATTGAACAGTTCTAGTGGAAAGTGGTGTGCACACCTGATGCCTTCAACTCCGCTTGTGAAGAACTTTTTAATAAATGTAGGTTAATGTTTTTTTTAGCAATTTTTCACTGTTCAAACTTTGTTCATAAATTCTTTGTTAAATTATAAATTCAGGGTAACTCACCGATTTGCTTTTAAATTTATGTGTGTGGTCTTTCGGAATTATTATGTTGGTATTGTCTTTTCTGTTAAACTCAAGGGCTGAACACCACACTTATATAGTATTTAAAATAAATAAATTATGCAAAATTTATGTTTTTCATCCTGATTGAAAATTTGTTTTTAATGACAATGAGCCGTATATACTAAATTACTTTCACGTACATCATCCTTGCATAACTTACTAATAACAGAGATACTGTCGATCTCTTTTCCGGAACATCGGGCCAGTGGAATGTATACTTATACTACACACACTCAAGGTTAACATTTGAGTATAATATAAATGCTATATATCCAGTTTACATTACGACTGTATTACTTTTTATTGTTACATAAAACTATTACAATATTTTACATCATATGTAACTAAATCCACACTTTAAAATTGAGGTAACTTACATAATTAAAATAATATTTAACTGTACAATTATATGATTTAACTTATGTTTAAAATTACAGTACTAGAAGTTTACTATGTAAACCAAATCAATTTGTACCATGTTTCTTGGGGTCATCGTGAAATGTTTGTTTATAATTTGAAAATATTTTTTACTCTCTTTTCAGAATGAATTTCCCAGTTCCAATTCGTGTTGAAAGTTTTCAAAAAATCTGAATACTTCCTATACACAAACATTTTAACAAAAACTCAAAAGCTGGAATTATGCTACCAAAGTATATAATTTTTAAGGACAATACTAAAATGTAACTTTAAAAATGAAATATTTTGCTTATATTTTTTATGTATGACACCTTTGGTGAAATGTAAGTCAAATTTATTTATTTCACATACTAGTTTTTTGATAAAGCTCAAATATCAACTAATGATAAACATTAATATTTTGCATTTTAAAGACTTAAAATACCACAATGTTTTTTAAAACCATGTGATATTTGTCTTAGTTTAGAAAATAAATATGATGATATTTTGTTAAAACAGGGAAGAAATCTTACCACAGATGAGCAAGTATCAATTTTAATCCAGATTTTTGTCTTTTTGTTTAAAACGAAGTAATAATTTATTTTAAAAATATATCACTAATAATTTTCTTCCACTGTTTCAGGAGAATCTAATCTAGTTTCTTTGCATTTCTCGACAAATTCATTCCATAACCTTTCAGTTTCATTTAATAAACCTCGAACTACATTTACTTGTTCAATACTCCAACCAAATTTGGTTGTAAAAGACGGAAAATCTTTAAAGAAAGTGCAACTTGGTTTTCCATTATTCCATATCTCTAACACATCACCTTTTAACACATTTAACTTTTGATGTTCAAAATTGTTTGAAACATTTTTTAACAAATTGTTGTAAACCTTTATGTGGCTCGTAATATTTTGGAAATTTCTTGACTCTGGATGGTCTAATTCGTATTCAATAATATCGTCAATAAGAGACATTCGTTCGCGGATGTTGAATGGAGAAGTAATATGTATCAAAATAAAACTAATATGTACAAAAAAAATTATATATGAAGTCCACATATTAACACAAATATTTTTGTTTTCAAATTAAATTTTCGGTAAAAAAATTAACTTTGCAAGTAATAACTAGAATTTATTCTTTAGTCATGTTGTCCCCATTAACAAATATTAATTTATTATCATACACATTAAAATTCAATTACAGATGTCTGGAACTGTTAAAGTCATATTAAGCAGTGAATCAGGTTAATGGATCATTGATTACAGAAATCTAGTCGACCGTCCTCATAACATGCAACTTTTATTTTTTAAAAATATACTTTTAATTTAATACTTATAATATTATTTTGCAGAACTGAATACAACCTGTTTTTTACTTTTTATTGTTTATTTAAAAGCATTATTTTTTTCAGTTACACATGATATTTAACTGAAAATATTTTATTAAAATTGTTTAAATATAAGCCTTTTTACTGTTGTATAAAAACATATGTCCGTCTTTCAGAAAAAATTATAATAAATTGTGTCAAGCTTGAAATTATTAAAACTTTGTGGAATTTGTCCTATAAATTTTTATTGTTCTTAAATTCAAAGAACCTAAAAATATTAAAGATCATAAACATATTTCAGTCCAACATCTAATAAAAATTAAAATATTTAAAATTTTCCTTAAAATAATTGATTATATTAAAAATAATTAATAATATTTGAAATTAAATAATTACAATTAAAAAGGATAACAACTCAGTGACTTTAGTTCTATATAACTTGAGTAAGTGAGGATATTTAGTGATAATGCAGTAACCAAGATAGGACAGTTGAAGTACGTACTTTGATATAGAATATCTTATTTTATTGAATGTTTTCTCTAATTTATAACATGAAATTTGTTTCTAGAATAAACCTGAATTACCCTAACTGGATTTACACCTTTATATTTTTTCAAAGGTTTTTTTATTATCACTACTGTCTGATCTCACTTCTTAAACTCTTTTCTTTTAAACATGGAAAGTGATCGAAATTTTGAAGTTTAATTTATTCTGTAGGCTTTGCTTTATCTCTGTTTGAGCATAAATTTAGACACATAAAAATTAAAGTCCACACCAGTAACTGCTGACAGTAAAAGAAAGTAACTGACAGGTGACAAAAATGTGATGACACTCTTCAGTGGTTGGTTGCCATAGCAATGTTCAACAATAGTAGTCCTTGAAGAAAATTTGTTATTTATAATGCTACTGTTGTTTTAATCAATTGGAATTTTTGTTTTCAAATGAACATCTGAGCTAATTTTTTTCAAAGTCCTACTAATATTACATTTTTTGGAATTTTTTAGCCTTAGTAGACTTAGGGTCTGGCTAGGTCTGTCAAATTTTGGCTTATACCTTAATATTTATCCATAGACATTTGAATTACAGTAGTGTCTTGAGAATCCGTGTCCCGATATTTCGAGCTTCTGTTAAATTTGAGCTTAATTCTATTTGAGCCTATTTTATCTATTTAAAGAAAGAATGAAGCTTCCAAGAAATATTTATATTAATACGGTATGAAAAAGAAATGATCTGGACTTTCAAGATATGTTTATATCAGTACGGTAAGCAAAGGAAATGAGTCGGGCGTTCAAGAAATGTTCATATAAAATACTATAAACTTGTTTACTGTATTTTTAATTATAGTGTTAGGTTTCATTGAAACTCCTATTTTTTCTAATGCACAGGAACGTACTTCCTTGTAGTCCAAGCTTTCGGTAATCCGAATTATCCCATCTAACTCGAATTATCGAAACTCTACTGTACTTCAAGTCTGTGCAATAGAGGTCTTAAAGTGCCACCATCCTAGCATAAATTCCAAAGGGAAATGTCCAAAAGGTTGAAAAATATTTTCTCATACTACTTTTTACCCTGTTTCTGAGGGTGTGAAGTAACTGGAAATATGTTAATCCACCTGATCAAACCCCCTCCCTCTATTGTGTCATTGTATACAACAACACAGTCAGATCTTTTGTTTGTAACAAAATTCCAACCATAATTATTTTTAGATTCACACACTAAATAGTTTTGTACCCCAAAATGAGCTCATTCTTGGGATATCAACTGTCCAATAAAACTACCTTGAACAAACAAAACTTCTCATATACAGTGTTATCCCTCTCCAGGATAGAGCTACCTCTTAATTTTCCTTTCAGTTTTACTAATATCAATGAAATTCTGTTCATTTGTGGTTTTGAATGAATTTATTACTGTTTGAAATGTTTGATTTGTTTGTATCTGGGATAAGACATTACTTGAAAGGTAAATAATAAGTGGGTATTTTTAGACCAGATCAGGTTCATTTCCTGTTATTTACAATGCCTTGTAACTCAACTAGAGTATGAAACAGTTTCTAAATGTGTATGTTCGTCTATGATGACTCAAATAACCATTAGTATAGTGGTTTGTCATAAATAAAATTGATAATGTCATCAGAAAAAAGTTCTCAAAGACTGCAGAAGCTACCATCAGCATCAAAAGGTAAATTTGTGCCTACTGTGACAGTAAATTTGAAACTTGGCAGTATGAGGTAGACCGTTTCTGTTGATTTCCTGGCATGCACTACTTAAACTGAGTCATCTAAATCACTGTCAGTTTTGTTTTCCCTCTCACTTTCATCCTTACTTACCAATCTTCTAAGTTCACCTATCATAATCATCGTCTTCACTACTCATTTTCATACTTAAAATACACTAACCTATATAAACAGTAAAATGAACAAAGATAAAAGCACAAAACTACGTTACTAAACACAATGACACACTGTAGACCTACTGAACTTGAATAACAGCCCCTGAGAAAAGTAGAAACACTGGAGCTACCTAGAAGGAAACAAAGAAACTACTGTTATTGTTGCTAATATGGAAGATCAACAAATTCAAATATGTAAAACAAGTGAGCTTTGGTTATTGTAAGGTGAAAATGAATATCTGTGGTCTCCCCGAAATGAATCAGGTTAGTCAGTTTTGAACTTAGCTCTTGCTCGAGATAACTTGGGTTAATATCCATTGAGTGGTTATGTAAATTTATAATAAATCACACCAAGTTTCTTCAATCACACTAAGCCATTTTCATTGGTGTATCATTTTTTTTACGTTTACTTAAGTTTCAATTTCTAAAAAAGTTATTAATGTTTCAAGTGGTTTATAGATTTTATTGCCCATAGCGATCTGCGAAATTTAATGTTTTGTTAAATAAATTATTGATTGTTTGTCTCAGTAAGTTTTTCATAAATTTATTAAAATTGTAAGTAAAGCAAATTGTTAACTTGTTTGATAAGTATATTAAACTTTGGGATTAATATGAACAATAAAATCCCTAGATAAATAGCTTCTCGTGTGTAGCACAGTAAAAATAATGGCATATTTCCAATACCACAGAAATAAATAATAATACAAGTTACCTAAAATTAAACTCTTATGTACATTTCGATGATCTTTCCATCATTGCCATAGGGTCTTACTACAAAATTACAATATAGAATACAATAATTTACAAACTAGACTGACCCCAATCATTCTCTAAGGTAAACTCCCTCTCCCCTTTGACTAAAAAACAACCATCAGCCATCTTGAACCTAATAGGCCGTGTCAGAAAAAACTGAATTATAACAATAAATATGTAATATAAATTACAGTTAGTAACAATAAATAAAATAAAGACTAATAAAACTAACAAAGCAAAGAATATAGAGGTGAGTTAGGGATAAACCATTTGTCTATATTTATCCCTTTATGATTAATTTATTATTTGATGTAACTATAAAAATAATTTCATAACTATTGAGTAATTTTTTGGAGTTAATACTTTTAGTTAATATAATGTATTTTTTATGTACTTTTGTAATAAGACCCTCTGACGATAACGCAGTCATCGAAACGTATATAGGATTTAATCTTAGGTAACCAATATTTGTATTGTAATACATTGTACTACTATGCACTTGATATTGTATATATTAAATATTTAGATTTATTTTACATTTGTTCATTTATATTGATATTTGAGAGTGTTCTCAGATTTATACTTTAGTCCTTTTTTAAATTTTTTGTTTGCTAATTGTGTATCTTCAATTGTTGGGAGTTTATGTAGTGGCAGTCAAACAAAGTATGAGTTTTAGATTACTGGATTTATCCGTGCTTTTCAGTGTTCTTTGTATGTATTTTATCATTATTTTGGCCTAATATTTATTCCAATTTGAACATTCAGTTTTATAAAATACACTTTGTAATGTAAAGGAAGCAAAATAGAAATCATTATATACGTGAGTATTTGTGTTTATAGTTAAATTTTATATTCACTGCTTATACTTATACTACACTATACAAAATATAACTGTATTAAAACTTGCAGTTTTTGTGTTGTACATCTTGAGGTGTTTCTATAGTTACACTCACATCATTGAATAAAGCACTGACCTAGTGTGAAACGGATCTGCTAAAAAATATCAGTAAGTAGTGGTTTTTTGCCAAGTTAATACCATAAGTGTAATAACTGTATTAGTTTTAAGGTTGAGTAAAACAATAACAACGAAATTCTGTCAATAAGACATATATTATACAGACATCACTGACAAGTAAACATAACTAAACACAGCATAACTATTCTACGGCATAAGATATTATAGTTTCCAATGTTACTTCTTAATAGTAATAGTAGCATTTTGCAATAGTAGTAAAAACTGTTTGTATAAATTTGAAAACTATTATTAGTATCTACAATATTTACACAGTATGTATTAAAGTAACAATTTAGAATTTGGTTTTATATTACGTTCGTTGTAATAAATTAGATTGAACTTTTATCACGCATCGGCCAATATTCCAATCTTAGTTAGTTCAGTTGTGAATTGAGACCACAGTTCTTTTGAAGTCGATACCAAATTCGAAAATGTATCAACTCTTTCAGCATCCCATTCGAATTCATTTTGTAGACGAGATAGGTCAATGAAATTGATGAAAGCAGGGATTCCTTTAGCCCAAAAACTGCGAGCACTATTTAATGTTAAAGGATCCCTACTCCTCACGTTCTCTATGAACTCTTTCATTAATGAGTTGTAATGTTCAAGGTTGTCGCATAAATCTTGAGTGTTTTCCGGGTCAGGATTTTGAATTTCTCTGTCGATAATGATTCCAACATTGTGCAAATAATCTCCATTAATATTGTTTGTGAACAACAGCAATATGAGAAAAACTGTACTGCATTCTAAATACAACATATTACTAATCCAGAAATAAACCTTAAATATTGCTAAAGACAATAATTAATTTGATACGTAGTAATAGCAGTATTAAAACAATGAATTAAAAGTATTTAGAATAATATATTTTTTTAATAAACAATTATGTCTATAATTTAATTTATACATTTTACTAGAATTGTTTTGATTTTCACATTACATGCGAGTTGGGCAAATACTTTAAGCAGTGTCACTAACTTTTATCTAATCTAGTTATCTCAAATGCTAGTTTAAATTGTTTTAAGTAGGTTAATTGCCTAATTAATATATTTTTCCGTATCCAGAAAGTTTTTAGACTGACGAAAACCAATTAAAGTATTCCAACTTGTAGGATATAATTAATCATCCCAAAAAAGTGCTTTTTCATGAGGTCTCATAGTTGTGCAGCATAGTTGTTATGATCAATTACTTTCCTTTTTTTTACAAACCGTTTCCATTCCACTCTCAATGGTCTTCAAAACCTGCGTAAATTGTTACTGTTTTCTGTTCTCTTTAATTCCTTTATCATTCAGAACTATGTGATTAGTGTTCTATTCTAGTTTCAAAGCTACTCATTGAAATTTCTCATCAATTATGAAATGAGGAAGGAGGAATTATTAAGGAGTAACAGCTCGTTAAAAAAAACTTAGCTTAGCTTTTATAATTCTTTGTTTAAGTGTTAAACTTTATTGTTATAGATTTAATAATATAATTTATTGTTATATTGTTAATTATTTTTATATATTTATTGTTATGTTTTATTACTATTAATTTATTGTTTATTAATGTTTGTTTGTTATTCTATATTTATTTTTCTATGTTTTTCTAATTTTTAAAACTTTTTATTTCTTATTTTAAACGATTGTCTTAATCACTATCCCTGATGATACCCAAAAGAGATTTTTTTGCTAGGGGAATATATATATATATATATATATATATATATATATATATATATATATATATATATATATATATATATATATATATATAGATAGATATAGATATTTTACGTTGTCCATTATTTTTCCGTTGTACTGACTTTATGAAGTTATATATATATATATATATCAAAAAAGAAAGTCTTTTCTTCTTCTTCTTTTATTGGAAAAGATCATTATATGATCGAAATATTTCAATAGTGTGATGTGTTTTTATTTATTTATTTCCAAGAGATAGCAGTTTTGGACTATTGTCACTAGGTAAGTCTATCAGTTTCCTATCAAGTCCAAAAATTCCCCTCTCTCTCTTTATATATATATATATATATATATATATATATATATATATATATATATATATATAATTCCTTCATAAGGAACACCTTATTTATGAGGAATGTGATAAAAATGGCTTGTAAATAGAGATTATGTCTTTTTCCTGGAAACTTTTAGTATGGAGCTGTAGAACCAATGTAAATGTGTGAGGATGGTGAGAAGGACTTGGGATGCCACTACTCCACACTGGCTAAAGACTTGGCTAAAAATCAAGCAGCTAAAAAATTCAATTTTTACTTTGTTTAACCTATTACCACTTATAAAGTACTAGGTCACGATATGTAATGTATGAAGAAAATAAACACATTAATCTAATTACTTGTACCTTTTTTTAAAAAACAAATGTAAATATTTATGGTAAACAAACATTTTTTTAAATAAATATTGTATATAGGTCCTGAAATTCACCAATTTTTAAAATAACTTTCTCAAAAAGAATCCACTGGTCTACAAATGACGCCTGGATATTTATTTCGTTTTTTAAATCTTAGGCTGCTGCTCCCCTTGCTCCCGGGTATGGGCGCCCGTATCCACTTTTATCAATGTTGCTGCTTAAACATGAATAATATAGACCTTAGCTGGAGAAGTATTTATTTGCTTCAGAACAAAAATTCCAATATATTTAGCAATAACATTGTTAAAACTGATTCCCACACTTCATTTGTGTCTCGTGACTTGTTCAGATGAATACACACTACAGTTGTTGGTTAATGGCCTGGCAGCGACTGTTATTCTTTTCCCTGACAGACAATGGACATAACTCCTTGATCAAATCACTGGTACATTTGTATTTTGCTTTTTCTAGCATTTTAATTATTCTTGGGATAGTAATCAGATACTTTTCTGTTCATGTTGTCATTTCTCTGCAAGTGCCTTACTATTATATGTTGTGGTCTTTATGTCATTTTGTCTCTGATTCACACATATCCCAGTTAGTTAAATTTCTTGTGGTTTTTACTGTCACCCAGCTACTGCTGTTCAGTGATAACTTTTGTATACTCTTGTTTTATCATTTCCATGGTAACAAACATATCTTGGTGGCATTGTTTTGCCACATAACTGTGGCTAAACAAAGAACATATGACCTCAAAATAACAGAAACTGGAAAAAAAGTAACAACGTAAAACACCTAACTCTAACTAAATTTTTACGATAATGAAAACGATAATATTTTGATGGGTTGTACATCTTGTCCTGTAAAATCTAGTCCATGTGCTGCTAAATATTAGTTAGTAGTGTTTTTTGCTAACAAATTGATAAATAAGTGAGAATCTGTTTAGCCACAATTATAAGAAATTATCTGGCGAGTAAGGAAATTTTTTAAAATAGGTTTTATTTTAACAAATTCCTTATCATATCTGTTAAGACATGGCTTAGATGCTTTAACTGGTAAATGCTTTATAAAATGTTTAAGAAGAGAAAACTGAAATAACTTGCTTCTCAAAATTTACGCTCCTCCATTAATAAAATTCTTGGATTTTGTAGTCCATCACGAGAATCTTATTAATCACTTAAACAATAGTTTATGGCTACCCGAACTTTATATTTAGTAAATTTGTTAAAACTTACTGAGACAGAACGTTTTCGATCACTGCTATGTGCCGATCTTCATCAGTGTCTTCTGCTTGGAGAAGTTGGGTCAAGCGGTGACGGTTTTAAAGGTAGGTTTTCGATAGTATCAAAGAGTATGTGTGATTTGTATTGTGTTTGTTCGTTTAATATGTTTGTATTTTGTGTTTTTGTGTGTCTGTAAATTTCATATTGTTCTAGTGTGTTGGGATGTGGTCCTTTTTCGTTGATGTGTAGGATTTCTAAATTATGATAAATGTCTGTGTATTTGTGTCCTGTTTCTTTTAAGTGATTGTAAAATGTTGAGTTGGTGTTATATTTGTGTTCTTCGACTCTTTCTTTAAAGCTGCGACCTGTTTGTCCAATGTAGAATTTGTTACATTCGTCGCAGTTTAGTTTGTAAACGCCAGGTGCTTGTAGTTTATCTTTGTTGTTGGTGTTGTGTTGTATTTTGTATTGTAATTTGTTAATGGTTTTGTATGCTATTTTGTAACCTATTTTTTGAAATTTGCGGGCTATTTTGTTTGTAGTTTTGTTTACAGACAGGGAAAACAAATACATCAAATTACCATAAACAATTGTGAAAAACTCCTCACCTACATTAATAAAATACACCCAAAACTCCACTTCACTTCAGAAATTGAAACCAACCGATCCCTAAACTTCCTCGACCTAACTATAACAAAAAGCCACACACAAAAACACAGCTTCAACATTTACAGGAAACCCATAACAACAGACACACTTATCCACAACACCTCAAACCACCCTATCCAACACAAACACGTTGCCTTCAGATCCATGCTCTATAGACTTAAAGAAGTCCCAATGACCACAGAAAACATAAACAAAGAACTAGACACAATTAAATATTTAGCATACACAAATGGATACAACACCACAATAATAGACAAACTATGGTACAAAATACAAAAAAAACACTAAAATTAACACTACAGACAGGGAAAAGAAATACATCACATTACCATTCATAAACAAAACAACAAACAAAATAGCCCCCAAATTTCAAAAAATAGGTTACAAAATAGCATACAAAACCAATAACAAATTACAATACAAAATACAACACAACACCAACAACAAAGATAAACTACAAGCACTAGGCCTATACAAACTAAACTGCAACGAATGTAACAAATTCTACATTGGACAAACAGGTCGTAGCTTTAAAGAAAGAGTCGAAGAACACAAACATAACACCAACTCAACATTTTACAATCACTTAAAAGAAACAGGACATAAATGCACAAACATTTATCATAATTTAGAAATCCTACACATCAACAAAAAAGAACCACATCTCAACACACTAGAACAATATGAAATTTACAGACACACAAAAACACAAAATACAAACATATTAAATGAACAAACCTAATACAAATCATACATACTCTTTGATACTATCGAAAAACTGCTTTTAAAACTGTCTCTGCTTAACCCAACAACTCCAAGCAGAAGATACTAAAGAAGATCGCCACATAGCGATCAAAAACGTTCAGTCTCAGTAAGTTTTTACAAATTTCCAAAATTTACAAAATTTAAAGTTCAGATAGTCATAAACTAATTGTTAAGGTGATTAATTAAGATTCACCGAACGTATTGGATTTCAGAATTCAAGAGTTTTTTTTAAAAGTAGTAAAGATCTTCATGGTATATTTAGACAAAAATATTTCTCGTTAATATTATTTAAGGTATATGGCACTATAAGTGTAAATACTTTAATATAACTGTTAATCAATATTCACATAAATGTATAAAATTAAAATATTTGATATAAGTATGCAACGGGGTAAGTAACATTTTCTATTCATACTGTTTAAAGAACATATTAAGTTTTTATTCCAATGAAGGTAAAAGGGTTAGGTTATACGATTTCTAACTTTAAAATTTAATTTCCACCTGGAAAACTGTCCAATTACATGTGGACCTTGCCTTTATCACTTCTGTATTAAAACAATGTTTCATTTTTTCCTAAAGATTTGTCATTTCTTAATAAAAAATTCAAATATATTATCCAGTGTATACCTTTCCCTAACAAAAATTTAAATATAAAATCATTATTTACAGCATACTTGCCCTCTTCTCTGCCTTCCAATTTGTTACATAATAAAATTTTTAATAATATTTCTGTTAGAAATAACAATTAACTGTTTATTGTATCCTCACTTTGCTTTATGATGCTCAACCTAACAATGAAGGAAATGAGATTCCATAGCCGTCATTGATTGATCATCTCCTGACATTCTTGTGGTTTGTCATTTTAATTCATTTTCAATATTTTCATTTCAATATTTAGACTAAACATCTAGAGTGTTTATATAATATTTAATACTTTAACTTATTTAACAAGTTAAAGTTTAAAACCAATGTCTTTCTTAAAAATGAATATACTTTCACCAACTCAAATCTGAATAAATACATTCATATATTCTTTATAAAAACACTAAAAAATATGAGTTATCTTCAACTTTCCAAACACTATAAGAAAATACCTTATCATTATACATAAAGGTATTCCACAACATTTATGTATCTTTTTTATTTATTTATTTGTTACATATAACTATATATATATATATATATATATATAAATCCCTGTTGTCAAAGATCACTAACCTTCTCAAGTTCACACTCGAGCTCTGTCCACAATTTTTTTGTAATCTCAACCAAATCCATAAAGGATTTTGACCTTTCTTCTTTCCATTTAAACTTCTTTTCTACTTTAGGTAAATCAATACTGATTACAAACTGTGGTCTTCCTTTTGCGACAAACTCTCGAGGCGCTGGTAGTAGCCTTGGATCCCGACTCTTTACATTCTCGATTCTGGATTCCAACAACTTGTTATAATGTTCAACGTTCTCCAAAATAATTCCTGCATTTCCTATTTGAAAACTCTCTAACTGTTTATCAACAACAACTCCGACATCATACAGATGGTCAGCATGAATGCTTTCTAGAGGCAATAAACACAACAGAACAACGAAAAACATATATCTAGCTAGGAGTCCCAAACAGGTATTTAAAATACAAACATAATTTAAATCACTTAGTTGAATAGAAAGGGTACTAGAAATCAAAAAAATAAGCTACCATCACCTGCATTAAAAAGGTGTCCTTAGATATCAATCAAATCTTAAAAAATATACAATACAATGTTTGTGCAAACATTGATCATACAATTACAAATCAGATTAAAACAATAAAATATTGATATCCAGTACTGATGATTATTACAATATTACTTTTTATCTCGTTATCTTATCTCTAACATTGTAATTAGTCAATATTAAAAATCTAAAACACTTGAAAATAAATCTCATTAGCTTCCAGCTACTATAATATTACAATAACACTAAGTTCTAAAGTTTTAATTCTTCTGACGTTGACTTGGTTAATATTATTATAAAAGAATATGATTATCCATAACAACCTAAACTCATGAGAAATAACAATGTTTCTATTTTTTATATTTCTTTTTAGTTTTGCACATCTGAGCCTTTCTCGTCCGTTAGATAAATATCTTGAATTTCTAGATTCAGAAATTGTAAAACAACTCATGTACCCTGTAAAAGACGATCGCCATTCTTTGTATGATAAAATAAATTCTTTTAATTCTGGGTTGTACGATCTCACTTCAGCCTATAAAAAGAAGGCTGAGCATGCATTACCTATCGTCAAGGCACTAATAGAACTTGGAGAACCAAAATTTACTCAAGCACCTGTTGACTTTAAACACTTGCAAAAAACTTTTGATTGGGAAGATATTCAAATAACACACTTGAAGTGCCTAATTGAAGATACAAAAAAATTATGGATAAAGCTGTACAATCCCACCATAAGGGTCTCTGGAGAATCCAGGTCAAGTATGTATTAAATGCTTTGAGTTTTACTGCTTTAAGGCTTTCTTATTATTAATTTTTCAAAAAAAAACAACATTATTGTTAATTATTAAAGTATTTATAGAAATTAATAACTTACCAACTACAATTACATTAGCTCTAGCAATAATAATAATAATTCAACCCATCGCTTCCCATTGATACCGGGTCTCTATAAAACGGGTTTAGCAGCCATATGGATGTCAGTTTGTTTACCGAATGTTTAGTCTAACTGACCCATGTTAATGTGTTATCATCCTCATGCTTCAGATAAATACGTGCAACACAATTGTCTAGGCAATATTTTTTTTAGCGCAACACAATTGAGTTACCATGATCATTTGACTAAACAAATTAACTCACACTGCTAGATCGCTCGAATTGTGAATAATATAATCCGCAATGGGTTAAGAATAATAATAATGGCTTCATTTTTTGTCTATTTGTATTTTAAAGACTGTATATTTTTAAATACAATTAGTTTATGAGTAATTTATTCAGTATTAAAGGGATTTTAAAACAGTAAATTATTATAAATTTTATAATCAGTATTTAAATTAATTTACATGTGAATGTTAGGGAGCCCATCAAAGTATAAAATCAAAAATTGCATCTGTGATATATGGTATATTATGGTTGGATTTAAAACAGAATAGGATTATACGTAGGCGAAATCAACCAGAGAGAGTGGGGGTTATGGGTTTCTGAGCGAATAGGAGGCTCATATCTAGCTGCATTGGTGAGCCTTGTTGCCAAGTCGCCATTAAACTTCAGTTCCTCGCTCAGTCTTAATGTAGCTGTGGTACAGTGAGTTACTAGTGGTGTAGCTTGATTCGTTCTGCAGTTTCAGCTTTGCTTCCCTTCAACAGTCTTTTTCAAAACTCAGAATGTTTTTAAATTCCTTCTATTACCTCACACTCTCCTTATATATATATATATATATATATATATATATATATCTTTTACAAATTTTCAATCGTTAATGAAATACGTTTTTATTCTTCCAATCAAGTCCAAATACAATTTTAAACCTATAGTTGATGACAATTGATTTTATACTATTATTCTTTATTGACTTAGTAGTTATTTTTTTTCATGTAATATTCCTATCACAAAATTATAGAACATGGTAAGTTACTACAAACAAATGGTACCTGGTAGCTGACACAAACTCTCTCACAATAATACAAAAGATAAAATGTTCTATTTTTAATAATAATAGAGAACCTTCAAATTACCTAGTTAAATACATTTTAATTTGTATGTAAAAATGTAATTATTTACATGAGTTAAAATTATTTTTATGAAGAAATACTTAAAAATATATGCATACAGGATTAAAAGCCGCAATCTACATACGAGTATAGGCCTGCAGTACTCGGCAAAAATGTGACGTACAGCATTTAAAAACTTTTCACTTTACCACTTTATTGGCAGCAAACCAAAGGTCCTACCAACATGAAATAAAAAGAATAATAAAATCTAACTAATTATCTCAAACTTTTATGCTTACAAAAAGTTTTTAACCAACAAATACGAAAAATTGTCGCTTACTAACTTTTTTATGTTTGTTAAAGTACAACTCTTATTAAATCTAATTTTTTAACGTTCTTTCAAACAAAATATTACCTTTATGGTTTAATATTCTGAATGAGGGAATCATGCTGCTTATACATGCCAGGTTTCAAAATTTAATTCCCACTCTAAGTGCTTTAAACCTTGATTTAAGTGAAAGTTTTTATTAAGTTTTGTACGATGCTCAGCGCGGAATTGAGGAAGTTACGATCTGGCTACACCGCATCCCTAACCTACCACAAAACCATTCCTAATCTACTTTAAATCAAAGTATAAAGGGGCAGGTATGAGAAGACTATAAATAAAATAACTACATCCAATTCTTACTTATCTAGCTTATAATTAGTGCTTTCCACTGTCTGGTGTTAAATTCCTGAAAGCTCCCCTAAGAATTTATACTTAGCATTAATTTAAACAAGTAGCGGTGGAGAGAAAACTACTATACATTGTACTATACTATGCATTGCACATATTAAGTTTATGTATAAGTCAACGCTTCTACAAACGTTATCTTAGATTTTTCCTATCAACATTTTTTTAATAGTTAAACTATTTTATTTAATCTCCAACATTATTGTTACGTTGTGGTTTCTGTAGCCTTAACCACCCCAAGACAATCATATAATTTGCCTACCCACTTAGTATCTTGTGACAAGGAAAAAAATGATACCATATACTATCGAGATTATTTAACCATACACTTGGCCTTGAGAAATCCTACAAGACTTATCATGTTCTGCCACTTCTGAAAACATGTTACATATTTAGAATGTTCTATGCAACAAAAGCTTCTGCATCCAATATGCGTACACATATTTCAGAATTGTTTGTTATTTCATATCAAAACTAATTTATCTTAGAATTTGTTTAATATCGATCGTCTCATATAAGTAATCTTATACAGATCACCAAGCTGTGTTTTGACAGCCCTTATCATGTTTGTAGGCACTATTTATGACTCAATGCATTCCTCTACCTTCCGACTCGCCTACTCCGATCTCTCAAGACCAAGTGCACGATTAAATGGTCCAGACAGTACATCTCTCTTGTAGGATAGGCAGAAATCCAAAACAAGTACGGACTGCCTATATTCATTAAAATAGAACATCTATTTGCCTTATTAAAATATGGAATTATTAGTTATGCATGACTACTATTTCATATTTTCAAAAAACTTGTATAACAAAATATACATCTTGAAAAATTTTATTAAATGAACATCTGAAAAAAATGCTGTGTTTGTTCTAAAAGCTTCACAACCAACACAGGTTTTCCTTGCCAAGTTTACTTTACTTGCCATTTTTTGTGTGTTTTGTGAACAGTAGCTATGTGAAGTTTTACATTTTTACTAATTCACTATTAACACATCACTCAAAGTAATTATTGAAAATTGCAATTAAAGTATATTTGCAAGGTGGAACCATAAAGTGAAAGAGTGTTTACACTCTTGCGAGGCTCTCACAATTTTGTTTTTACATTCCAGTTCTAATGTAGGTTAAATTCATGTTTTGAATCTGCATTTTCAAATTCACATTGGAAGCAATTTTTTTGCATCATTAAGTTCAGTAAAGCAGGTTCACGTAGTTTTATGACAGTTTATTATGTGATTGGAAAAAGCATGAACTTTCTTCATAATAGGTATAACTTCCTATCTGCAGTATGTTCTTTGATATAGGTCCATTTCTATCTTTGCAATAGGTGTAGAAGTTTACAATCTATGATTCAGTAGATGGTTGAACTACTTGAGGAATATGACAGGTAAAATTTTCACTTATCTTTCTGAAGCTTCCTCGATTTGACTTCTACTGATTTGTTCTCCTGACCCATCCACATTTCTGCCAATGATCATAACCTACTATTAGACATTAAAACTCAAACAATAATCATACAATAGACAATTAGTAACAAAATAATTCTAATGTTATAAAATTGAAAAATTGCCATAGATTTTCTCTTTCTAATCACATCTATCACATTTTCTTTAAATGTTACAGGCTATCAAGATCTAGTTTTCAATTAAATAACTTACCGTATAAAAACAGGTATGGTATATAAATATTTTAAATCTTATTTTTAATTTTGTTTTAAATTTATCACCTGTTTAATATTTTTGTAAATACCATTGGTTCGTAAATAAATATTGATAATTTTAATAGAAACTTCTTGGTCTAAATCAATTTTCCTACTGAATACGTCTTTTGCAGCAACTGGTGAAACACACATCTAGATGTCATACAATTGTTGATGTTAGACAATTGAAAATTACGTATCCTGTATATATTTTTCCCACAAAGATCTTAACTTTTGCTCGTTGGGTTAATGAAGATTAATAACATACTCAAAATTTCTGTGCAGAAAGAAGCGCTCTGGGACTTCTAACAAAAATTCAATCAAGTCTCACCACATTTGTTAGGTTTAACAGTTGTGTGAGTAAGCTAGGACAATGTCATAGTATTAAATCTTTACAAAAATCAACAAGGTTTTTGTCTTGTTTGAGACGCTATTTAAATAACTTTTTGCAACATTTCCTAAAAAATAATCACTTTAACATTAGTTTATGATTATCAGAACTTTAAATTTTGTTAAAGTTATTAATTAAGATTCACCAAATGTAATGGACTACAAAATTCAAGAATTCCTAGAAAAAGATATCTTTGTTTTAAAACTGAGATAAAAATGAACAAGATCAGGCCTACCAGAAATAAAAATAGTTTACTCTACTTGTTGCTTCATACATATTTCTCTGTTTATGTTTTAAAATATTGAAATTATATTCAAAACAATGTGAATACTAAATAAATAAATAAAAAGTAATTGTAACTGAATGGCCCTACATAACATGTGTATTGCATATATGTCCCTACCAATCTCGACACTTGCATAGTCAATAATAGTTTGTTGCCAATTTCTCGCTGTCACCAGTTTGATATTCTGAACGCTTTAATTTAGTGTTTCTTTGTCCGTTGTTATTTGCTCATTCTACTTAAGTTTATCTGAGGGAAATGATTAATTATATGGTCTGTAAAATTTTTATTGACTACTATGTTAAATTTAATGTATATATATATATATATATATATATATATATATATATATATATATATATATATATATATATATATATTAGAATGATTGTGTGTTCTTAAAAACTTAAAATGTTGACTCTATTAGTAGATGTGTTAGTGTATGTATCTATGATTTGTCTGTTTTATTGTGATTAGAAAAAATTTGACTTGTAAATGGATATTTATTAAGAGTTTAATAATTTGTTGATTTTTAATATGTTTTATATATGTTATGTATTTTATTAATAGTAGGTTATGAAGAAATTCAAAACATTGAGTGTTTTAAAAAAGCAAAATTGTCTGTGATCTGGCATTAGCCTATATATATATATATATATATTCTTGATATTTTACGTTATCCATTGTTTTTCCGTTGCACTGACTTTATGAAGTTAATATATTACTATTGTAAGTAATTTTATCCTCCATTAAGTGCAATGATTTTACCTTGTGTGAAGAGGCGCCTATCGGTTACTTGACCATTGTCGAATCACTGATTACTTTTTCTCAATTATTGAAGAATTGAGAAAAAGTAATCAGTGATTCGACAATGGTCAAGTGACCGAAAGGCACCTCATCACACATGGTAAAATCATTGCACTTAATGGTGGATAAAACTACTTACAATAGTAATATATTAACTTCATATATATATATATATATATATATATATATATATATATATATATATATATATATAAATATATATATATATATATATATATATATATATATATATATATATATATATATATATATATATAGTTATTAACAGACATTAAATAAATATATAAGTTAAAATTAGTTTAATTTTTGAAAACTATTAAATTTATTTTATTATTCATGTAAGCATAAAACATCTTGTATAATTGAATAAATTATTCTTGTATTTGTTTTCTCCTTTTTTTCATACGTATTACACAAGAATAGATATTTTAGTATTCATATATATATATATATATATATATATTGTAACATAATTTTTAAAGAGACACAATACAATATACTTATGTTTTACTATTTAATAAATTGAATTTTTTATTTAAGACAAATAAAACTACTCAGGAACAATTCATTAACATTTATTATCATTTCATCTCGACATTAAACAATACACACAAAACAAAATTTTACAACTTAACAATTTTTAACAAAATATACTAAAATTCGATTCTTTAAATTTGAGTTACAAGGTTTTTATACCCTTGGCTAGTTTAAGATCTCTTGATATCTCGGGGTTATAGCATGGGCTATATTAACTCTTTGTTAATTAAATAAATTTTGAAAAACACAATATTAAATTTAGAACATAGTTTTAATAAATATTTTCCTGATGGAAAATATTAAATTTTGAATATAAAAAAAACTAAACGATTTGAACTGGATTATTTCTTATTACTTACTATTAATTAACTACAAGATATTCTAATGTACAAAATTAAATTTCTCTATTATCTTAAAAGTCCACTAAAGTTATTTTATAGCGCTATTACTCAACTTAATAAATATCAAAATTTTGCTGGTCGCTTACGTAAATTCCCGTTCTCTCCAATTAAACAATTCACACACTTAAATTCGTTTTATTTACTTCACTTGATATTAACACAGTATTACATTTTGTGATTCACTTCTCCTTAATTTAAGTTGACCAATCTTCTTAACAAAACGGTATAATTTAGACGAACTCTTTCCAAATAAATAGAATTTTGACTGCACAGCAAGGTCTGCTATGAGAGCGTCACCCACGCTACCTCCAACTCAACTAACGCTTTCGTTTTACTTTTAAAGTTGTTAAAGAAAAGAATATGGCGGCTTCTTCTTCTCCAAAAAACACATGTTGCCTGTAATCTAGTTTGTTTTCTTTTTCTTCACTAGAATCGATTGTCACACTGACCTACATCTGTTTTACAGCTGACATACCAACAAGTTTGTTTAGAATGGCGTTTTAACTTGGTTAAACCTGGTTGAAACTTACTGTTTCAATTTCCTATCGTCAACAAACCTTCCAGTGTTTATTTTATTAATATTATTAGTGTGTGAAGTGTCTTTGTGTTTTACTTTTGAAATAGTTCTGAATTGTGTGTGTTTTGCTTGGTCTTTCATAAACATAACCTTTCAATTTTCTTTTGTTTACAAACGTGTTCACTTTCTCCTTCAAGTAATTACTTAGGCCCTATATTACTACAGTTTACAAATTTGTTTACACGTAACCATTATTAGATTATCTTATTTTAATTTATGTGTTAGGTTATTTGATATAACAAATTTCCTAATACATTTCCAGTTCAAAAACCTTGTTTACAATTCTATGCTTTTACCTAAATTTAGTTTTCATTTAACCTAACCAATATCTTAATGAATTTCTTCCTAAATTTTGAGTGAGTTATTTCTCATCTATTTTCCAATTCTTAAATAATATTATATAGCCCATTCTATAAATGTTATAATGTCCCCTAATTTAATTTAAATAAAAAAAATATTCATAATATCTACATTACACATTCTTTACATTTTACAAGCTTGATTAGATATACATATTTTTTTTTTTAAATTAAATTTAAATTAACATTTATACTTTAAATTGTCCATTTATACTTAATTCCTACGACACAATTTTATCTTAATTCTTTAACAATCAAATACTGAGCTGAACACTTCAAGCTACATATTACTTAACATATCTTCTAACAATACAATATACTCATAACTAACATTCATTCAACAATTCTTTAACAATTCTAACATATAGTAACAATAAATCATGTTCTGGTATTTACAATTCCTTCCATAATTATTATTATTTTTTACATTTATTACAATTGGAACCCTTCCAATCATAAGTCTGATTCAATAGTTATTTAACATATATTCTCTGATACCGTGTCTTTAAATCCCAGCCTATCCGAGTCATAGTCTGTCTAGATTTGGTCAAATTGGTTATAACATTTCTCTTTCCCTTATTTCTGTTTATTCCTTGTTTATTATTCATCTCATATTTATTTTGCTTTTAGCTTCATCTAACTCTCAGTTCTAAGTTAGTATTTTATCTCCCCTTCCAATCTCACATCCAGTTCAATTATTTTCTTATATCATTTCAGTTTATTTTGTATGAAGTTTAACATCTAATATTTTTAAAGGTTGCAATTTCATATCCTCTATTTGATCATATCTATAGTTCCTTCGATTACACTATCCCTATATCAACGAATATAAATTTTGTTTTAATACTTATTTATCAACGCAGATTCTCCCTTACAATACGACGAAGTTTAAATACACAATTACTATATTTTTATTACAACGATGCTTTAATATTTATTATCATAGATTCATATTTCTTTTATAATATATGATATATACGACGAAGTTCCATTATTTATCAACGCAGATTCTCCCTTACAATACGACGAAGTTTAAATACACATAATTTTATCTTTATTCATTATTCGACGAAGTTTCTAATAAATTATCGTAGATATAGTTACCATCTCTTAAACTTATCTCCTGCTAACGTTTTCATATACACATAATCACCTAGAGTTTATTCATATTGCTTCCTTCACCTATATTTAATATCTCCCTTCCTATTTTATTATTATTTTTTCTTTTCCAGTTCTCCTTGATACATGTCATTTTACTGCCTGTGTCTATTAATGCCTGTAAACTTGTTTCCTCTATTTAATTTCTATTCCTGGGTTTCTCATTGTCTTTGTATTCCGATTGACTGTGGGCAAGCTGCTCTTTTCTTGTCCCCACGCCTGTCCTTGCCTTAACACCGTTTACATCTCCATTGTATCTTTCATCTGCTTCATAAGTTCTATTTTCTGTGTTTCTCTCATATTTAAATTCCATTTCCCATTTTCCAAACTTGAGTTGTGCCTCCACATCCATTAACATATCCGTACCTATGATCATTTCTCTCAACAAGCTTTGTACCACTATGCATTGAAACGGATATTTAACTCCTTCCATTTCTCCTATTACCATTTTCATTTTATTAATCTGTTCAGTCTTCCTTTTAGTTGCGGTTTGAATTGTTATATTTTTTATTGGCAGTACCTCCATCTTTCCTACTTCATTTCTTAATTTTAACTCTCCTAACACTTCTGTGTTTTTCTTTGTTATATATTCGACTTTCTCTATCTCTTTTTTATTAATTTCTATCTCATCAGCTATTATTTCATTTGTTTCCTCAAAATTTTCCTTAATCTCCTCCTCTAATTCTCCATCTTTCTCCTCTAAGTCTCTTCTCTCATCCTCTACTACAGCATTATTCTCTGTCCTCCACTGTCGCCTCATATCCTCTATCATTTTCCTATTTTCCTCCCGTATTTCATCTTTTATTACTTTTAGATCCTCCTTCATCTCTCTTATTTCGTCTCTATTCTCTTTTAATTCCTTTTTTAATTCTCTCATATCCTCCTTCATTTCCTCTCTCCCTTTTAGACTCATTTCCATGAGAGATCTCATCATTTCCCTCAATTCTTCATTCTCATTATTTCCCCGTTTTTGTTGTTGGGTTTGCATAGGTAGTCCCCTAGCTTCTTCTACCTCAATGTTAACTATTGGCATATCTGTGCCTTCCATTTTTATTTCTTTCATTTCCAAAATTGTCCCTTTTTCCTAGTCCCCTACAACTACCAGCTCGCCTATATTATTTTCTTCTTTTTTTTTCTGTAAGTAACTTATTATACAAACATAAATAATTTTTATATATATACTATAAACCTAGCCTTGATTCTATTCAACTCAGTGTTTAATTTTCCAAAATTTTTTCTAAATCTATTTCCAGTTCAAATGTTTTTCATATAAAAAGTTCTAAATTAATTTTATTTCAAAATCTCTCTAAATAAATTTTATCGAGCCCCACGTTGTTGCGCCAAATGTAACGTTATTTTTATAACACACAACACAACTCAGGCATTTGTAATTTAAATTCTTTATTACAATTATTTATTAATTCAACAAGTAAACAATTAACACAATAAACAGAACAAAAATAAACTTAACAACTTTTAACAAAATATACTAAAATTCGATTCTTTAAATTTGAGTTACAAGGTTTTTATACCCTTGGCTAGTTTAAGATCTCTTGATATCTCGGGGTTATAGCATGGGCTATATTAACTCTTTGTTAATTAAATAAATTTTGAAAAACACAATATTAAATTTAGAACATAGTTTTAATAAATATTTTCCTGATGGAAAATATTAAATTTTGAATATAAAAAAAACTAAACGATTTGAACTGGATTATTTCTTATTACTTACTATTAATTAACTACAAGATATTCTAATGTACAAAATTAAATTTCTCTATTATCTTAAAAGTCCACTAAAGTTATTTTATAGCGCTATTACTCAACTTAATAAATATCAAAATTTTGCTGGTCGCTTACGTAAATTCCCGTTCTCTCCAATTAAACAATTCACACACTTAAATTCGTTTTATTTACTTCACTTGATATTAACACAGTATTACATTTTGTGATTCACTTCTCCTTAATTTAAGTTGACCAATCTTCTTAACAAAACGGTATAATTTAGACGAACTCTTTCCAAATAAATAGAATTTTGACTGCACAGCAAGGTCTGCTATGAGAGCGTCACCCACGCTACCTCCAACTCAACTAACGCTTTCGTTTTACTTTTAAAGTTGTTAAAGAAAAGAATATGGCGGCTTCTTCTTCTCCAAAAAACACATGTTGCCTGTAATCTAGTTTGTTTTCTTTTTCTTCACTAGAATCGATTGTCACACTGACCTACATCTGTTTTACAGCTGACATACCAACAAGTTTGTTTAGAATGGCGTTTTAACTTGGTTAAACCTGGTTGAAACTTACTGTTTCAATTTCCTATCGTCAACAAACCTTCCAGTGTTTATTTTATTAATATTATTAGTGTGTGAAGTGTCTTTGTGTTTTACTTTTGAAATAGTTCTGAATTGTGTGTGTTTTGCTTGGTCTTTCATAAACATAACCTTTCAATTTTCTTTTGTTTACAAACGTGTTCACTTTCTCCTTCAAGTAATTACTTAGGCCCTATATTACTACAGTTTACAAATTTGTTTACACGTAACCATTATTAGATTATCTTATTTTAATTTATGTGTTAGGTTATTTGATATAACAAATTTCCTAATACATTTCCAGTTCAAAAACCTTGTTTACAATTCTATGCTTTTACCTAAATTTAGTTTTCATTTAACCTAACCAATATCTTAATGAATTTCTTCCTAAATTTTGAGTGAGTTATTTCTCATCTATTTTCCAATTCTTAAATAATATTATATAGCCCATTCTATAAATGTTATAATATATATATATATATATATCACTTCAACATTAGCTTATGACTATCCGAACTTTAAATTTTTTAAATTTGTAAAAACTTACTGTGACAGAACATTTTTGATCTCTATGTGGTGAATTTTATCAGTGTCTTTAACTAATGTTAAAGTGATTAATTAAGATTCACCAAACATAATGGACTACAAAATTCAAGAGGAGATGTATATATACATTTTGATCAAATTTTCTATCGTTAATCAAATACTTTATATTTATCCACTTCAGCTCAAATATTTTTTTAAAAACTTTTAGTGGTTAACACTTGATGTTAATACAGTTTTTCAAATATTAATTATTTATTTTTAATTTAAAAAGGTTGATGTCTTCAGGTTAGATTTGAACTGAGTATAGTTGTGTCTTGGATTTCAAACACATTGTCATACAGTTCAAATTCAACCTAAAGAGATAACTTTTTTAACTTAATTAATGAAATAATATTTGAAAAACCTGTAATAATATCAAGTGTCATCTACTACAAGTTTTGAAAAATGTATTTGATCTTGAGTGGATGAATAAAAAGTATTTTACTAAAGTAAAATACTTATGGTAAATACTAAGGTAAATACTATGGTAATACTATGGTAAATACTATGGTAAATACGTTTATGGTAAATTTGAATAAGATATATATAGACAGAGTGTGAACTAATAGGTGAAACTGAAATATACAAAACTTATAGAAAAGTCTTTCCAGAGTAACAAGTTGGCTATTTATCATAGCCTACAGAATTACTTTGGTGTTATGAAGCCTACTTTCAAACAATACTCGACTTATAGGACGCGGGAAAAGTAAGGCTCAGGGAATGTTGATACCTACAGAATTTTGTACGTGGACAAAGTCTAATCTAAAGCTGTTGTGAATAAATAGAAGAATATTCTTGCCATTAATTAGACATACTAAATTCAAAACCTAGTACTTATAGTTCTCTGTCTAGACATTTGTGACGAGTTGGGGATTAACAATATCTTTATAGTTAGAAAAAAGTGTTCAAAACTTCTATTCAGATTGCTTCGTCTTATTTAGGGCTGATGGGTGAGAATTATTCAGTCAAAATTGTGGCTGATAAAAACACTTTATTTCATCCGCACATGGATAACAAGACTTTCAAATCTGTCTAAATAAATAAATAACTGCACATAAACTCACAAATATAAGTTATTGTTATACAAGTTTCAATTTGTAAATTTGTAGTAGTGTCACTGATGATGATGATGACATACGTCATTGAAACACATATGACAATAAAATGTATTGTTTTGTTAGTTATTGTGCATTTGTTTATTTTTTTAAGCTTAACTCACAAGCTAGCTCAATTATTACTTAAAGTTTGTCTACTGAACAATTAAAGTTTTATAATTTCTCAATACATTTATTTCAACAGCAATAAAATCATGTAGTCTTGTGAACCAAAAGCTGTTTTTAACAAAATTGCATGTCAGGCCTGATTTGTACAAACTATATCATAAATATTATACTAACAGATCAATTCATCAACAATCAAAATTCAAAATATTTTTCAATCATTTAAAAATATTTCCTTCCTATTGTTTTCCTCACTTTTACCAACTAAAACACTCTCCTCCTCAGATATATGCACAATTACCACTACTGGAATATTTTCCACTTTTAATATGTTGTTCTGAAAATGTTTTCAGAAAATAGATGATAAGCTAGCCATATAATGTCTCACCCAAACACTCTTGGAGAGTTTGCCCTTGTGCCGAGCAACATTAATTTTTTTACAAATTGTGTCTGATTGTTAAGGAAGATTTACTCACAATTTTGTCATTGTGAATAAAATTACCATGCATTATGCATGTTTGTTTGGAATACTTCTGCAAATAACTAACCAAACTGCAAGAATGGTGTAAGGATGGCATGATTCAAAGCCACGTTCAACTGTGCCTGTTCTCTCAATTTCTAATATTTCTTGATCATACTTCTTGTCTCTTAAATTTAAATGCAGTTATCTGAAATTTATAGATTGTTGTATTTGAAAAGTGTTATAATTTTAAAAATCAATATTACAAAAATATTTATATCGATCTAATATGAATTTCCACTCTTTTCAGGTAAACGCAGATGTTTGGGTGAAGCATTAGCAAAAAATTTTGCATTCTTATTTTTCACTGGAATTTTAAGAAATTCCAGGTTTACAGCCACCTTCAAAAAGCCTATTCCTGGAATTACACTTGCTCCATATCCTTGTAAAATTTAGTTCATACCACATAATTGAATTTTAGCTTATTAAAACGGAGATTTCGTGTTCTTTGTGTCAAATAACATTTTGTTTCAAGCATTATTCTTAGTAAATATATGTTTTACTTTGCAGTTAATATACTTTTTGTACAACAATATTCACGGAAATACCTTTGGCATACATAATTTATCTGAACATAAATATATGATGCAAATATTTTTCGATCATAAAATTTAATTTAAAATGTAGATGCTTTTTGGTTTAATTTTAGAAAAATTTACTTTAACAGGAGATGAATTATAATAATATTCCTTACTTACAAATGGTTTGCTATAAGCATTTAGGCATTTAGGCAAGTATTTGTTTACAAACTTGGAAATAAACAACTAGTTACTGATGTTTTTACCAAGCACGTTTCCCACTTGCACTCAGGACTTTGTTCAATGTTGCGAGTTCCTCATTGCGAAGTGAATTAATAAACTAATATTTAAACAGACTTATTACACTTTTGCTATTACTTGTGACTAGACTTTCTGTTAACTCAAGGTTGTTAAATTGTTAACTTACACTTGGAGGAAACGTTTTCGTCTTACGGCTTCTTCAGCCTCGTATTTTTCCAAAAATCGTGGCAAAAATCAAGGCTGAAGAAGTTGTAAGACGAAAACGTTTCCTCCAAGCGTGAGTTAACAATTTAACAACCTTTAATTAACAAATAGTCTGGTCGCAAGTAATAGTAAAAGTGTAATAAGTAATTAACAACCAGCTTGTCATGAACAGAAACAAGATTTCGATATTTAAAAAGACCTTAGATCTACAACCCAAAAATTGCAAGTTCTAGCTTAGGAAGTTGTTTCAAGTAGAATTTTGTATATTTAAATGGTGTAATAACTGTGACGTATGAGAGAGTAGCCACACTACATGAGTGCCTTTTATGACTAGCTAAACACTTTTTTCACTATGTATAATGATATACTTATCCACTCACAACTGATAATACTGTCATCCATCACAAAATCACTAAGTTCTATAGAATTCTATAGTTCTATAAAATTCACTAATAGTCTATAGAAAATAATAATACTAAACTAGAAAAATTTATCAATTATGACAGCTTGAAACAACTATTACAGTTTAGAAATATGTTGTAAATGGTCACTCAGTAAATCAGCCAGCTGTTTAAACATTTGGGCACGCAAAAACATCACAAAGGTGAATGTGTTGCATTAGGTGTAAGCAAGTAATCACTCCCTTAGCAGGTCCATGCTGGGAACTTCTAGGGGCGAATAACAAAGAACTCAAACAGATCCACCCAATTATGGTCAATAAAGGACCCCTTCCTCTAAAACTAATGATAATATTTAATGGGATTCTCAGCTATTAAATTATTAATACTCATTCAAAACATACATCTGAAAATTAATGATAGTTACACTTTTAGTATTAAGTTGGCAAAAAAACCACACTTACTGATATTTTTCAGCCTGCGGGTTTCGCACTGTCACCTTATTATTCAATGCTGAGTCACGGACAAGACTGTTGCTCAGGTGTGTTGTCATTTAAAAAAAATATTTCTCACTTTATATAATGGTAAAATAAATGTTTTTCATTATAAAATAAACTTTTACTTAAAACTTTTATTTTTATACAAATATTAATCAAAAAACAATTTCATTTACATTAAAGTATAATTATATTTGTAAATGATATACAGTAAAATGATATTTGTAGTTTATTTTTTTTATAAGCTTAAAGGTACACTTTTTTGCAATAATACAGGTTTTTATTTTCACAGGTTTATTTTTAATAAAAGAAATAGTACATCTTTAAATATGTGAGACGATGTAAACGATTTTCTTCTGAAAACCTTAAAAAAACTTCATCGTTATTATGAAGTGTTTTTTATGACTTTATACTAATTTTACTGGCCTGAGTTAGTAGTTGATCACTAGTGAAAGATGTAACTAAATCCTTGATTGAAATTAGAAAGTTGTAATAAAAACAAATGGAAAAGATTTAAAGGCCAAATAACACAAATACGCCGTAAGGAATACATATGACTGTACAAGTAGCGGTGATATCCAACTAATTTTGTTATGCCAGAATGATTGTTATTTCTGTACAGTTGGCAATTATAAGTCATTTTTAATACCCTTTGTTCCTATTGCTACATTTTTATGACTAACTGCTTTCTAGTTTAACTACAACAGCAATTTTAATTTGAATCAGCATGTCTGAGGTAATTTGTGTTAATAAGTTTGCTCTTACAAGTTATTACAACAAGTAAATATAAAGTTACTCTCAGATATCCTTAAAATTTTCATTCATATGGTACATTAGTTGTAAGTAAACATCTGAAATTTACTAGTTATGTAAATTTTTAGAAATTAAAGTTGCTTGTTGTATTACAATGAAAATATTGGAAATACTACAAAAATAATAAAAAAAACAAATAATACAAGTTACTCAAGATTAAACCCTCTTAATATACATAAGGGTTTAATCTTAAGTAACTTGTAATATTTGTGTTTGTGATTATTTTTATGGTTTTAAGGTTATTTCCAGTATTTTTATTGTAATATATTGTACCACGTGCTCTTGATATTGTGTATTGCTTGTTGTAATCATCTTGAATTCACTGATTAAATTATAAGTAATTATTGCATGGCTGAGTGATTAATTTTGAACATACTTGCTGACACTTTATGAAATAATAATTTCATTAACAAAGCCGACCCGCTACTAAATCTAGTTTAGCGTGTCGGTTTAGTCAATGAAACGATTGTTTCAAAAAGCGTCAGCAAGTAAGTTTAAATGTATTTTCTCAGGTATGTAATAATTACTTACAATTTTTACAAATATTTAGATCAGTAATAAAATCTAGCAATTTGCGGTATTTAAGAATAATTTCTCAATCTACCATTATCTACTGTTAATATGGTAGAACTACATATACATACTAGTAATATTTGGCATATTGAAACTCAAGAATGGTTTTACAAGGTATAATGAATCAATCACTAGTCCTCAAAGTGACAAATGCTTGGAATGGCCCTGTAGATGCAGTACACCCATCAATGCCCTTCGTACTCGGCGGAGGTTGACCTGGTGGTATTCTGAAGGTAAATTTCTGTAGAAGGGAAGAAGTAAATAGGAAAATATTTGATCTGGCTAGGTTCTGGCCAATACATCTATGTTTTCCTGGAAATGGAAAAGCACAACAAATAATATGTTGGATATTTTGCTGAATGTAACACATTTTACAAGCTCTTTATTTTTGTATTTACTATTATTAAACAATGAATCAGGTATACGAGCTGTGATCAGAAAATACGGTGAATAATTATTTATTTGAAAAAGTAATAAACTTACATCAAATTTGATTAAATATTCGTCAACGTACTGTCATAGGCTGGCAATTTTAGCAGTTTGTTATTAGTTTTAAGTGATATTTTTTATCCTGTTTTTTTTGTTGGAATTTGTGGGTTATTTCATACAATGTTCTGTTTAAGTATGGTATTGTGATAATTTTGTTTTCTCTCCCTGTAGTGTTATTTTTGGTATTTTTTGTATTTTGTCCAATAGTTTGTGTATTATTGTGGTGTTTTATTCGTTTGAATGCTAAATGTTTAGTGGTATGTATACAATTTACCATGGAGTGATTGAAAACATTCTGTCACAGTACCTTATTACAAATTTACACAAAAATAAAGTTTGGATAGTCATAAACTAATGTAAAGTTACAACTATTCTTTGAGCTTAGCTTGTGAGATTATGTTAAAACAAAATAAAAGACATACACAAGACTCACAAATTAATCATTTATTTACTCATACTCGTTTCAATGACAAATTCATCATCATCATCAGTGAGTGTTGCTACTACAAACTCTAACTTACAACGAAGGTGAAAGTCAGTCAGTGAGTCAGTCAGAGAAGGAGGGTGTTTGGTGGGCCACGAGGTTTTGCAGCGTCTGTCACGCGACACTGGCTGCAGGTAGGAATTTTGGTTCAGGGCTTTTGGATAGGGCTGGATCTGAGGAGGGATTTCTGCATGGCAGGACATTTTATTGGGTGGGGCGGTAAGGTGAAAGTAAGGTTACAATTCTATATTTATATTGTGGGTGTTGCCACGCCCACCTGTCAAAACAACAGTTTTTAACACTACTTCAAACATGATATATCAAATAGAAATTTTATACCTAACTCATTAATTACAATAAAATTCTTATCCATACACAGGATAACATATAAACAAAATAGATAATTAATATTTCAGTATTATTATTATTTTAAGATTTTAACCAAAAAGTTACGATAAAACTTTCTGTTTCAATACCTTATTACAAATTTACACAAAATTAAAGTTCGGATAGTCATAAACTAATGAAAAGTTACTAATTAAGTACCATTATCTGAAAATCAGTAACCTACAAGATGTTAATACTTATAATCAAAAATATTTTGCAATGCAATGACATAAAATTCTATCCAGAAGGCAAGAAAACATTAGGTATGTCACTACTCTGTCTTGAACACTTTAGATAGGATTTGTGAAAACTTTAATTAAATTAGTGAAATTTAATTTGCTTACTCACCCATTCCAAATGGAATATAACGTTCAGGCACAGAGAGTTTACCATTATCATCTATGAATCTTTCAGGTCTAAATACATCTGGATCATTCCAATAACGTTTATCATACAAGGCAGAAGTGAAACTGGCTATTACCATAGTATCCTGAAATAATTCCTCTAATTAAAATTCTTTATGAATAAATAAATAAATAAATATATATATATATATATATATACACACATATATACAGTTATTATTATTATTATTTGTAAACAATTTTTTCCACCACTAAGTGCAATAATTTTATCTTATGTGATGAGGCACCTTTCGGTCACTTGACCATTGTCGAATCACTATGAGTGATTTTTTAGGTTAGTTTTTGTTGGTAAAGATTATTTAGATTTTTTGGACTAGGAGACTGACAGACTTAACTTGGTAAGAGTCCATTCTGTAGTCTTGAAATAGAAACACATAAAAGCACTTAATCAATGATATATTTCAACCACACAGTGGTCTTTTTCAATCAAAGAGAAAACACAAATATGAGAGAATGAAATAAAATAAATATAAGGTTGTAATCACAGATTGTGTAGAGTAGAAATCAGATGTCACAGATTCAAGATACATATATATATATATATATATATATATATTGTTTCCATGAGCATATGAGTGATTATAGTTTATATAAGTCTGTCAGGGGAAAAGAGATTGGAAACGTCTAGGCTATTAGAATAAAAAAAAAAAATGAATGGATTTATCTGATGTTGAGGTTAGGGGATTCTCTGGACTTGGTATACCACTGGTATGATAGTTCCCATCTTCTCAGTTCTGAGGGATTGCAATCAGGGGGGAGTGATTTAATTATTTTTGTGGTATAGCAGTCATCAAAAGTTGTGATGTTGTGACTCGCAGCATGTTGAGCTGTTGGCCTATTCATATTCATAATTTTAACATCATGTCTGTGGCCATTCATTCTGATATTCAGACCATCCGTGGTCAGGCTTATGTACTGTGCTGAGCAAAATTTACATTGTAGCTGGTATATGACATTTTTTGATGTACAATTATGATGACCCTGTATTTTGAAGACCATTTTTGTTGTTTGGCTGTTGAAATTATTTGCTGAGGGGTGTATTGGACACGTCTTGCATCTAGGTCTATTGCATGGGAAGGAGCCATGAGGAGGTTTGTGTGGTTTCTCTGCATCATGGTCTGGTAGTTTAGGATGTACTAGGATGTTTTTCAAGTTGGGAGGTTGCTTGTACCAAATTTGAGGTGGTCGGTGAAAAGATTTTTGATGTGGACGGAAGCTTGAAGAATTTTGAAGCCATCTCTCAATATCTTGTTGAGTTTATGTAGACCAGGATGGTAGTCTGTTATTAAAGACAGTTTATTTTGTTCTGTTTGTAGTTTGGAATGAACCGAGGATTGTGCTGAATGAATTTGGTTTTCAATGAGTCTTTTTGGGTATCCTCTTCTCTGGAAGGCTGTTGATATCTTTCTATTAAAATCTTCCAATTCCCTATCATTCGAACAGATTCTCTTACCCCTGATTGTTTGACTATATGGAAAGGATCGTTTTATGTTTATTGGGTGGTTGCTGTCGAAATGGAGATATTGTAGGTGGTTTGTCGGTTTGATGTTAATTCCTGTGTTGATATTTCCATTCTGGAGTGTTACCTCTACATCCGAAAAGGTGATGGCTGATGTAGATTTCTCCCAGGTAAATTGAAGTGTAGAGAATTGTGTCGGGCTGTCTAAAAATGCCTCAAGTGTTGAAGCACCCTGTGTCCAAATTAGGAAGATGTCATCTATATATCTATACCAACATAATGGCTGGAGTGTTTGTGTCTTTAGAAAACTTTCTTCCAACAATCCCATGTACAGATTTGCGTACGATGGGGGCCATTCTAGTGCACAAAATATTTCGGAAACATCTCTAAAATTATTATATAATGAAAACCCCTCTACTCCTCAATTCTATATATTACCAAAGATCCACAAAAACATAATCCCTCCACCTGGTAGACCAATAATTGCTGGCTGCAATTCAGTAACGGAAAGAATTTCAGCTTTCCTCGACTCACACCTTCAACCTTTAGTAAAGAACCTTCTATCACATACCCAGGACACCAATCATTTCTTAGATCGACTTTCACAAATACCTGTACCTCTACCCCCGCTAACTATTTTGGGTACCATAGATTTTGGACACCTCTCTCTATATCAACATCCCTCATGCACACGCCTATCTGCAATAGAGAATTTTCTAAACAAACGCCTAGGCAAGCCTTTTCCCACTACACCTTTTCATGTGAACCTGACCAGGTTCATCCTCGAGAAGAACAACTTTCAGTTTGAGGGAAGGAACTACCTTCAAATAAAGGGAACAGCAATGGGCACTAGAATGGTTCTATCGTTCGCAAATCTGTACATGAGATTGTTGGAAGAAAGTTTTCTAAAGATACAAACACACCAGCCATTATGTTGGCATAAATATATAGATGACATCTTCCTAATTTGGCCACATGGTGCTTCAACACTTGAGGCATTTTTAGACAGCCTGACACAATTCTCTACACTTCAATTTACCTGGGAGAAATCTACATCAGCCATCACCTTTTTGGATGTAGAGGTAGCACTCCAGAATGGAAATATCAACACAGGAATTCACATCAAACTGACAAACCACCTACAATATCTCCATTTCGACAGCAACCACCCAATAAACATAAAACGATCCTTTCCATATAGTCAAACAATCAGGGGTAAGAGAATCTGTTTGAATGATAGGGAACTGGAAGATTTTAATAGAAAGATATCAACAGCCTTCCAGAGAAGAGGATACCCAAAAAGACTCATTGAAAACCAAATTCATTCAGCACAATCCTCGGTTCACCCCAAACCACAAACAGAACAAAATAAACTGTCTTTAATAACAGACTACCATCCTGGTCTACATAAACTCAACAAGATATTGAGAGATGGCTTCAAAATTCTTCAAACTTCTGTCCACACCAAAAATCTTTTCACCGACCCTCCTCAAATTTGGTACAAGCAACCTCCCCACTTGAAAAACATCCTAGTACATCCTAAACTACAAGACCCTGATGCAGAGAAACCACACAAACTTCCACATGGCTCCTTCCCATGCAATAGACCTAGATGCAAGACGTGTCCAATACACCTCTCAGCAAATAGTTTCAACAGCCAAACAACAAAAATGGTCTTCAAAATACAGGGTCATCATAATTGTACATCGAAAAATGTCATATACCAGCTACAATGTAAATTTTGTTCAGCACAGTACATAGGCCTGACCACTGATGGTCTGAATATCAGAATGAATGGCCACAGACATGATGTTAAAATTATGAATATGAATAGGCCAACAGTTCAACATGCTGCGAGTCACAACATCACAACTTTTGATGACTGCTATACCACAAAAATAATTAAATCACTCCCCCCTGATTGCAATCCCTCAGAACTGAGAAGATGGGAACTATCATACCAGTGGTATACCAAGTCCAGAGAATCCCCTAACCTCAACATCAGATAAATCCATTCATTTTTTTTTTTATCCTAATAGCCTAGACGTTTCCAATTTCCTTTCCCCTGACAGACTTATATAAACTATAATCACTCATATGCTCATGGAAACAATATATATATCTTGAATCTGTGACATCTGATTTCTACTCTACACAATCTGTGATTACAACCTTATATTTATTTTATTTCATTCTCTCATATTTCTTTTTTTGTTTTCTCTTTAGAGAAAGAGATAAAAAAAACAATAAACCATGCAAATCCAAGAAAAAACTGAAGTAAAATATTAGAAGTATCAAACTTGACTACAATGTAAAAAAACTAAAAAACATTCTTTTTTAAATAATATTCGAGCTGGCTTGTGAGTGAAAGTTATAATTAAATAATAAAAATATATACAACTCACAAATATACAATTTTTTATTTCAAACGCGTTTCGACGACTACTTTTCACTGAAGATGACGACAAAGTAGTCGTCGAAACGTGTTTGAAATAAAAAATTGTATATTTGTGAGTTGTATATATTTTTATTATTTAATTATTCTGTTTTAAGGTTGAGATTCTTGTATTGACAGTATAAACATTGTACCAACCATCAATGTATGCAGAAAATTCACTTTTGCATTTGGAAAATACTACATTTATGATAGTCTAGTTTCAATTACTTGAGGTAAAACTAAATTTATTTTAAATTTGTTTAAAGTTTATGCAATTAATCAATATTTTACAAAGTTGTATCATTATAGTTGTAATACATTACTTGATTTACCTTTGGTATACTATAATCCATAAGAGTTGTGTCTTTTAAAGCTCTGTGAGGTATTCCAAATGTCCGAGCCATGAACATTCTAATAGACTCCAAAACTATGGCTTCCATATAAGGCATGCTAAGAACATGATATGAATAGTAATTTTATTATTCCTTATGATATAATTCATTTGCATCTTGTTAGTATAAACAAGTTTCATCAAATTAATAATGCGTCTAAATTTTTATATCCTCTTGTTATTTATAATATAAAAAATTTAAACTACTCAAGTAAGATATTTGAAGTATTTTTAGTATCTACAAATAGGTTAAATTTGGAAAACATTCAATAAATTTTCACTTTATATTGACATTCTATATCATGAGATTACTAAGACAAATGAAAATTAAATAAAAATATATTTATAAAAAATATCAAATTAAAACAAAATAACTATTCTTGAATTTTGTAGTACATTACGTTTGGTAAATCTTAATTAATCACTTTAACAATATTTTTTTTGACTATCCAGACTTTAAATTTTGTAAATTTGTGAAAACTTACTGAGACAGAACGTTTTTGATCGCTATGTGGTGATCTTCATCAGTGTCTTCTGCTTGGAGATATCGGGTCAAGCGAAGACAGTTTTAAAGGCAGGCTTTCGATAGTATCAAAGAGTATGTGCGATTTGTATTGTATTTGTTCGTTCAATATGTTTGTACTTTGTTTTTTTGTGTGTCTGTAAATTTCATATTGTTCTATTGTGTTGAGATGTAGTCATTTTTTGTGATGTGTAAGATTTCTAAGTTATGGTAAATGTCTGTGTATGAAGATCACCACATAGCGATCGAAAACGTTCTGTCTCAGTAAGTTTTCACAAATTTCCGAAATTTAAAGTTTGGATAGTTATAAAATATTCTTGAATTTTGTAGTCCATTAAACACAGAAACACACATAAAAATCAGAACAAACCTCATAAATAAAATAAAAGACATAAACATACCACACAATTCAACACTACTATCACTCGACATAACAAATATGTACACCAACATACCCATACCCGAAACACCCAACATCCTAGAAACCCAATTAATACAGAACAATATACCTAAAACCCACGTTACAGACATCATAAACATCCTCCAAATCATCACCGAACAAAACTATTTCACCCACAACTCAAACTTCTATTCACAACCAGATGGCCTACCCATGGGAAGTCCTATCAGTAGTGTCCTAAGCGAAAAATTTGTCTACAACACATAGAAAACACCAAGATACTCACAAACAATACACACACACACAAAATTATTTACTGGCACAGATACGTCAATGATATCATAACACTATACAGAGGCAACTCCCATCAATGTGAAAAACTCCTCACCTACACTAATAAAATATACCCAAAACTCCACTTCACTTCAGAAATTGAAACCAACCGATCCCTAAACTTCCTCAACCTAACCATAACAAAAAACCACACACAAAAACACAGCTTCAAAATTTACAGGAAACCCATAACAACAGACACACTTATCCACAACACCTCAAACTACCCTATCCAACACAAACACGCTGCCTTCAGAACCATGCTCCATAAATTTAAAGAAGTCCTAATGACCACAGAAAACATGAACAAGGAACTAGACACAATTGAATATTTAACATACACAAATGGATACAACACCACAATAATAGACAAACTATGGTACAAAATACAAAAAAACACTAAAATAACACTACAGACAGGGAAAACAAATACATCACACCACCATTCATAAACAAAACAACAAACAAAATAGCCCGTACATTTCACAAAATAGCATACAAAACCAATAACAAATTACAATACAAAATACAACACAACACCAACAACAAAGATAAACTACAAGCACGAGGCGTATACAAACTAAACTGCGACGAATGTAACAAATTCTACATTGGACAAACAGGTCGCAGCTTTAAACAAAGAGTCGAAGAACACAAACATAACACCAACTCAACATTTTACAATCACTTAATAGAAACAGAACACAAATACACAGACAATTATCATAATTTAGAAATCCTACACATCATCAAAAAAAGACCACATCTCAACACACTAGAACAATATGAAATTTACAGACACACAAAAACACAAAATACAAACATATTAAACGAACAAACACAATACAAATACACATACTCTTTGATACTATCAAAAACCTACCTTTAAAATCATCACCGCTTGACCCAACATCTCCAAGCAGAAGACACTAATGAAGATCGGCAGATAGCGATCGAAAACGTTCTGTCTCAGTAAGTTTTAACAAATTTACTAAATATAAAGTTTGGATAGTCATAAACTATTGTTTAAGTGATTTATAAAATATTGTCAAAGTGATTAACCAAATAACTAATTATATTAATACTTTGGTTTGTCGTCCATGTTGGGCAATCTATCAGAACCAATGATTCTGTCTATCTCTTCTTGCGCTTTACATTGAACATCAGGATACAAAACCAAGTAGAGGAAACAAAATGCAAGAGTTTTGGCTGTAGTTTCAGAACCAGCCATGAACATGTCCATGCATATTGCAAGCAGCTGCGACTCTGGAAAATATAACATTAACTTTAATATAAATTGCTTTTAGTGGTAATATCAATAAACACACACACACACACACACACACACACACATATATATATATATATATATATATATATATATATATATATATTATAACATTTATAGAATGGGCTATATAATATTATTTAAGAATTGGAAGAATATATTAGAAATAGCTCACTCAAAATTTAAAAAAGAAATTCATTAAAAGATTGGTTAGGTTAAATGAAAACTAAATTTAGGTAAAAGCATAGAATTGTAAACAAGGTTTTTGAACTGGAAATGTATTAGGAAATTTGTTATATCAAATAACCTAACACATAAATTAAAACAAGATAATCTAATAATAATTATATTCAAACAAAATTGTAAATATTAGTAAAATAGGGCATAAGTAATTACTTGAAGGAGAAAGTGAAATACGATTGTAAACAATGAGATTGGAAGGTTATGTTTCTATGAATTCGGCTCAAAACACACACAATTCGGAAATATCATAAAAGTAAAACACAAAGACACTTCACACACTAATAATATTAATAAAATAAACACTGGAAGGTTTGTTGAGGATAGGAAATTAAAACAGTATGTTAACAAAATTAAAACTGGTGAAAATAGTTCGTTGACATTAACAGCTGTAAAAACAAATGGAAGTAGGTCAGGTGCAGTTTGACTCTAGTGAGAAGGAATCGAACTAATTTATAAACCATCTGATTTTGTTTTTTAAGAAGAAGGCCGCCATATTTGTAACATTTTAAAAGAAAATCTAAGGACGCGTAGTTAGAGTAGAATTGGAGATAGCGTGGGTGACGCTCTAATATGGGACCAGCCAGGACCAGTTAAAATTCTATTTATTTGGAAAGAGTTCGTCTAAATTATACCGTTTTGTTAAGAAGATTGGCCAAACTAAATTAAGGAGAAGTGAATTACAAAATGTAATACTGTGTTAATATAAAGTGAAGTAAATAAAACGAATTTAAGTGTGTAAAAAGTCAAATTTGGAGAGAACGGAATCTTACGTAAGCTAACTGAAATTTCGATATTTGATAAGTTATTAGCGCTATAAAAATCAATTTTAATGGACATTAAGATAATAAGGAAGTTTAATTTTGTACAATAGAATATCTTGTAATTAATTAATAGTAAGTAATAAGAAATAATCCAGTTCAAATAGTTTAGCCTTTTTGCATATTCAAAATTTAAGTTTTTCCATCAGGAAAATATTTATTAAACTTATTTCAAAATTTAATATTGTTTTTCAAAATTTATTTAATTAACAAAAGAGTTAATATAGCCCATGCTATAACCCCGAGATATCAAGAGATCTTAAACTAGCCAAGGGTATTAAAATGTTGTAACTATAAAAAATTAAAAGAAAATAAGAGTTAGTATATTTTGTTAGAAGTTGTTAAGTTTATTTATGTTCTGTTTATTGTGTTAATTGTTTACTTGTTGAATTAATAAATAATTGTAATAAAGAATTTAAATTACAAATGCCTGAGTTGTGTTGTGTGTTATAAAAATTACTTTATAATTGGCGCGACAACGTGGGAGCTCGATATAAGAGATAAAATTTATTTAGAGAGATTTTGAAATAAAATTAATTTAGAACTTTTTATATGAAAAACATTTGAACTGGAAATAGATTTAGAAAAAATTTTGGAAAATTAAACACTGAGTTGAATAGAATCAAGGCTAGGTTTATAGTATATATATATAAATTGTTTATATTTTGTATAATAAGTTACTTATAGTTAAAAAAAAAAAAAAAGAAAAAATATGTCTGATGAGAGGGAATTATACAATTTGCGGAGAGAAAAAGCTAAAAAAACAGAAAAAGGGGAACAATTAGAAAAGAGTAGGCGGAAAAGGGCGATAGAAACAGAAGGGGCTGCTCAGGGGAGATTTGTTAGTTTTCAGGAGGGGATCGAAAACAGGGAGGAAAATATTATAGGCGAGCTGGTAGTTGTAGGGGACCAGGAAAAAGGGACAAGCCTAGAAATACAAGAGACAGAAACGGAAGGCACAGATATGCCTATAGAAGAGAGTGAGGTGGAAACACAAGTAGATGAAGCTAGGGGACTACTACCTATGCAAACCCAACAACAAAAACGGGGAAATAATGAGAATGAAGATTTAAGGGAGATGATGAGAACTCTAATGGAAATAAGTAGAAACATAAATAAAAATAATGAGGAAATAAAGGAGGAAAATAAGGAGATGAGAGAAGAGATGAACAGAGGATTTGCCTCAAGTAGGTTGGAAATGAGTAGGTTGGATAAGAAATTCGAAAGCCTAAAGGAAGAGAATAGGAGAATGATAGAGGATATGAGGGAACAGTTGAGAACAGAGAATAATGCTGAAATAGGAGTTATGAGAAGAGACTTAGAGGAGAAGATTAAGGAGAATTTTGAGGAAACAAAAGAAATAATAGCTGATGTGACAGAATTAAATAAGAAAGAGATAGAGAAGGTAGAAAATATAACAATACAGAACAGGGAAGGGTTAAGAGTTTTAAATAGGGAGATAGCGATTGAGAAAAACAATAATAATGATAGAATTGACCGATTGGAAACAGAAGGAAGGAGGAATAATGAGAAACAAGGGGAATTGACCCAGAGAATGGAAAAGGTAGAAAAGAAGGTGGAAGAAAGTAAAGGAGGAGAAGGTCTAAGGGTCATACAGGTGTCTTGCGAGAATCAGGAGGAGATGCCCAAATTTAATGGGAGGAATGGTAACCCTATGGAGTTCCTAAAAAGACTGGATAGGTATGTGGAGAGAAAATTTGAAGGTAGGACAGGGGAAAGATTTGATAATGAATGGAGAGGAATCATAGATAGAGCTTTGGAAGTAGGAGCGGCTAGATGGTGGGAATCAATCAGAGAGGAGGTGGAAGATTTCGCGGATTTACAAAATAGATTTATAGAAAGATACTGGGCCAAAGAAATACAGGAAGGCATTAAAGAAAGAATGGAGAATGAAAGGTATATTGAGGGAAATGGAAGAACCAGGGCAGATTATTTCATAGAAAGAGTCATAGTTTTAAAGAACATGACACCACCGCAAAATGAGGAAGAGATAGTCCGGAGATTAAGCCGGCATTTTAATGAAAGGATACAGTTGTCAAGAAGGGTACAAAATATAAAAACGATCCGAGAGATGGAAAGAATGCTGAATGAGGAGGATATAGAGGAAAGAAATAAGGAAATAAGACAGAGAAACAGGGGACCATGGAATAGGCCTACCCCTAGAGAGGAACAGAATGGAAATAGATTTCCACCCAGAAGGGGTGAGGAAGGGATGAGACAGCAGGGAAATAGAAGATTTCCAGGACCAGGAGAATTGTATAGAAGGAATGAATATAGGAATGAAGGGCGGCCATATGTCCAGTTTTTTAACAGAAGAATAGATAATCATATGAGGGGGAATGTTGAACCAAGACAAGGGCAGGAAAATAATCGAGAAAACAGGGAGATAGGGTACAGGGGTCACAGAGATGATCCAAGGAATATAGGAAGCTGAGATAGGCCTAATAAGGATGTAAATAGCATACAGGTACGACACAAGGAATCGACCAGTGGAAGATGTGAGGGAGACCAGGGGACCTCGGAAAACTAGAGGGCACTGGTGATACCTCTTTGCATCATGGGAACACTACAGGGGATGCTGAAGAGAGAAAGCCAGTGCTAAAGAGCCTCGGAAATATTAATTGTGACAAGAATAAGGGTAACAATCAATGTAATGAAAATACGGATTTGGGGTTAGGAATAATTAACAACGTATTAATAGATAGGGAATTTTTGGAAAGTGAGGGGAAGGAGCGAAATTTGAATTTAGAGCAAAACAAAATATATATGAGCCCAGAAATAGAGATAGAATTTAAACAGGTTAGGGTTACAGCTTTAATAGATACAGGTAGTAATATTACATGTATTCAGGAAAAATGGTATAGTATAAATAAGGGAAAACTAGGAAGAGTAGAAACGTTGCCAATCAGAGCAATGAACATTAGGACAGCAACGAATAAAAAGAGTAAAAAAATAAATAAAATTGTTCTGATAATGGGAAGATTAGGTGGGATTGATTACCCATTTCAATGTTTCATCATACCAGGCCTATTGAGAGAAATGATCATAGGGATGGATATATTAAAAAATACAAAGGCTGATATAAGTTGTGAGGATTGGAGTATAAAATTGAAATATTTGGAAAACTATATTAAAATAGATATGAAAGAAACGGAGGGTGAAAATGATGACGAAAGATTTAATAATAACGAGGTACAAAATTTAGAAAGGGAAGATAATGTAATTAACGAGTTCGATCAAATTGATGAGGAATGGGAAAATTTAGATAATTTAGGACAGGGGGACCAAAATTATGAGAAACAAAATGAAACAGAAGGGGAAATTAGTGATAGAGATATTATGGAAAGTATCGGAGATGACCGTGTAACAGATAGGCAAAAACTGGAGTTGGTAGAGATAATAAAGCAATATAAGGATGTATTTTCAGATAGGCCTGGAGTGTGTAAAGGATATAGACATGAGATAAAAGTAAGAACAGATTTACCATTTTATCAAAGAAACTATCCTGTGCCCACAAAGTACCAAGAAGCGGTACAAAGAGAAATTGACAAAATGTTAGAGATGAAAATTATAGAAAAAAGTAATAGCCCTTATATTAACCCTATTATTCCTGTCATAAAAAGTAATGGAGAAATAAGATTGTGCCTGGACGCAAGGAAACTGAACGAAATCATAATACCAGATTACGAGTGTTACCAGGGTATTAATGAAATATTACATAAGGCAAGAAAGGTAAAATACCTGAGTTCTATGGACCTCACAAATAATTTTTGGCAGGTGGAGTTGGAGCCAGAATCCAGAAAATTCACAGCTTTTCAGTATAATGGAAAGACATATCATTTCATTGTGACACCTTACGGGCTAAAAACGTCATTAGCAGCTTTAGCAAGAGCTATGGGTAGAATAATGGGAAACGAATTAGAACCATTCACTTTAGTATATGTAGACGACATTGTATGCATGTCACAGAGTTTTGAAGAACATATAAACCATTTAAAAAAATTATTTATGACATTTAGGGAAAATAATATCAAAATTAAATTATCAAAAACTGAGTTCTGTAAAGAAAACATAGCATTTTTAGGTTATAGGTTGACAACTGAGGGAATAGAGATAGATAAGGACAAAATTAAGGCTGTAATGGAATTCCCCACACCAAAGAACGTTAAGCAATTAAAAGGGTTTATAGGCCTTGCAAATTATTACAACAAGTTTGTAGACCACTATTCGAAATTAGTAGAGCCACTACTGAAACTTTTGAGACATGAAACAAAATTTAATTGGACAGATTTAGAGGAACAAAATTTTAGAAAATTAAAGAAAGCATTTATAGATACCAACGTACTAAAACACCCTGATTATTCAAAAACATTTTATTTACAGACAGATGCAAGCGAATATGCTATTGGGGGGCATCTGTACCAGGTAACAGAGACTGGACAGAAACAGGCAATTATGTTTATGAGCCGAACCCTAAAAAGTAGTGAGATACGATATTATACGACTGAAAAAGAATTATTGGCTGTGTTGTTTTGTCTACAGAAGGCTAGACAGATTATACTGGGGAGAAAAGTAATAATACAAACTGACCACCAGGCTTTGACTTTCATAAAGACTTGCAGAATATTAAATTCAAGACTATATCGTTGGATATTGCTCATGCAGGAATATGATTTTGAGATTGAGTATTGTAAAGGGAAGGAGAACGTGGTGGCAGACATATTAAGTCGTAACCCATGGGATAAGATAGACCCAAAACATATAGAGAATCAAAATAAGTTTAGTATCAATTTAATGGAAAGAGTAATAAGTAGGGAAGTAGTGACAAAATTGACAAAACTTAATGAGCTTCAGTGGGGTGATTTAGAATTAAGAAATATTATTGAAAATGTCCAGGAATACAATTCGAAATTCAAAATTGAAAATAACATACTATATAAAAATTGTAAAACAAGTTGGAAAATAATAGTACCCAGAGAGTTAATAAATGTATTAGTGATATCATGCCATGAGTACTATATGCATATAGGGGCCAAGAAGTGCTATAGTATAATAAATGAAATATTCACATGGAAAAAGATGTATAAGGAGATTAAATACCTTTTAAAATACTGTGACACTTGTCAGAGGGTGAAACACACAAATCAAACTTGTTATGGGGTGATGAAAGGAATCAAGGTAGAAGGGCCTAAAGAGCAACTATCTATTGACTTTTGTGGACCATTTCATAAAAGTGAGGGATTTAAATATATCTTGGTTATTTTGGATATTTTTACTAAATTTATAAGAATTTATAAAATGAAAAAAGCAAATACTGCTACAGCTATTAGATGTGTAGAAGATTATTTAGAAAAATATGGACAGGTAAAAAGGGCACAGACAGACCATGGAACTCAGTTCACAAGTAAAAGATGGTCAACATTTTTAGAAAATAAAGGGATCAAACAAATATTTTCACCAATTAGGCGACCTCAAAGCAATATAGTAGAAAGGGTAAACAGGGAGATAATGAGATGTCTTCGCACCTATTGCCATGGGAACCATAAACAATGGGCAAAGTTTATACATTTAATAAATGAGATGTTGAATGAAGTACCACATGAGACCACAGGGTTCACACCTAATCAGTTACAGTTAGGAAAAATAGATGAGAGGTTTTGGCATAAGTATATAAAAATTCAAAATTCAAACGAACAAAACGTTAATACCCAACTAGTAATAGGTTTGGCAAGAGGGAGAATGAAAAAAAAGGCAGAACTTAGGGCACAAAATTTCAATAGAAATCATAAGCTTTTCACATTTAATTTAAATGATTTAGTGTTAGTAAAAGAAAACTGGCAGGCAAAAGGCATAGAGGGAGAAATGGGGAAATTATTTAATATTTATAGTGGGCCATATAGAATACACAAAAAGTTAGGAGAATCGACATTCGAACTATGGGATGATAAATATGATATAAATAAGGGGATGTTCCATTCAACGGAACTAAAAAAGTACCATGATGCAAGGGAGATAAACTCAAAAGGGACAAAATAAAATAGGAAGGGAGATATTAAATATAGGTAAAGGAAGCAATATGAATAAACTCTAGGTGATTATGTGTATATGAAAACGTTAGCAGGAGATACGTTTTAAGGGATGGTAACTATATCTATGATAATTTATTAGAAACTTCGTCGAATAATGAATAAAGATAAAATTAGGTATATTTAAACTTCGTCGTATTGTAAGGGAGAATCTGCGTTGATAAATAATGGAACTTCGTCGTATATATCATATATTATAAAAGAAATATGAATCTATGATAATAAATATTAAAGCATCGTTGTAATAAAAATATGGTAATTGTGTATTTAAACTTCGTCGTATTGTAAGGGAGAATCTGCGTTGATAAATAAGTATTAAAACAAAATTTATATTCGTTGATATAGGGATAGTGTAATCGAAGGAACTGTAGATATGATCAAATAGAGGATATGAAATTGCAACCTTTAAAAATATTAGATGTTAAACTTCATACAAAATAAACTGAGATGATATAAGAAAATAATTGAGCTGGATGTGAGATTGGAAGGGGAGATAAAATACTAACTTAGAACTGAGAGTTAGATGAAGCTAAAAGCAAAATAAATATGAGACAAATAATAAACAAGGAATAAACAGAAATAAGGGAAAGAGAAATGTTATAACCAATTTGACCAAATCTAGACATACTATGACTCGGATAGGCTGGGATTTAAAGACACGGTATCAGAGAATATATGTTAAATAAATATTGAATCAGACTTATGATTGGAAGGGTTCCAATTGTAATAAATGTAAAAAATAATAATAATTATGGAAGGAATTGTAAATACCAGAACATGATTTATTGTTAGAATTGTTAAGGAATTGTCGATTGAATGTTAGTTATAAGTATATTGTATTGTTAGAAGATATGTTAAGTAATATGTAGCTTGAAGTGTTCAGCTCAGTATTTGATTGTTAAAGAATTAAGATAAAATTGTGTCGTAGGAATTAAGTATAAATGGACAATTTAAAGTATAAATGTTAATTTAAATTTAATTTAAAAAAAAAATATGTATATTTAATCAAGCTTGTAAAATGTAAAGAATGTGTAATGTAGATATTATGAATATTTTTTTATTTAAATTAAATTAGGGGACATTATAACATTTATAGAATGGGCTATATAATATTATTTAAGAATTGGAAGAATATATTAGAAATAGCTCACTCAAAATTTAAAAAAGAAATTCATTAAAAGATTGGTTAGGTTAAATGAAAACTAAATTTAGGTAAAAGCATAGAATTGTAAACAAGGTTTTTGAACTGGAAATGTATTAGGAAATTTGTTATATCAAATAACCTAACACATAAATTAAAACAAGATAATCTAATAATAATTATATTCAAACAAAATTGTAAATATTAGTAAAATAGGGCATAAGTAATTACTTGAAGGAGAAAGTGAAATACGATTGTAAACAATGAGATTGGAAGGTTATGTTTCTATGAATTCGGCTCAAAACACACACAATTCGGAAATATCATAAAAGTAAAACACAAAGACACTTCACACACTAATAATATTAATAAAATAAACACTGGAAGGTTTGTTGAGGATAGGAAATTAAAACAGTATGTTAACAAAATTAAAACTGGGGAAAATAGTTCGTTGACATTAACAGCTGTAAAAACAAATGGAAGTAGGTCAGGTGCAGTTTGACTCTAGTGAGAAGGAATCGAACTAAATTATAAACCATCTGATTTTGTTTTTTAAGAAGAAGGCCGCCATATTTGTAACATTTTAAAAGAAAATCTAAGGACGCGTAGTTAGAGTAGAATTGGAGATAGCGTGGGTGACGCTCTAATATGGGACCAGCCAGGACCAGTTAAAATTCTATTTATTTGGAAAGAGTTCGTCTAAATTATACCGTTTTGTTAAGAAGATTGGCCAAACTAAATTAAGGAGAAGTGAATTACAAAATGTAATACTGTGTTAATATAAAGTGAAGTAAATAAAACGAATTTAAGTGTGTAAAAAGTCAAATTTGGAGAGAACGGAATCTTACGTAAGCTAACTGAAATTTCGATATTTGATAAGTTATTAGCGCTATAAAAATCCATTACTAAGATAATAAGGAAGTTTAATTTTGTACAATAGAATATCTTGTAATTAATTAATAGTAAGTAATAAGAAATAATCCAGTTCAAATAGTTTAGCCTTTTTGCATATTCAAAATTTAAGTTTTTCCATCAGGAAAATATTTATTAAACTTATTTCAAAATTTAATATTGTTTTTCAAAATTTATTTAATTAACAAAAGAGTTAATATAGCCCATGCTATAACCCCGAGATATCAAGAGATCTTAAACTAGCCAAGGGTATTAAAATGTTGTAACTATAAAAAATTAAAAGAAAATAAGAGTTAGTATATTTTGTTAAAAGTTGTTAAGTTTATTTTTGTTCTGTTTATTGTGTTAATTGTTTATTTGTTGAATTAATAAATAATTGCAATAAAGAATTTAAATTACAAATGCCTGAGTTGTGTTGTGTGTTATAAAAATTACTTTATAATATATATATATATATATATATATATATATATATATACTTTCTTAACTTACTACTTTAAAAAATAATTGTACACCTAAAACTTTTTGAAATCAATACTTTTTGAAACAAGCAAATTATACAATGCAGTTGCAGCTGTGGTCTAGCCTGTAATTACAGTGTTTGTGGTTATACTGTGAAAATTTAACACACTTTCATAAACAGTTTTTTTTTAATTTGAAGTTTAAATTTTTAAAGAGTATAAATAATTACTCTTAATATTGTTAGGGGAAGTGTAGCTGCATTACAAATCTCTATGTTACTAGTTGAATGGAATATACAGGTAAAACTCTGAAATAGTGTTTATTTTAAAATTCCTTCTATTATATATTTCTGTGATACATATCATATACAATATATATATTATATTATTCTATATGATATATCTATCACTCTCCTGATATATATCTTGAACAAATTTTCAATCGTTTATAAAATACGTTTTCATTCATCCAATCAAGTTCAAATACATTTTTATAAATGTAGTGGTCTTGTTTAATAAATCAAGTTCATTATAGTGGATGACAACTGATGTCATAAAGTTTTTCAAATATTTACTCAACAATTAAATTATAAAAATTTGGGGGTCTATCCCGATTCGAACTATGGATTTTTTTCCCCCCATCTGGTTGTTGTCGAAACCTCCATTGTACAACCTTAAACTGTTGCCATAGTTAACACAAAATATGATAAATAGTGTTGTAAGGTGCAAAATGAATAAAAGAATAAAATAAACAAACAAACTGGAAACAAGCAAACAATGATAAAATTTGTCTTTCTTGACCTCTACCTGCTACCTTTAAAGTAGCAATTTACTTTTTAAAAAATGTATATTTCTTGTTTTCTTTGAAGTATAAATAATGGATTTGTACAAATATTAAAATGTGTGTAAAGTTATTAACATAAAAAGTAAATCTAAGTGTAGTTGTAATTATCTGATGATGCTAGGTTTTATTAGTGGATGTTTGTTACTTATTTACCCACGCTTTACTTAAAAATGCGGATGAAGGTTTCATTTTGTTTGCAGCTAGGCTTTATCATTTATTATTATTTTACCTGAATAACTTGCTTTCTTGTCAGGAGACTGAAGCATCATCAAATAAACATCCATCAGATCTCGAGGATTCTCTGGATCGAAATTTCTCTTGTGATTATCCAGTTCATTCTGTAAATACACAAACAAATTGTAGAAAAAAACATATTTAAAAATAAAGTTACTTGTTGTAATCATCTTGAATTCACTGATTAAACTATAATTAAAAGATACTTAACTAAGTGAATATGTAATGGCTTACTTCCTGATGCATTTCGAAACAATTGCTCCTTTTACAAAGTAAGTACACGCTTACTTATTCACTTAGTTAAGTATCTTTTAATTATAGTTATATTTAAAATGTTTCAACATACATTGTCGATGATTATTTTAGGAGATACTGGGGCTTAAGGAACTAATTTTAATCAGTAGCATATCCAGAAATATATTTTGGGGAGGGTGTTCAGAGAAGTGGCCCCCGGCCGGAAAATATTAGGAAACATGGTAGCTATAGTGTATACTGTAATGGTGCTCTATCTGAGGGAAATAGTTATAGGGCCTAGTCTGTGACATTACAGTCATTAGTTAGCCTCAATTACCATATAGGCCTATTTACATTACAACTGCTTATTTATTACATTGTCTAAAGGCGTATTTATTAATGATTTATAGTATGGTATTATAGTGATTAATATGGGTTTTTAAACATATTTTTCTATTCAATAAGTAGATTTAAATCAGAGCCAAACCCAACCATCAAAAATGGCATTTTATTTTACATTTAGTGTTATTTTATATTTAAAAAAAAGAATTTCACTTTCCATATTTGGGGGGGGGGGTGCTTGAACCCAAAAGCCCACTCCTTAAATCCGCCACTAATTTAAATAATAACATTTGTTTTCACCTGTACTAGAGTATTTACTACCCGACTGAGTTAACATTGTGCCCGAAGAGTGAAATTCACACAGCACAGGAGTAGTTCACATATTTTCAACACAATTTTCGGACTAATAATACACTTCACTTTTTTTTTTTTTTTTAAATATAAACCATTTTTTAATAGTAGAGCTTGATGTAAATTATAATTACTGCTATTTCTGGAGATTCACTTTCAAGAGCAAAATTGTGTGGGTTGAAAATGCATTAAAGTGTGTGACTCCCAAACAGTCACCCTCTAGATCATGTATAATAGTTCTACTATTAGGAAATTTGTGTATATATTTATACAATTCCTAATTAATAACCTTATGAATTGTGCTTTGTTTGTAGAAAGGGTTACTGTTATGGTTAATCTGTAGTGAATTAATAAGGTTTCCCTCTAACCATGTTTATTTTTTAATATAAAATGTTCAATTTCTGTTGAAAATAACCATCCTGAGAGGTATAAAAATGTAAACCTACTTTATATTCCCAGTACCTGAATTCGCACTTGGTATCTCTGAGAAGGGTTGCTTTAAAATGTGAGTTAAAAAATTATGTAGTAGTTTTATCTATCTAAAAATAGTAATTTTAACTATATAGTGTTTTACGTAAATATATGTAGGCTTATATATATATATATATATATATATATATATATATATATATATATATATATATATTATTAATTTTTTTAAAATTGTGGTTGCAGGGTGTAACTTATTTATTATAAAACAAATTTTCAATGATTTCTTTTTACTTAAACACATTTTCATTACTTTAATTATACTTCTCTTCTATTTTGATGATATTACAGTTATTAGGAGGTAGTTTTAAGGTTTATTGGTCCAAAACTACAACCCAAAAGCCATTGATGAAGAGAATTTATGCTATCAAAAAGTGATGTTCAGTGAGTTTTTCACAAGTTTATGAAGTGTTGATTCAGCAATTCATTTGATTGTTAAGTTTAAAAATTAAATTTTTATCATCATCACATAGAAAAAATATATTAGGAGAAATATAAACCACACAATTTAAATAAGTTTGTCTTAACTAGACATTTTAATAATTACAGTTTGGGTTAGAAAAAAGTACAAAAAAGGAAACACTGTACAGTGTGTATATGTATATATGTATATATATATATATATATATATATATATATATATATATATATATATATATATACATATATATATATATATATATATATATATATATATATATATGTATATATATATATATCACAATATGTATTCTTGTGTATTAATAAAGAACATAAGTCAAAATACAAATACAAGAATTATAATTGAATTTACAATTCAAAGCTTATATTCCTGATGATGTTGGTACTGTTAGCCAACGAAAAGCTTTGAATTGTAAATTCAATTATAATTCTTGTATTTGTATTTTGACTTATGTTCTTTATATATATATATATATATATATATATATATATATATATATATATATATATATGAAGTTAATATATTACTATTTTTGAGTAATTTTATCCACCATTAAGTGCAATAATTTTACCTTGAGTGATGAGGCACCTTTCGGTCTTTGACCATTGTCGAATCACTCCGAATCATTGTGATTCGACAATGGTCAAAGACCGAAAGGTGCCTCATCACTCAAGGTAAAATTATTGCACTTAATGGTGGATAAAATTACTCAAAAATAGTAATATATTAACTTCATAAAGTCAGTGCAACGGAAAAACAATGGATAATGTTAAATATCAAGAATATATATATATATATATATATATATATATATATATATCGTGATATTTCCGTTATTATTTATAACGTGATATTGTCCATTATTTTCCGTTGCACTGACTTTATGAAGTTATTATTATTATTGTAAACAATTTATTCCACCACTAAGTGCAATAATTTTACCTTATGTGATGAGGCACCTTTTGGTCACTTGACCATTGGTCAAGTGATTCTTGGTCAATAATTGACAATGATCAAGTGACCAAAAAGTGCCTCATCACATAAGGTAAAATTATTGCGCTTAGTGGTAGAAAAAATTGTTTACAATAATAATAATAACCTCATATATATATATATATATATATATATATATATATATATATTCTTGATATTTAACATTATCCATTGTTTTTCCGTCATATATATATATATATATATATATATATATATTTTTCAATTGTATTCTTACTTTTTCAAACAGAAAAATTGGTATTATGTTTTGAATAACTAATCTACTGAAATTGTAAGAAGTTTTAATTTTATTTACCTTTAAAAAGACCCATATCTTTTGATGAATATTTATAAACTGATTGTACCCAGAAATTTCCGGAGCAATGTGCTGTAAAATTGGAAACTGGCTAAACGGAGCTCCAACCATGTCAATATTAGCAAACAGTTCTGATAACAATTCCTGCAACTGCTTTAGTTCTTTGTCTTCTGGACTGTATCGGATACCAGCAAGCATAGACCAAAGTGTGTTTAGTACGTAAACGGAGAAAGCATTTTCCATTTCAACTAATTCCCCTTTGCTGCTGTTATTGTTGTTATCATTCATCATTTTCATTGTGAATTCATCAACAATTGCGGAAGCTTCAACTTCTATCAAATTTGCCATTGTTCTCTTTCCAAATCCAAATTCTCGTAAATGGCGTAAAACAAATCTACGCTGTTCCTGCCAGAACTCTTCATCTGTTAGTAATAAGCCTAAACATTTCATGTAAATTATATTAAAATTTAGCTCTTAAACCAGGTTAAGATGTACAAAATTAATTCATATTTATAAATTTTTAATCTTTTACAACTTTTTTATTAATTTTTCAATGATAGAATTCTTCTTTTTACCGTAACAAACATTTTTAATTTGAAATTAATAATTGTAGAGTGTATACTACTTTAAATTTATAGAAGAAAAATCTGATTCCATGATACACAATATCATGCTGATTTTATGTTTTAAGTAATATTTATGTAGTAAAATGATCAAACTTAATACTAAAACCAAATTTAAATGTATTTGGCTTATTATTGATATCAAAATTTGTTTTGTTTTTTTTTAGTTTGAACAAAAATAATTAAATACACAAGAATATACTACTTTGTTCCACATTTTGTGACATTTAATATTTGTAATAGGCCTACCTCTTCGTGTTCCCCAAGTTCGAGTTTCATAAAATGGTCCCTGAGGTCTACCATCCAGTTCATCTTTTGTTAACATTTCTTTAATCGCATCGTATCCAACTACCATTACCAGCCTGTCTTTTCCCACTCGAAGCCCTATAATTGGTCCATAATTTCTTGCTAATGCGGAGGCCACCAAGTACAAATATCCTCCAAGATCTTTCCTTAGTTTGTTTATTGTGAAAGCACTACCTATAACAGGAAACCACTTCGGCCCTGTTCGGAAAAATAAAAAAATAATTCAATTATATGTATGAAATACATATTGTTATGTTTTAAATTGCTAAATAACTTTTGTGCTACTTTTATCTTAAAAAACGTGACTTAAATTATTAACTTACTGAAAGTTTAAAGCAAGTTAATCATAAAAGTAATAACTGATGAATAAATCTCAGAATGAAAAGAGTAATAAATAAATAAATTTTGTAATAGAAATGAAAAAGATTCAGTTTATATTTAAACACAATTAATTTTGATAGTTTTGTGTTTATTATAGAAAATAAATAAGGTTCAGTGTTATTGTTTTATTTTTAAACTGATTTAAAAGAATTTATTTTAATTTTAATTTTACCAACTGGACATTATATTATGTTATGTTTTTTTTTTAATGATTTCATAAATTTGTTTATTGTTATGAACAGGTTTTAAAATGACCTTAGTCAATGGAGCTTTAAATTCAAAACAAATAAATAAATTCAATATTATAATGAGAAAAGTTTTACTAAAAGTTAGTGATTTAGAAAATTTTACTTTTTAAAATATTTTACTTTGTTTATAAAATAAAACAACTACTGTATATTTACAGTTACCTTAAAAATCTAAAATTTGAAGGTATTTAAAAACAAAGGATTAAAATTTTTTTAAATCAACAGGGTGCACCATGAAAACTTCCTTATTTGAAACGCTTGCCACACAGCGGCCATTAATGATTACCAACAGCCTCTTGGTCGTTGCAACTCATGAGCATTCAGAAAACAATTTAATACCACACTCTAGGTTGTGTACCTAATTGAAAACTATTTCCTCACTGGGTGGGAGACTGTTAATGCTGGACTAACAAGAACCAACAACAAATCTGAAAATATTGAGAGAGTATGGCAAAATGTTTTGAATTCCTCTAGGCAATATTTTATAGGGGTATCTTAAATCCTTAATGTATACCAAAGACCCTGGTAGGCTAAAGAACAATATTTGTGCTGCTGCAGCCAAACAAAATGTCTCAGATATTCTTTATTTTGTGATATTTCTAAACAATGATGTTTCTATATGTCCTGTCTAAGGTCAAAAATATCCGTAATTCAGAAGTTCTATTTTTTAATTTCTATTTGTATTTTTGTTGTTTAATTCTTGTAATATTTTTGTTTGTTTTTGGTACTGCTATCATTTAGTTATGATATTCTCTCAACCTTTATAGTATATATCCTGACCAACTCTGTTATAAAGTAATGACTTTTATCATTATACCAGCTTTTTTAATAACATAATATCAGTCATGAAAAGTAGATACAAAATATTTTGAAACAAAAAACACACAACTAATGTTAAAACTTATAACTGGTAAATAATTTTATTTCATACACCACTGTAAACATAAAATATTTGATTTATGTCAGGTAAGACTTCAGTGAACAGAAACAAAAATTGTTTTTCAGTTTATCTGTAAGATTAAAATTACAATTCTGTCTCTCCCTTACAATTAAATATGTAAAAACTATTTTATTAAAAGTGGATAAAAATCTTGTTTACATAAATAAATTGTTTCAACTATATATTCCAAATATATATGCAGCTAAAATTAGTACAGAAAAAGTTAATAGTTAACAAAGTTAATAATTCAGTTAATAGTTAACATGTTTATTATTGTTCAAATATAATGGTAAAAATTATAATGAATTAAATATATTTGAGTAGATTTTTCTGTCTTTCCTAACTTTGCAATATTTCCCTTTGCTGGCCCATTTTGAAATGACTCCATTTTTAAAACTTTAATAGTAATGACTTTTAACTGTCATCGTCTGCCTGATTAAGTAAAAATTCATAATATATTCATTTATGCTAGGAATATTTGTATACACAAATTCAAATTTGTATGCACAAGTGTATGCAAGTGGTGGGGCGTAGCTAACAGTATATAAGGATTTAAGTTTTGAAAATGTAGTCATTCAGAAACACATGAGGGACAGAAAAATCTACTCGAATATACACAAATATTCCTAACAGAAGTTAAGATGAGTATACTAAGAACTTCAAAATTAATAATACTTGGCTAGGATTAATATAATTTTTACAAGTAGTACTTTTATCAACTGCATTCAGCCTCACTATTTCGGCATTCGCTCTTTTTAGGGCGAGAATATTTCCGGCAGATAGGAGCTTCCTGAAATGTAGTTAGTGTGCAGAAACAGACGAAGAAGGGATGGAGGATAAAATAATAAAAGTACCAATTTAAAAAAAAATAAATTATCCTCTTGGGTAAATTGAAGAGTATAATTTTTAGTGAATTTACTTGTAAAAATTATTAATCTGTTTTCTCAATTGTTTTTGCATTATTGGCCATGGTGATTACTTTTTTCCAATGAATGCACTTTAAATATTGTTAACACAAATTATTATTTTTATGCCACTGCTAATGTGACGTATACATTGCTACAGTTGCTTACCTGGTGGAAAGTTCTTTGGTTTTTTTGTGTCAATAAATACAAAAACCCCAAGAATAATAGCAAACAGTAGAAGCAGTGGCCACATTCTGAAACAAATTATGATTATTAAAAAACCTCACACTAGAATAGTTATTTTTGTAATATCATGTGTTGACAAATTTTATTTATAAAAATAAAAACACTTGAACATATATTACAATGTTACACTTGCCACAGTTGCACTTGTTTTAGATTATTGGGGTCGGCAATTTCGGGAAGTAAATCCTACTACAGGCAAGTGTAATATACTAATATACCTTCAAGTTTTTTAGTGAAAAACTAGTAGCTCAAGTGAAGATGGAATAAATAGTATTATAATCATAGTTAAGTAGTTTTATGCAGTAAGGAGATATTTCTTGAGAAACCAAATAATAAATATAATTTCAGTGTAGACTTTCGCCTTGGTTGTAACAAGTACACAACGCTCTGACCTAGATGAAAGTTTAGGCCGACCCCGACAATGTCACGAACATTCCCCATCTCCTACCAAGAGAGTTTAATGTTCCTGTTCTAAACCTATTTATAATTAAACTTCTTTCCACAACCTTTGTATGACTTCAGTTCCCTACCTTCTCCTAGAGGGGAGTTTCAGGACCTTAATTTATTCTTGTAATCTAAATGACTTCACAGCTCTTCTTGAGTAACTTCATCTTTCACCTCAGAATAAATTCTCCATTTTCCACATTATTAATCATCACTTGTCTGAGACTCCAGTAGATTCTCCCCAATACACATGAGCCTTCATGTCTATACCTTTATTCTGCTTTTAATTTGCCATATTTTCCACATTTTCAACAAGAAACTATTTTTTTCAGTGCTCCCTTGCATTTACATTTGATTCTAAGATTCTTATATAAACCTTACCACTTCAAATTACATAGCATCAGCATTTAAAATGTTATAGAGTTCTTGATTATCATTTGAGGCACCGAGAAGTCCAGCTATAACAAGTCCCAAGATATGGCAGTAAATATATTTTCAATTACCCTGAGATTTATAATAAAATCTAAACTAACATTTATTTTACCAAATTAGTAAAAATGAGATTTACCTCTCTTGGCTTCTCAATCCCTCATTTCTATTTTTTATTAGGTGAAACTGATTTTATGAACTTTAAAAACTTGACTGGTAAAATTAAGACTACACTATTTTTAAAACTAATTTTTTTTTGTAATTTTAAGACCATGCGCCAGAATGATTATCATCCCTTACAAAAGATAGTGAATATATATATATATATATATATATATATATATATATATATATATATATATATATATATATACTAAGGTAGGGACACAAAACCCTGGTACAGGATCAATAGGAAATCATTGCTTCACGTCCGCAGGGTGTTGTCGTGAAGTTAGCTTACTCTTAATCAAAACTCTACATTGCTTACAAAATGCTAATAAAAATTCCATTATTCATGAGCTAAATCTTTTTTTTTTATATTTGCAAATATGCACAACATATTCATGGAGCTAAAACGACATGTTTTTCTGGTTTAAGTGATTAACATATTTTTTCTCTTATTCAGATTCGTATCATATTGTGTTTTGTATATTTCCTAGATCTGGTCGAAAAAATTTATATACTGTAACTAAATTTTAAAAGATCTATTGGTTTTTCAATTCCTTCTGTTAGTTTACACTCTCTCTGTATATATTTATACATCTTGTTTAAAATTTCAATAGTTAATAACATACATTTTCTTCATCTGCTCAAATTCAAATAGGCCTACATTTCTCTAAACTTGTAGTGGATGACACTAGATGTTAATACAGTTTTTTCAATTATTAATAAAGTTTAATAAGTAATTCAACTTTTTATTTTGATACTTAATATTGTGATAGTGCCATATATATATATATATATATATATATATATATATATATATATATATATATATATATTTATAAATTAGGGCCTACTTGTTTATATTATTTTTCTGATTTACTGTATGGTTACAGTAAATAATAATTGTCCAAGATAAAAAAAGGTAAATATTATATTCCAAAACTTGAAGATGAATTTTTTTCTAAATTAAGTAAATATTTCATTTTTCTAATAAAATCTAATGTGTAAACTTTGAAACTATATAAAATTTACCATGTTTTACATGTTATTATAAGATAAACTGCGATTAAAATTTATTAATAATTTAATCCCCTTTTTAATTTAAAAATAATAATTTTAGTTTTTAAGATCTTAATTGCAATAGAATAAATCAGTGTAGAACTAAAATTAATGAAAAATAGAGTTTACATACAGAAAAATGAAAATGCATTTCTTAGAAACATCTATGACGTGCGACTACATCTCGTATGTACTTTCGTCATATCACAGATTGCGCAACCGAAAGACTTTCTCGCAGCCTCCATAACTTGGCCGGAAGATAGTGAAGGTGAAAGTATCAGGAAGGAAATGACCTCGGAAACCACGAGTTGCGCAATCATTGTCTGTTTCTTTGCGGAGTTCGTTTAGGCGAGAGAGGCGTGCGGTAGTAATTCCCTTAGTGTAGGCCTAAACCTAACGCAAGACGGCTTAAACACAGACGTGATCTAAGAATTGAATTTGTAACAATAAACTGCGTAATTTATTTTATAAGCTCTAATAATTTATTTTAGGCCTACTTAAATATAATTGAAATATTGCTTTGACCTTATACTAAATGGCAAGGTCATGTCTTAGAGTCGCCCTGCAAAATCAGATTTTTGTAACACTGAATTGAAGGCGTGTCTAATGCAACAAACAATTCATTAGTAGGGAAAACACCTATTAAAGGCTGCTTTAATTTAAGCAAGATATAGGCCTACACTACGACTTTCCATGTGTCGTACAAATATACGAAGTATAACCAGTTGTGACAGCATGACTAGGTTGTAGAAATAATTCGTCCCCAAATAAAAGTCAGTATATCAATTAAATATTCGTAATAAAAACCAAAATAGTTGTAAGAGGAGAAATCTTTTTACCTATATACGGCGGTTTAGGGATAGAAATACACTTTTTGAAATTGCCGCCCAATTTAACCATTAGAATTATTCCTTACTAGATTTAATGGTTTCATATTCATTATCGAGTTTACTTAAGGCTCATAATGATAATCTACAATACAAAACAATTGGTGGCCTATAATTCGTAACATAATGATAATCTACAATACAAAACACATTGGTGGCCTATAATTCGTAACATAATGATAATCTACAATAAAAAACACATTGGTAGCCTATAATTCGTAACATAATGATAATCTACAATACAAAACACATTGGTAGCCTATAATTCGGAACATAATGATAATCTACAATAAAAAACACATTGGTAGCCTATAATTCGTAACATAATGATAATCTACAATACAAAACACATTGGTGGCCTATAATTCGTAACATAATGATAATCTACAATACAAAACACATTGGTGGCCTATAATTCGTAACATAATGATAATCTACAATAAAAAACACATTGGTAGCCTATAATTCGGAACATAATGATATCTACAATACAAAACACATTGGTGGCCTATAATTCGGAACATAATGATAATCTACAATACAAAACACATTGGTAGCCTATAATTCGGAACATAATGATAATCTACAATACAAAACACATTGGTAGTCTATAATTCGGAACATAATGATAATCTACAATACAAAACACATTGGTGGCCTATAATTCGGAACATAATGATAATCTACAATACAAAACACATTGGTAGCCTATAATTCGGAACATAATGATAATCTACAATACAAAACACATTAGTAGTCTATAGTTCGTAACATAATGATAATCTACAATACAAAACACATTGGTAGTCTATAATTCGGAACATAATGATAATCTACAATACAAAACACATTGGTAGCCTATAATTCGTAACATAATGATATCTACAATAAAAAACACATTGGTAGCATATAATTCGGAACATAATGATAATCTACAATACAAAACACATTGGTAGCCTATAATTCGTAACATAATGATATCTACAATAAAAAACACATTGGTAGCATATAATTCGTAACATAATGATAATCTACAATACAAAACACATTGGTAGCCTATAATTCGGAACATAATGATAATCTACAATACAAAACATATTGGTGGCCTATAATTCGGAACATAATGATAATCTACAATACAAAACACTTTGGTAGCCTATAATTCGGAACATAATGATAATCTACAATATAAAACACATTGGTAGCCTATAATTCGTTACATAATGATATCTACAATAAAAAACACATTGGTAGCCTATAATTCGGAACATAATGATAATCTACAATACAAAACACATTGTTAGCCTATATTTCGGAAAATAATGATAATCTACAATACAAAACACATTGGTAGCCTATAATTCGGAACATAATGATAATCTACAATACAAAACACATTGGTAGTCTATAATTCGGAACATAATGATAATCTACAATACATAATTTGGAACATAATGATAATCTACAATACAAAACACATTGTTAGCCTATAATTCGGAACATAATGATAATCTACAATACAAAACACATTGGTAGTCTATAATTCGGAACATAATGATAATCTACAATACAAAACACATTGGTGGCCTATAATTCGTAACATAATGATAATCTACAATAAAAAACACATTGGTAGCCTATAATTCGTAACATAATGATAATCTACAATACAAAACACATTGGTAGCCTATAATTCGGAACATAATGATAATCTACAATAAAAAACACATTGGTAGCCTATAATTCGTAACATAATGATAATCTACAATACAAAACACATTGGTGGCCTATAATTCGTAACATAATGATAATCTACAATACAAAACACATTGGTGGCCTATAACTCGTAACATAATGATAATCTACAATAAAAAACACATTGGTAGCCTATAATTCGGAACATAATGATATCTACAATACAAAACACATTGGTGGCCTATAATTCGGAACATAATGATAATCTACAATACAAAACACATTGGTAGCCTATAATTCGGAACATAATGATAATCTACAATACAAAACACATTGGTAGTCTATAATTCGGAACATAATGATAATCTACAATACAAAACACATTGGTGGCCTATAATTCGGAACATAATGATAATCTACAATACAAAACACATTGGTAGCCTATAATTCGGAACATAATGATAATCTACAATACAAAACACATTAGTAGTCTATAGTTCGTAACATAATGATAATCTACAATACAAAACACATTGGTAGTCTATAATTCGGAACATAATGATAATCTACAATACAAAACACATTGGTAGCCTATAATTCGTAACATAATGATATCTACAATAAAAAACACATTGGTAGCATATAATTCGGAACATAATGATAATCTACAATACAAAACACATTGGTAGCCTATAATTCGTAACATAATGATATCTACAATAAAAAACACATTGGTAGCATATAATTCGTAACATAATGATAATCTACAATACAAAACACATTGGTAGCCTATAATTCGGAACATAATGATAATCTACAATACAAAACATATTGGTGGCCTATAATTCGGAACATAATGATAATCTACAATACAAAACACTTTGGTAGCCTATAATTCGGAACATAATGATAATCTACAATATAAAACACATTGGTAGCCTATAATTCGTTACATAATGATATCTACAATAAAAAACACATTGGTAGCCTATAATTCGGAACATAATGATAATCTACAATACAAAACACATTGTTAGCCTATATTTCGGAACATAATGATAATCTACAATACAAAACACATTGGTAGCCTATAATTCGGAACATAATGATAATCTACAATACAAAACACATTGGTAGTCTATAATTCGGAACATAATGATAATCTACAATACATAATTCGGAACATAATGATAATCTACAATACAAAACACATTGTTAGCCTATAATTCGGAACATAATGATAATCTACAATACAAAACACATTGGTAGCCTATATTTCGGAACATAATGATAATCTACAATACAAAACACATTGGTAGCCTATAATTCGGAACATAATGATAATCTACAATACAAAACACATTGGTAGCCTATAATTCGTAACATAATGATATCTACAATAAAAAACACATTGGTAGCCTATAATTCGGAACATAATGATATCTACAATACAAAACACAATGTTAGCCTATAATTCGTAACATAATGATAATCTACAATACAAAACACATTGGTAGCCTATAATTCGTAACATAATGATATCTACAATAAAAAACACAATGTTAGCCTATAATTCGGAACATAATGATAATCTACAATACAAAACACATTGGTAGCCTATAATTCGGAACATAATGATAATCTACAATACAAAACACATTGGTAGCCTATAATTCGGAACATAATGATAATCTACAATACAAAACACATTGGTAGCCTATAATTCGGAACATAATGATAATCTACAATACAAAACACATTGGTAGCCTATAATTCGTAACATAATGATATCTACAATAAAAAACACAATGTTAGCCTATAATTCGGAACATAATGATAATCTACAATACAAAACACAATGTTAGCCTATAATTCGTAACATAATGATATCTACAATACACAAGACTATGTGTTGTGAGTATTAGAATATTCAAGAGCTATCACTGGAGAATGCGGGAATTTGGTGAAGATTTGTATCTTTATAAATAAAAACCTACGCTAAATTTATAATAGCAGCAGAGATTGACTATTTATATATAATTTTTTTAATGTACAAACATCTGTCAGGGGTCATTAAATGTCAATATACCTGAAGAAAATAAAGCGATTGCCTCTTTTATGAAATAATTTTGTGAAACGTGAATGGTGCCTAAAAATTGCGAAATGTTTGTAGCTTTATTGGAACGCTTTTGTTTGCTCGCAAATATCTGAACAGGGCGACACAATTGTCGATTTTATTAATGTATCACTTAAGAGTGGATTTTTGAATTCATTAGTCTTCCCATTGGCCACAACCCTTGATCACTAGATTATATACAGTATATATTTCGGGTCCGATGTCCGACAGAAGCAAATACCTCTATAAGCAACTTTAACCTGTGAGAATGAGTTATAGCGTAGTGCCGGAATACCTCACGGCCCCGAGTAAGACATTCTCTGCATTGCCTCTCCTACACCAAGTCAATGCACATAAGCCATTTATTACCAATATCTAAGTGATAAAAATACTTAAAATATTCATATTCATTTCTGTTAGCAATATTTCTACATGTTTCAGTACATTTTCTGCCACTCATAACATTACAATATTTTCCTCTGTTGAAGCGTTTCGAAATGACTCCATTTTCAAAATAAGTAAATATGCATATTTTGAAAATGGAGTAATTCCGAAACACGTCAACCAAGAAAAATATTGTAATGTTAGGAAAGGCAGAAAAAAAATCCTCGAAAATATATTTAAGTGATAGTTTTATCAAGAATCGACTGAACTTCCCACGAATAGTAAATTGCTAATTCAAGAAGAACAATAAATATTCCTCTATAACAATTTGTAGTCTTGTTTTACAAAGTAATATTATAGAAGTACAGCTAAAATGTGACGTCATATCACTAGGCCTACCTGCAACTTGAGGTAATCCAAGACGGGCACGCTTTCTCTGCAGCCGCCGCGCGTTTCGGCTCTGATATAAGGACGGCCCCCTCCTCCTTGCTTGGAAAGCTTGCTTCGGTCCATGGAGATGCTTAGCGCAACCAAACCGTCTAGGCCCTGTGTCAGCCCACTTTATTCGCGTATATCTTCGGCTTGTGACTTTCCGATGCACAACAGGTTTAAGTGGAAAACAATTTTAAGAAACGTTCCTAAATTGTATTGTTTAAAACATGTTTAAACAGATTAAACCTTTAAATATGTACTCATTCAACACAAGATACAAAGAACACATGAAGAACAAAAAAACATCCGATATCCAGCTCACAACACATATACAAACACCCAACACACATACACAAACACCCAACACACATACACAAACACCCAACACACATACACAAACACCCAACACACATACACAAACACCCAACACGTATACACAAACACCCAACACACATATACAAACACCCAATACGTATACACAAACGCCCAACACAAATACCCAACACATACACACAAACACCCAACACGTATACACAAACACCCAACACACACACACAAACACCCAACATACATACACAAACACCCAACATACATACACAAACACCCAACACGTATACACAAACACCCAACACACAACACACAAACACCCAACACACATACACAAACACCCAACACGCTTACACAAACACTCTACACACATACATAAACACCCAACACACACACACACACAAACACCCAATACACATACACAAACACCTAACACGCTTACACAAACACCCTACACACATACACAAACACCCAACACACATACACAAACACCCAACAAGTACACACAAACACCCAACACGTATACACAAACACCCAACACACATACACAAACACCCAACACGTATACACAAACGCCCAACACAAACACTCAATACATACACACAAACACCCAACACGTATACACAAACACCCAACACACACACAAACACCCAACACACATACACAAACACCCAACACACAACGCGTATACACAAACACCCTACACACAACACACAAACACCCAACACACATATACAAACACCCAACACGCTTACACAAACACCCAACACCCAACAAGTACACACAAACACCCAACACGTATACACAAACACCCAACACACATACACAAACACCCAACACGTATACACAAACCCCCAACAAATATACACAAACACCCAACACACATACACAAACACCCAACATGTATACACAAACACCTAACAAGTATATACAAACACCCAACACACATACATAAACACCCAACACACATACATAAACACCCAACACGTATACACAAATACCCAACACACATACACAAACACCCAACACACATACATAAACACCTAACAAGTATATACAAACACCCAACACACATACACAAACACCCAACACACATACATAAACACCCAACACGTATACACAAATACCCAACACACATACACAAACACCCAACACACATACATAAACACCCAACACACATACATAAACACCCAACACGTATACACAAATACCCAACACACATACACAAACACCCAACACGTATACACAAACACCCAACACACATACACAAACACCCAACATGTATACACAAACACCTAACAAGTATATACAAACATCCAACACACATACCTAAACACCCAACACGTATACACAAATACCCAACACACATACACAAACACCCAACACGTATACACAAACACCTAACAAGTATATACAAACACCCTACACTCATTCACAAACACCTAACACACGCCTATCCCACACCCTTATTCCAGACGCCTGCAAACTTGAGCGAATGTCGTCAGTAGCGGATTGGTTTCGTCAATGACTTTCCCCATAGTTCTTGAAATAATTACTTATTATTTATTAAAAATACAGTAGAACTCGAATTATCCGAATCAATTGTTACCGGATCCCATTCGAATCAACAATAAATTCTGATATTGGGTTTTTTCGAAAAAAGGCTCGAAAAAATTAATTACTGTATGTATATTGCAAAATATATGTTTTATAGTTTTCAAGCTTGTAAGCTAGCCCTTGGTTTTTCACAAAGAATCGAACTCAAAGTTGGGTTTTACATAGAACGTATTTGCAAAAACTTGTTGAAAACGGCATCTTCTAATTCTTTGTTTATTGCTGCCTTCACTGATTTTCTTGAAGAACATTCATCTTCATTTTCCAGTTCGGAACACGAAGATTAAAAGTGTAGGTTTGCTTCTTTAATATCGGTTAAATGATCACACTGTACATCTCAGCCAACTGTTTACCCGTAACTGCATTATCTAATTCGTTTAGAATTAGTTTATCCGCTAACGATAAGACAACTGGTTTTCTTTTACAAGCCATGGCGAACGACGAAAGGTACTCCCAAACGGACCGATGCGATCGAAAACACACTGACTAATAAAAACGAATAGACAGTCGGGCCACTGGCGACGAACGACAGCAACTAGGCAGAGCTGCACTGACACAGTGATTCATCATCCAAATAATTTTTACACTGGCTTCGCGGAGAAAAGGCCAGTAGCACATGCAGACAGCATCAATACATTGGAAACGCTGTATGTTATTCCCTTAACCATGAAACGACCCTAGTTTCTTCAAAGCATTTTCTCTTATCGATCTTTTTTTAAGTTCGGCAAGTCATTTACAAGTTAAACGTGAAAGCTTCGCCGATCGTCATGATCAACGAAATACATACATATAATAACATTTAACAATATTCCGAGGAAAAGGAAATGAAAAAAAATGTTAGTGGTATTTAATTAAAATAGCTGGAGCCCCTTTAGACTCGTACCTGCAACTATTTATACACCATTGTAGAGAGTACAGTTTATGCTCATAGTTAGGACTCAACTATTATTTTTAAAATTATTATTATTTATTAATAATATTTTCTAGTGGTCTAAGTGTGTGTGTGTGTGTGTGTGTGTGTGTGTGTGTGTGTGTGTGTGTGTGTGTGTGTGTGTGTGTGTGTGTGTGTGTGTGTAGAGAGAGAGAGAGTGTGTGTGTAGAGAGAGAGTGTGTGTGTCATTAATGGTTATTTGGAGCAAGAGAGCAAACTTCTTGATTGATAGTGTTTAAATTCAAGCATCAGTTACATGGTTTCCCTACAGCTGTGAATGTGTTACTGTTGGCAATAAGGGGTTAATTCACAGGTCCTTGTGTATTAGCCATCTCATTCTATTTTCGAATATCGTTATACATATGGAATGAACCTTCATCTTTCTTGTCACCAAATTCTTGTCTTAAGACTGCATCGGTCATATTTTCTATGAATTAAAAGTCTCGTTTCCCTCTGTTTTATGTTTATAGTGCTTGACCCATTTGATTTAGTAGCTCTGTTCAAGGTAGAGGATCCATTTCCCCCTCTTGCCCCTCCATTACTAATCCTGTAAACATGGTCTAAACTAATAAAAACTATAGTTAGTTCTGCAAATATCATAGGTGAGCAAAGTGAGGTGAGCAAAGTGTTGTTCTTGTGGGATCAGTTCTGGATTGCTCACTCACTGGAAGGGGTGAACACTCTTACATAACTCCACTCTCCCTCCCCTAAACTACCTTAGGAACAGAAGACAACTCTATTTACCAATTTTAATAACTTTGAACTTATCATTTTATTATAATGTTTAACAATAATACCTAAATAAAATGTTTAGCTATTTTAATTGTGACATTTGTTGATTCCATCTTCGCGTGGAACATTTAAAACAAATAAAACATTTAAATGTGTTTAGTAAATAATTGTATCTACGCAATTATAAATTATTTTGTATAATATTGACTGGCATGTTTTTAACTTTGGAAAAATCATGAGGACAAACTGATTGTTTCCAATTTATATAATTTTATTTAGAAATGTTATAGAAATTGAAAATTACTAGTGAGAGCTAGTAGTAACTCAACAACACAACACGTAGAGCGTAAATGAAGAATGAATTAGATATGTTCCCTCTTCTTTCTCTTTCCAAATGCTAAATGCTTCAGGAGTGGTGATCAATGATCCTACGGAATGGGGAGTGGTAACAGAACAAGAGAGTGACTGCTCCTTTTGTCTAAAGCCCAAAGAGTTTGCAAGGAATTAAGAGTTACCGCTCCTATATTCAGACCCATTACAAGTCATATTCAGAATAATAGTAAGAAAGATAAACTCTCTTCCTCTCATGATGTCTTTGAACACAGTAAAAGGTTTGGGCATAAATTTTATTTGGAAAATTGTATTATACTGGACAATGAGTCCAACTGGAGAAAGAAGATTTATTCTGAAGTTGCCCAAATTAACTTAGAAAAAAAGGGTATCAACATTAAAAATGATTTTGATAAGTTATGTAGTATGTATAAACCATTGTTATAAAAATTAAAAACATCCCAGAATTAATTAGTGTTAATTTGTATGGTTGATCCTTTTGTTTTATTTTGTTATTTGTGTTTTTATTTGTAAATATTGTTGTTCTCCCAGTGTTATTTTTTAGATGATTTTATGACTCTTAATACTTTTGTGGGTTATTGCAATAAATTTTTGACTAAAATTTAATTCAGTTTTTTAAAGTTTTAAATTGTTTTATTGAGTAAAATAGTATTTTGTATGTGTAATTAAATGCAGTGTAATATTGTAAACAGGCTTGATAATGGCAATGAACTAGTTACTGAAACGTTGCTAAATTAAAATAAATATATTTGACTCGATATTTAACCAGTTTCTTATTTATTTAATATTTATTTAAAATGCTCAAATAAACATGAATTGCAACAAAATTAGTTGCCTGAACCAAGGAAAAAATCCACTTCTGAAAGTGTTCCAGTACACCCATTAGCTCCTCTCAATGAAGACGGATCCCTCAAAATGTCTAGCTCATGTAACACATCTGCTGCTCTCAAGGCTTGTAACTTCCCCCAAGTTCCTCTAGCCATTTGAACTCACTTGTACCCCTTCTCTTACACCTTTCTGAATTTTAGAAATGACCTAACTAAGAGTATATGTATATTCATATATATATTTCTTATATGAGAGTAATAAAGAAAAATAAAATTTCGTTTCAACATATTATTACTATATTTAATTACCATTTATCTTCTAGCTTCTTAAACTATAGAAATAATTAGAAATTTCAGACAATATTTCAGTAATGAAGTCTTTGGGAATGTTATCTAATTATCGCTATTAGCTAGATGCTAAAAATTTCAAGTTCAAGGAAACAGTTTTACAGCCTGTACAAAGTTCAAATGAGTCAAGTCTCATGATATTATCTGTGATAAAGTAAATATTATAAGATAACTTCGAATGTATTACTACACTCAGTTTCTTCAGATTGTGTTGTTACTTGTTGCATTCAGAAGACTTATCTACTCTTAACCCAGATGACACTAGAACATTTTTACAAAACTGTTATTAGTTCCTGTTATGAAACATTCTCAAAATATGGCGTAATTGTATCTTTAAAACATTTTTTTTTTTTGTGTGTATCCAAAAGGAACATCCTTCTAGAAAAATTATAGAACAAGAACTTTTGCCTCAGTTTATTATTTATAAGCCCAATAAGTTGTTAATTAGTTTAGCAAAAGTGAGAAATAATGACGAAATCTTGTGTAATAAAGATATTTATATCTTATCATAATTTTATTACTCAAAAGTCACAATTACTTCAGTTTCTTTCATAATAAAATATTTAGATAAATAGATTTGTTATAGCTAATATAAAGAATGTAGTGTAAATTATTTTAAAATAATAAACACTTGGTTCGACGGAGTAAAAAGTATTTTCCATTTCAAATCCCATCACACTTGCCACATAAGATTGTTTTGCATATTAACAAACTAGTTGCTGAATCTTTCCTGAATCCAACGTAGGTAAGCTATACTGATTTGGCCAAGTGTGTCTAAGAATGCTTGAGTTAGATACTTTCTTCTGTGTCTCCCACTATGTTGTACAGTTTGTTAGTTATTTTTTAAAAGTAAACATGATACCAAACATCAAAATATAGGTGTCATAAATTTGGTAAAGCTTCCCAGCATCATTTTCTCATTTGTCAATTTATGTGTGAGGTGAGACAGAAGTATTATTTCTCCTACTGACTTTCTCACAATACTGATATATAACCTGGTCTATGCCACCCTTCTTCATAATACAAGTATTACCACCAATAGGCTGAGATATGAACTCAATTTCCTACAAAATAGACATTTCAAACGGTGAACACGATCAAAGTTTCAGGCAATCGGAATTAAACTGTTCGCCTACCAACATACTTAAGCAATGTTATTATAAATGGGGGTACCAGACCTACGTTTACTTCTCCCTCCCCTCTAAGTTGCAACTAAAGTAGGAATGCAGTATATATTGTAAAGTTGCTTGTTGTAATCATCTTGAATTCACTGAATAAATCATAAATAGGGCTTACTTGCTGATGCGTTTTGAAACAATCAAACATTTTATGATTACGAAAACATATTAAAAACCACACACATTCTGAGGCCAAAGCCCTTTTCCAATACATAGCGCACAACAAAAATATCCCACCCCTTCCACAGTCATAAATCCATCCCGACATCCTTTGTACCTAATGCGTAAGTCACCAGTAGATGCTTTGCTTCGTAAAAGGAACGATTTTTTTGAAACACGTCAGCAAGTAAGCCGTATGTATTCACTTAGTTAAGTAATTTTTAATTATAGTTTAATCAGTAGATTCAAGATGATTACATCAAGCAACTTCCTTACGATTAGATCACACTAATATATATATATATATATATATATATATATATATATATATATATATATATATATATATATACGTATATAAAGAACTAAGTCAAAATAAAATACAAGAATTATAATTGAATTTACAATTTGAATTGTAAATTCAATTATAATTTTTGTATTTGTATTTTAACGTAGTTCTTTATTAATACACAAGAACACATATTGCGATATTTATATATATATATGTGTGTGTTCACATTTTCTATCGTTATTAAAATACTTTTTTATTCATCAACTCAAGTTCAATACATTTTTTTTTAACTTATAGTGGATGACACTTGATGTTAATACAATGTTTTCAAATATTAGTTAATTAATTACTTTTAATAATTAATTTTGCTTTCTATTTCATCACTTAATATTGTGATTGTCTTATGCATATACATATTTATATTAGTTGTAATTATTTAATTAAAAGTAACAAGTAATTTTTTTTATCACCCATACATGAATTGACTTTAAAATTTTTTATGTATATTACTTGTTTTTACATGACTTAACAATTTTCCATACAGACAAAAGAACACAAATATTTAACATATATTGAATTCCCCCAATACTAACACCACTGCACACAATTCTTCAAATCACCCTTACCACCTCAAACTTCCCCATTAAAGCATCATGGTCTATCGCTTACAGGAATACCCTTAGGAATAAAAACTCAAAGAATGAAACATATAGCACATGCCAATAATTGATAAACCATAATTGCTTGATAAATAAACTCATTAACTTAAGACATAAACACTCTCTTCATAAACCAACAACATACACATATAACACTGTGATAGGGGTCATCCAAAACTGGCCAACTCATTTTGTAAATATAACTACAAAATAGCCTACTCCACAAACATCAACCTAAACAAGCAATTCAAACCCAAAATAAAAAATAAATATATTTAAAATTCTACTGATGTATACAAACTAGCTTGTAATGCATGCCCCAGTTCCTACATGTAAAAACTCACAAACCATAGCACTTAATCAAACTTCCCTGAATACGTCATATACACAACCCACAATACAAATTCATAACATCCTAACCCCCCCCCCCCCCTAGCAAAAGCAACCAAAAGGTCAGCTCATGTTTAAGAAGGAATCGAATAATATTATTTATTTTGTATCTAAAGGAAAACAGCTATTTCAGGAGGTACCTCTTATTACCAACTTGGGCAGAAACATTTTAATAAATATGCGTAGATGCAAAAATATCAGTTTAAAGCATTGTATAGGAAGTTTTTGCAGAGAAATTACAGATTTATCTAGGCTAATTATAGGCCTATTATTATTATTATTATTTAAGCTTTAAAATTAAATTTAATTAAAGAAATCTCTACTTTGTTTTCATGCTTAGGTTTTTAAAAATATTGCAATTTACCAGTATGTAAATATAAAACTTGATTCAGCATGAAAAATAATAATTTTATTTTAAGTTAATCTCTGGTTTAAAGTTATTTGTTTTTAAATTTGTTATTCTTTTCTTTTAACCCTAAAACAAATTTACCTGTAGATTTCTTTTACCAATAATTTGCCTAAAAATATTAAACAACTAATCAATAAATTACATGTATAATAATGATATTTGAAAGTATAATAAAAACATAAAATAACTATAAATTACATGAACAACCTATTTAAGTATTATTTTTGTTAATTTATTGTTTTAATTGCATTTTAATTCAGAAAGAGTTTTTTAAAATTTTAAATTAATGCAGTGATACCTACTGTTCTAATTTTATTATTCAACAATGAAACATCCTAGATTCAATCTATAGATTTTTAAACTTTTAATATCAGCTGATTAGGCATTTACATAATATTTAAGTAGTGGTGATAAATAAAAATCTGTTTTCTTTGTACAATTTGTCAGCTGTAGTTCACTTTGTAGTTTCTTTTATTAGTTTACTGTTACAAGTTACCAGTAATAACAGTAATTATTATCTTAATTATTTATATCCTATTTTGACCATGTTTAAAAAACTTTCAAATATTATAATATTGTTGGCATACAGTTCAATGTCATTATCAGTTGTAAGAGATGAAGCCTGAAGAGTGTCTAGTTAAATATTTTGGCCCCTTGCCAATTACATTCAATACATAAAGATTGACTTCTGTCTTGAGTTAGATGAATTACAGAGTAGGGCTGCCAAGAATTCTGAAATAGGTTTCAAATCTGTTTGTGAGTCTAGTGAAGATCACATAAAAGTAGTGCTGTACTTTTTACACTTTATTTTAAACCTAATGATTTGGATAGTTTTGTTGTGCATTTTGTGTGCATTGCTTTTAGGAAAGGAACTGTTAAGGCAATTAGAAATACCCAGTAATTATCCACCTGGTGAGTACCTTCATTCACAAATTAAAATTTTATATTCAGAAAAAAATAATGAAATCAGTTATGAATATGGTTTTGTACTACTCTGAGAACAGAAATGTATTTTTGTTTTTAAAAAATATAAAAGTTTGATAAATATATTTAAGAAATATATATAAACTTTGAGAAATATTATATAAGCTTATAATACAATTATAAAGATGCAACTTTATTTAATGTTTTAAGGTTAGGTTATTCTTATCATTATATTACAAAAGTATCACTATTACAAGTTGCAAAATATTTCTATTGCCCTTGTAGCTCAATTGTAATTTCATTAAAGGAAATACCTATTACTTTTAAATATTCATGAAGCAGTAGATTTAACCAAATTATGGAAAAAATAACAACTTTGTAGTACAGTAACAAAAAGTATATTAAAAGATTATAAGTAAATATTGCTTAACTAAGTGAATACTTTTGAAATTTCTTGGTGATGCATTTCGAAATAATCATTTCATTGACGAAGAGGACCTGCTACTGTCCTAATAAAGTATTCACTTAATTATGCAATAATTACTTATAATTTAATTAGTAATTCAAGATGTTTACAACAAGTAATCTTAAAAGACCTAATAGTACCATTTCAATTTATTTTTAATTGTGTATAATGAGTAGATTGTCTATGATGTTCGAAAAAACGTTTTTCTTGAAACTTAGTTGCCTGATACTATGACTTACATGAACTTATAGTTAAAGTAATTTTATTTTAAATCTTATTGAAACAGAATGTTTTTGATGGCACTATGTGATCATAATCGATGTTTATGTTTGCTACAACCTGGGTGACATTTATTTTGACGTTTAGTGTTCATTAACATGGTCAAAGACTGAATGTGATTTGTTTAAAGTTAGTTCATTTAATAGTTTTCTTTATTTTTGTTTTGGTATGTTTATAAATTTTATATTGCTCTATTGTGTTGAGATGTTGTCCTTTGTTGGTGTGAAGAATTTCTAAATTGTAGTTCATGTCTGTGTAACAATAGCCCGTTTCGATTCTATTTAGAAAAAAATTAGCGTCATTTTTAATTCAGCTTAAGTGTGCTATAAATCTTTGTTGGAAACTCCAATATAGAATTTATTACAGGTTCTAGATATTTATTTTTGTGTATATCTTTTATTGTAGTTTGCTCTTTCTTTCAAGTGACATTTTGTAAGGGTGAAATAATTTTGTCTGTAATAGTTAGAAAGATGTTCAGAATATTATATGTTCAGGGTCTATGGTAAATTATTCAAAAACTTGCTGTTCATGACGAGCTGGTTGTTAATTACTTATTTCACTTTGATATTACTTGTGACCAGACTTTTTGTTAACTAAAGGTTGTTAAATTGAGAACTTACACTTGGAGGAAACATTTTCGTCTTACGACTTCTTCAGCCTCCGAAGTCGTAAAACGAAAACGTTTCTTCCAAGTGTAAGTTAACAATTTAACCACCTTTAGTTAACAAAAAGTCTGGTCACAAGTAATATCAAAATGTAATAAGTAAATTGTTCATCACAAGTTGTTTAAAATGGAAGCCCCCCAGCACAACAACGCTTCCTTACGTCTTACCTAGATACTGATGAAAACCACCTAGTGGAGAGGTTTAATCACCATCCTGTGATTATTAAAATTATGCCTTACTATTTTGAAATGTTTTTAAAATTTCATTTGAAATGTAAGATTAAATTATTTATATTTGTTGATTCCATCTTTATGTGAGCTACTAGTTTTCACTAAAATATTTGTAAATATTTTACAACTTACCTGTAGTAGCACTTAGTTATATTTAATCAATTTTACATTAGTTTATGACTACCCAAACCGTTAAAGTTCAGATAGTCATAAACTAATGAAAAAGTGATTAATTAAGTTTCACTGAACGTATTAGACTACAAAATTCAAGTACTTATATTTGTTGAGGACAGGTAAGTTGTAAAATATTTACAAGTGTTTTAGTAAAGTTATTTATTTCAAAGGTTGAAATACATATTTAAAACAATGAAAACACATTCTAAGATAAGTTATACATCTTTATACAATGCTCGGAATATATATCATCTAACTTAAAGGCTTATATCATGACAACCATTAACTGCTTTCGAGTGTTCTGGCTTTAAAATATATATTTATTCTGACCATTTTATTATTTTACCTTAGGTTGTAGCTGTGGATCAATTGTAGCTATAACAAAGTGGTTGGCGGTGGCTTGAAATATAGACACATATAACATTGGTAGAGATCTAAGAAATAGTTAACATTACTAATATACTATTATGAAAACAAATATTGATTAAAATAATATAATCTATGTACAAGCAATAAACTTTAAACAGCTTATGAAAACATGTTCATTGAACTTAAAGGGCAAAACTGAATTTTCTGAAAAAAGAAATCTAAAAGAATGTCTAATAAAATTTTTAAAACAGTAGTTTTTACAATTTTTAATATTTCTGTAACTGTGTTTTCTCAATCTTGGCTCTTGTAAACATTTAAAAGCATTTATTATTATTATTATTATTATTATTATTATTACTATTATACATATAATGTTTAAATATAGTGGTGAATTAAATATTAGTTGCTACAAGACTAATCTACAGTTTTTTTTTTAAATCTGTTATTCTAATCTAGGTCCTAAATGGCTTCCCATTGTTGGTAACACACCTCTACTTAAGAAACTTAGCCGAGAGTTGGGTGGCCAGCATAATGCATTTTCACACCTTGCATCAGAATTTAAAACAAAAGTTCTTGGCCTTAAATTGGGTTCTGAGTATGTAGTCATTGCTCTCACAAAGGAAGTAGTCCAAGAAGTCTTCTTAAAAGAGGATTTACAATTTCGCCCATCAAATTTTTTTACTGAAATGAGGTCAATGTTTACAAATAAAGGTAATTAAAACTAATCAAATAAGTAGTAAAATTTAATTTTGTATTTTTATTAACAATTAAATGTTTTAGCAATTTTTGTGGTTAATATAAGCTCATCATCTGGTTAAGTGATCTTTTTAACAATGTATGAAAAATTATGAATCTTTTTTTTACAAATGTTACTTAATATTTCTTAACACATTGCTAATCTAATAACATGCACACTGCGTACACTAGCGGATATGAATTAATTTTGCGTGTAAATTCAGTTTTATTTTGCTACAAAAATATTCTCACTTATAAAGCACAAAATATTACATTTTTTATATGAGCCCAATTTTAGTATTCCTTATTTCATACCTTAGTTGGTTTATTATTTGTTAATTGATTATTATGTGTAATCATAGTTAGTAAAAACAATTAGTTATTTACGGTCTTACTTTGAGTATCACAATTACCTGCCATTCCTAGCATTGTCACATTTCGTTGACACGTTTCGGAGGTCCTTCATCAGTCAAACGTTTTTATGAACCTTTATGGAGTTCATAAAAAGTTCTGAGTGATGGAGGTACTCCGAAAAGCGTCAACGAGTAGTACAACAATGCTGGGAATAACAGGTAATTGTGATATTCTAAATAAGAATATAAAATCCTAGAGGAAAAGTAGAAAACTCTCAAAATTTATTTACGGTTTGAAGTTTGCTTTAGATTTTAGGCTCCCACTATTATTGTTCATTTAGTATGTATACAAATATATACTATTTACAGCTTCTGATTAAGAACGAGTAAAAGCTATACTGAGCTTCTCACTCCAGGTAACATAAAACTGCTGAAGCATTCTATTATGTTTGACCATAAATACGATTCTTTATTTATGTTTCGACGGTCGATAAATTCCCTTATAAAGCATAGACATCTAGTGTTGTGTGATGTGTATGATATATAAGAAAATAAACTCTCTTGAAGCAAACAAATCAATCAATGATGACATTTATGACTAGCTGGGCTAGTCATTATACCTGCTACTAATAAATTGTGACTAGCTGGCCTTGTCAGTAACAGCAATGGGTAAAAAAGAACCAAACTCTGGGTGATCACTATAACAATGATTCCTTCCTCTCCAGTAGCATGGGATATTAATTTACATTTGAACTTAATAAATTAACAACTTTCTGAACTCTCTCTCTCTCTCTCTCTCTCTCTCTCTCTCTCTCTCTCTCTCTCTCTCTCTCTCTCTCTCTCTCTGATCGTCTTGGAAAACAAATTCCTCAAGGTTAATTTCTCTATCTATATTCAATTCAACTTAATTTGTACCTGCTATACTGAGTAAAGATAATTTGTTTATTATTTTCTCAGTTTAGTTTGTAAATTATTGTATTCTAAATTGTAATTTTGTAATAAGACCCTCTGATGATGACGACATGGTAATCAAAATGTACATAAAGGTAATTTGTAATATTAGTTATTTTTGTGGTATTGAGGTTTGCCGATATTTTTATTATTTTTTCTCCTAAATTAGCAAAAAAATGTTTTATTTCTTTATATATATATTCATTGTTAAATGGCATTAATTACATGATATCTGAAACATAGAGCATCAGTGAACAATGAGTAGATGTACAAAAGATCAATTATCAGCCAAAGAAGCTATCTTCTTATAAGTTTTGTTTCACTGGTAAATAAACCTATCTCCATACATTTTTAATTTGAGATTATTAAATTTGGATTTTGTGCAAAATCTTCGAGGTATTTCATTTAAACATCTTCTTCACGGCTAACATATGGAGAACTCATTTTAACATTCATCTATTTTGTTTACAAATTAACATTATTTGTAATACTTTAAATGGGAAAATGTACTTTATCTAACAATTACAAATGTTAGCTTATCTACTAGTATACACTTTATTAATGTAAAGGCAATTGCATTTGGAACAATTGTATCAAAGCTATAAAGATAAAGTTAGCTGTTGATAATTACAGACCCAGCTTAATGTTTTAATTGCAGATTTTATTACCCATGACAATTAGTGAAATTCTATGTTTTTGTCAAAGAAATGAAGTGCTTGCTTTACATATAGGTTTAACAAGTATTTAGTTTATTTAATAAAAACATTTACGTTTTTCCAAGTCCTCAGATTCTTCTTTCTTTACCTTAAAAAAATCCATTTTGTTTTTTATTTTTGTTGTTTCAAGAGTTAATTTATTTCAGACTACATGTGTTATTTTATCTTAAAGAGATATTGTTTTCATTAACCAATTTATAACATTCTGTGAAAATTTTTCAGTCTTCAATCAAATATTTTGGGAACATCAAAAATTATTTTTGTCACAAATTTATTCAAAATTTATAAAGAAATAATAAACAAATAATCTAAATAGTTCATGATCCAACAGTCAAATCATATGTGAGGCAAAAACTATTGATTTTCGGATTTGTTTATGCATGCAGAGAAAACATGCCCAATAATCTGACATTTTCAATTATTCAGTACAATTAGAGTTCCAAAGGTGTAATAATATTGAGTGGTTACTGTAATATCATTTTTCATGAGTTTGAAAAAAAACTTGTTCAAAACTTTCATTTCAATCCAGTCTTGATTTTCCTTGAAAAATTTCCAATGGACACTGGTAGACGTATATTTTATAATATAGAAAAAGTATAAACAAAATTGTTTATTTATTTTTGTCAGGTATTACAATGACAAATGGGCATTTATGGTATGAACAGAAAAACTTTGCACTCCGACATCTCAGACAACTTGGTTTCGGAAAGAACAAGATGGAGGATCTTATTATTGATGAACTAAAGGTAATATCTTTAAAACATCTTCAATAATGTGAAATTTCAAAACCTCTCTATATTTCATTTTATAGTTTAAACAATTTGTATAAATAAAATAAATATATACTTATGATTATATTGATTACAGCTAAAATAACTTTTTATGTTTTGATTTTTTTTAATTTTAAGGATTACTTAGAATGATCCATTTAAGTCAAACCAAAATTAATAAAACATTTAAAAAAGAAGAAACATTTGCTATAAGTTAAAGCTTCCACTTTAACCAAAACTTTATGAAAATTAGAAATTATAGTGGTTTATTCAATTCACACTATTAGCTTCCCCCCCCCTCTTATATGCCTCCTACAAATTTTCAATCGTTAATAAAATACGTTTTTATTCATCCAATCAAGTTCAAGTACATTTTACTAAACCTATAGTGGATGACAATTGATGTAAATAGAGTTTTTTCAAATATTTATTCATTAAATTAAATATAAAAACTTGATGTCCAAGTCGGATTCAAACTGAGGAACTAGCACTTTGAAATGAGCCAACTTTCCCATAGATAGAAATCAATTACTTAAAGATGTATATGAAATTATAAGAGAAAGTTACCTTGCAATAGTGAAGCATTACAAGAGATGGAGAAATTATAGGTCATCATCAGCTTCATAAATTAGAAACAAAAAAAACGAATAAATAGTAACAAACAAAAATAATAGTCCAATACCATATACTATATAGAGAGGAAAATGAAAAAATTGCAAATAAATTCGCTTTCTTTTTTCCCACATATATGTGATTCTGTCATATGTATATACATAGTTATATAAATTGTAATTGTTTAATAAAGAGTAACTAAAATAATTTTTTTCTTTGTCAACCTCAGTAGAAATTGACTTTAAAACGTGTCTTCTATATTACTTATTTTTAAATAAAAATGCTTTTAAAAACAGACATTGCTGGAGAGCCATATGTTTCTTTTCTTTAAACATGTTTTGGACTAGACATAAGTTTTTCAGTGTAAGAGAAGTTAATTAAATATTCAAGCATGAATATGATACATTTCAGCAAAATATTATTTGCTGACATGTTTCAGAGCAAGAAAAATACATAGAGATATGTTTATAGTTCTGATACATGGAGGACCTCCAAGAGATGTCAACAAATAAGAATTTGACGATGAAGGGCTAAAGTGCATTGCCTAACCAATTTTAGTTATAATATTAGTTATTTTGTTAAATTGATTGGAGACTTTTTTGGTTTTGTCTTCTATGATGATGAACAGACCTTGACCTATGATGATGGTTTTTGCAGAAAACCCATTTTCATAGGTTTTTCCTTTGTTAAATCCCTAATAATAATCTATTATTGACGAGATTTGGAAACAGACATTCTAATATACATACAGACACTACTTAGAAAGAACTGTTGTGGTGAACAAATTAATTATTATATTTTTGAATAAATTTCTGTGTCGTGTTCTATTTCTGTCTAGTGTAATTTTTTTATTAAAACATTTTTTATGTAACACATTTGTATGCAAAGGAAGGTGTAATTAGAGGATTAAATTTAAACTTCAATATGATTTTTTAACTGCATTTTGAACATTATATTTTCTAATATTATTACAATTTAATATTCTTTGCTTGAAAATCTTTATTTATTATTTTTTAAATATAACCCACATTTTATGTAAATCAGTGTAATTCCTTGGCAATCTAATGTTCCATATTTCATTTGTTCTAGGACGCATTCCTTGTAATAGAGAAAGAACGACATAGCAGTGAGATTCTAACGCATTTGTCACTGTTTGTATTGAATGTTTTATATGCCCTTGTGGCTGGAAGGAGGTTTTCCCATAGTGACCCAAATTTGAAAAACCTACTAAATGTGTTTAATGAAAGGCGGAAAGCTTTTGACATGTTGGGTGGTTGGCTTGGTCAGATGCCGTGGCTTAGGTTTATTGCTCCTGAAAGAACTGGTTACAGTGTCATGTGCAAGATAAACAACGAGCTGAGTAATATTTTAAAGGTAGGTTTTGCAGTAGTATCCCTTGGTCCAGTTCTAGTAGAACATCTTTCACTGCTACCTATTATATGTACCTTGTAACTTGCCATTAAATTCAAAGTTCAATCTCTTAGAACCTAAACTAAGCAGATTGGAACATTTTTTGAGAAAGGCATTTTCATAGCAGGCCTACAGTAGAACCTCTCCAATTTGTTCGACTTCGAGAAAAAGACGAATGACAGAAGTAGTGAAATTAACATTTGATTTTGGGTAAACATGTCACATAAATAAGAAAATACGTAAATAGGTATGTAATGTAATTATTGTTATACTTCCATTATTTATGTTGAAACTTAATGAAACGAAAAACTCAACAACACTATTACACAACACTATCAAAACTCTAGTAGCCTGTAGTATAATTCTTAATTACAATACAGTATGTTACTCTATTTTCATAATATATATAGAAAAACCTATTATTATACCTTGTAAGAATTATAACAATAGCAAGAAAAAATATGGTATTACACTTGTTTGTTTATCTTGGCAAAAAAACACTACTTACTGATTTATTCAGCAGATGCGTTTTGCGCTAGGTCAGTGCATTTTTCAATGCTGTGAATTACTGACAAGACTGTTGCTCAGGTGTGTTGTGTTAATGTGAGTCTGTGGTGTATTTTTGTTCAGTGCTGTGATATTGTTCATAGAGTCGTTGTTAATTATGTGCTCAAATATAGTGTTTGATTGGGAGTGTGTTGTCATTTAGAATGTGTTGTGGATAGACCTTATGGTGTTTATATATCTCATAGTTTTCTACCGTGTTACGTTTTTTGCTTTCATTGATGTAATGTAGGATTTTTAGATTGGTCTCTATGACAGTCTATGATTGTAGTGTGTTTTGTAAGTGTATGGTGAAATTTGATGTGGGTTGTGTGTTATATATTTTACATGTCCTTCGTTCGTATCTTGTGGTGAATATTCTCCCTGTTTGTCCTATGTAAAAGCTGGGACAGTTGTTGCATGTAATCTTGTATTCGCCTGCTCTGCCGTGTTTATCCTGGTGTGTTTTGAATTGTGTAGGTATTTTTTAATTGTGTTGGATGTTGTGAATGCTATTTTGTATTTAAGTTTGGGGAACGAGGAAGCTATTTTTTGTGATGTTTTGTCTTGATATGTAAGTATTATATATTTTTATGTTTCTGTGTTATTGTTTTTTGTTGTGTTATGTGTACGTTGTTTTTTGCGCATTATGTTGTCTATCAATATGTGTTTATATCCGTTTTTATGGGTTATGTGTATTATTATGTTTAGTTTGCTTATTTTGTCTTCAATATAAAAGGTTTTGTTTATAAACCTCAAGATTTACAACACAAATACTGCAAGTTTTAAATATGGTATATTATTTCTCTTTAGTTTTTAAAAAAGTCTCATTTCCTTTTGTACTAAAGAAAATTTTTTCTGATGGCACCTAAACTATATGACGGTTTAGGCGATGTTTGTTATTAAAGTGACAAATACAGAATATGGTAAAGAATTACAGAAAGTGATGAATTAGAATTACAAAGGACGAGTTAGAGAGGCTCTACTCTAATTTATATAGCCTATTGTATGCAGCTCTTTTAAAATATTTTTAAAAAACAATATGTAATAAAAAAACTTAATTTTCCTATATTTTTCTTAAATACTTGTATATTTTAAAACATAAGTATAGTTAATTTTGTAAATGTAATAAAAGCCCATCAATAGCCTAACATATTTGATAACTCAGCATCTGAGAGTATGGTATGAAAACAAAAGTTAGGGAATGGCAGACTTCTGGTCAGGTCAGCAATTGCCATTTAGTTTAATTTCAGTCAATGTTTATGACTTCTGTCACGTACCTGTTTAACAGTTGTGTTGTTTTAATTTTCTTCCTAACATAATTAAATCCTAAAATTAAAATTAATATTTATTTATAATTTTTTTCTTGAATTTTTTTATCTATTATGTTAAGTGAAACTTAATTAATAACTTTTACATTAGTTTATAACTATCAGAACTTTAATTTTTTGTAAATTTGTAAAAACGTACATTGACAGAACATTTACAATTGCTCCGTGCGATCTTCATTAGTGTCTAAATTTTCCATTCGGAGTTATTATTAGCAGTTCGTAGTACTGTATAATTTTTTACAGAAAACAATGTTTTTCATTCTGTTACACTCTAAGTGATAATACACCATAAATAGAAAAACTTGCAAAGTCTCATAGTGATGAAACCTATGCTGAATTTCCACAGATGAATTTACATCAACGAAAATAAATATATTGTTTTTTAAAAAAACTACAATAACTTATATACAATGTTGAATGGTAGTATTACATTCTGTAAATTTTATGAATTTATTATTTTATAAATATAACTATATATTATATGGCTATACATATATTATGATGATATAAATTATACTATAGGGGTAAACACTTGAATTGTTCGTTGAATAAACATTTTTACCTATTCTGAAAATACAGAAAAAACAGTATCATCGTGTAATAGCATATGGATAAGTTGTTGAACAGACAACTTGGTATTAATGATTTTGTAAACCCGTCACCAGTGACCAGTAACTTCAGGTCAGCTACAGTTTCTATTGCGCTCCCATTACATTTTCTTTCTGCATGTTTAAAGACTAATTATAATTAAAGCTGAAACACCCTTCATGCTTAAAGCTAACATGCATAGCTTTAAGCCATGTCATAATACACAATCCTGAATAACTTTTGAGTCTAATGTAAGCCGATTCCTTCAATACTTTCAGGGCATCATAAAGCAACATAAAGAAACTATGAATGATAGAAACACAGAAGATTTTATCTATGATTTTTTAGAAGAAATGAAAGCTCAGGAAGGCACGTCAACTACTTTTACAGGTTTGTTAATTATCCCTTGTACGTAAAAAATTAAATAACAATACAACAATAACATATCAATAGTTTTAACTAATTTTAAACCTGAAGTTTTCTTGTTAACTCATTTATAATACTAAAATCACAATATTTTACAACTTTCCTATAGCATTACTTACCTATATTTGTTGAGGAGGACCATTTCGGAAAAGTTGTGTCCCATTGTCAAATATTTACAAGTGTTTTTAGTGAAAACTAGTAACTTATGTGAAGACGAAAATAATATATATATATATATATATATATATATATATATATATATATATATATATATATATATATATATATCAATTATAATAATTACTTTCCTTAAGATTCTGATTTACAAAATTTGATTGTTATTTTAGTTCAATTATATTATGTTAAATTTAATAATTAAACTGTTTCTACATATATATATAATTGTTATAAAATTGGTTACATATAAATATAGGCAGTGTTTTGTTCATTTGTTAATCATATGTTCTTCTTATGATGTAATATGTGAAAATATCAGGCTACTCTGGCCAAGATAAAACAGAAGTAAATTCATTTTTCATTTATTTAAGAAATCAAAGAAATGAAAGTGCTCCGATTAATTTTGTGCTCCGATTAAGTTACAAATAGGTTATAAGTTAACATAAAAAAAGAAAGTGAAAGTTTAACGTATGACAATTATAGAGATGCATTTTAACTCAACTACTCTGATTGCATTTCAGCGCAATTATAAAAATTAAACTGCACTAAAGTTACACCTAGGCAATTAATTTTATTCTCTTTATGGCAATAATTTTGACCAACTTTTAAAAATATCACTAACCTAACCCGTTGCAAATTACAGACTATGTAAGTAACCCACAACAGTTAATTAGTAGCGCTGGTATAAAGCTTAGCTAGTCATGAGTGTCATCATTTTTTGATTTATTTGTTTGCTTCAAGAAAGTTTGTTTTCTAGAAGTCTGTGCTTTCTAAGGGATATTTATCAAGTTTTGATACTTACACCATAAATAAAGGAAGATTTTAATGGCCCATTGACTTTCTGTCATACATCTAAACATAACCGAAAGTTTCAACAGCTTTTATGTCAACTGGAGCGAGAAACTCAGTATAACTTTAAATCGGTGTCAATCAGTAGCTGTACTTAGGACGGTATATTCTTGTTTACATACAAAATGAACGATAATAGTGGGAGCCTATAATCTAAAGCAAACTTCAAACCATAAGTTACTTTTAATTTGTTTTTACAAATTATGATTACTCATAGTAATCAATGAACAAATAATAAACTAAAGTATAAAATAACGAACAAAAAAAAATTGTACCTGTATAAAAAATATAATATTTAGTGCCTTATAAGTAATTTTTTTTTTGCGAAATACAACTAAATTGATCCGAGGAATTAATTCGTACCCTTTGCCCAGCCTTAATAGTTAAAATAGTCAATACATCGTTTATGGAGACTATTTCATTTCTTTATCTTCTTATTAGGAAGAGGTTCATCTTTACCAGAATTGCTTGACAAATTTGGCGAATATAGTTTTTATTTTATTAAATTAGATTTGAACAAGAGAAACTTCTTCCAATGGAATTTCCGTGATTACAACAGTATGACAGAGCCCTTAGGGAACATATTTTATAATACTACTAATATAAAACTCATGTACAACTAGCCAAACTAGAAAATATAATACTAGATTTTAATCGCTGTATTATTGAACTTCTATTCTGATAAGTACAAGAAAATAATATACAACATATTAAATATACCAGAGTTAACCTAACAGCATACGTATAAATATCACTGTGTTTTTTTGGGTATAAAACCTTCCAGGGCATGCAAAACTTATAAGTGCTTATAAACTATAATACTAAAACACTTGTAAATATTTTACAACTTGCCTATTGTAGCACTTACTTATATTTGTTGAGGACAGCCGTTTCGGGAGATGTGTTCCATTGTCAACTCAGACCGTAACTGATCTCTTGTAGGTGAATCTACGAAAACCTTGAGGTCAGTTACAGTCTGAGTTAACAATGGGGCACACTCCCGAAGCGGCCGCCTTCAACAAATATAAGTAAGTGCTATTATAAGCAAGTCATAAAATATTTACAAGTGTTTTAGTGAAAACTAGTAGCTCACGTGAAATGGCATCAACAAATATGAAACTATAATTATGGTTGTAGACAAACTTCCATAGCTATCTTCTATTGCCAAGTAATGTAAAGTCAGTTATATATGTTCAATTTCATCTGATCAAACTTTGTTTTGGAGTTCTATATTCCTTTCTACAAAAAAACTTCTATATTTTTTTCTCTTAATTTATTTGGATATAATTTCCACAAACACAAGCCTTGCTGTGTATTTACTGCTGTTTCCCTCATTGTATTGTTGGTTTCTTTTACCAAGGTCTGTTTTATAGTGGAACTAAACCATCAATGTATTTCAGCCGGTCTATTGGTTAACAACATCATTGCATTGCTAACGAAAATATTGCAGTTCTCTAAACTTATAAACAATCTTAAAAATAAACATATTGATTGTATAAATAAATAAAAAGGTTATTCAATTGTCTGACCTTGAAACAAACAAAAGTAATGTTATTGTTTTGTTTGAACAAAATATTGTTCTTGTTTTTATTAAAAAATAAACTGAGTTGATACAAAAAAAACTAATGCATAACTTTTCTTTCAGATGATCAATTACTGATGGTTTGCATGGATTTTTTCATAGCTGGTGCAGAAACAACAAGTAATACACTGGCTTTTGCTTTATTGTCTATGGTCCACAATCCTGCCATCCAAGACAAAGTGCAATCTGAGATTAAAAATGTCCTTGGTCCTTGCAAGCTTCCTGCTCTGACAGACAGGATCAGGTGAAATATTGAAAAAATTATTGTAATTTTCAAACTCTACATGTTTTCTATAATAAATTTTACTTAATGTGTTTAAGGTTAATGACAAATCACAACACATTCTACATTTCGATTTTCTATCCAAAAATTCATTTCAAGAGCTAAAAGTTTGTGATCTGTCATTAACCTTAAATACGTTATATACCCACATTTGTTATTTCCATCTTCACGTGAGGTACTAGTAATCACTAAACATTTTTAAATGTTTTACTTACTTAACAAGAAAGTGCTACATTATATAGTTACTAACAGACATTAAATAAAGCTTATGTAAATTTTATTTACTTAATGTTAATATGATCTGTTACAAAAACATTAACTGTTGTTAATTTTGAACTGATACATTGAATCGTTAATTCTTTCATATTTATAAAGAATAACATAATTAACTTTTCAGATTGCCGTATGTAGAGGCAGTGCTCATGGAATCTCACAGATTTATGAATGTTGTCCCTGTAGCAGGCCCGCGTCAAGCACAGTGTGATACTACAATTCATGGATACTCTATACCAAAAGTAGGTTGAATAGAGTCGTTTTTTTAAAGTTACATGTTCAATACAACTATTCTTTGAGCATAGCCTGTGAGGTTCTGTTAAAACAAATGAAAACATACACAAAACTCACAAATTAATCATTTATTAACTCATACCCATTTCAGTGACAAAGTCATCATCATCAGTGAGTGTTACTACTACAAACTCTAACTTACAACTAGTAACACTCACTGATGATGATGACTTTGTCATTGAAACGCTTAAGAATATAATCAGAAGAGTTATCAGCTGTATTGTACACAAATTACACAAATCTGGACTGCAGAAGATTTCAATTTATATTATCTAGATTTGAAGAATTTTACAAGAAGTAGATTTTACATAACAAAAGGTTGAGTAAGTCTCACTTTAGTCCACACATAGCTAATATTTTTTAATAGTTGTATTACTTCATCAGCAACAATAACTTAGAAAACAGTTTGTTTATATTAAGTTAGATAAGTAATACAGATATATTGTTATTCGTATTTAAAATTTTGGTTATGTTAACCCTTGGATTAGTAATACGTGCCTGCCCTGATATAGCCCCTGAGAGCAATATATTTTTGAAAGATTTGTACACTTATTTTTTCTATCTTTCGTATTTTATATTTTATTATTATTCTTTTTTATTCTATATTATCAATTATTAACCATTTTCCTAGAAATAGTCTGTCATTAGGGTGAAAAATCTACAAAAATAATTTTTTGGTTCAGTAGTTTATAAATGTATTTGTTATCTGACCATTAACAAAACAAGTTGTTTGCAGATTTCGTTGTAAGGTTAACTAGAGTTTACATTAAGGTTTAACTATAGACTATAGATTGTAGCTTTATATTAATAGCCTTGTGGAAATTAAATTGCAGGGGACAATTATACTAAGCAGCTTAATATCAGTTCATCATGATAACAGCATATGGGATGAGCCCAGTGTTTTTCGGCCAGAACGCTTTCTCAATAAAAATGGAGATTTTAAATTAGATGAACCATTATTTCACTTTGGTTTAGGTAAGATGCTCTACAGTTACTAAAAACATTCTTGTAAAAAGGGTATTTCAATGTATGAGGCTAGATTTAGTAGAGGAAAAAATTATAAAAGCTATATATTTTTAAATTCCTTCTATTAGCTCACACTCTCCTGATGTATATCTTGTACAAATGTTCATTCGTTAATAAAATACGTTTTCATTTATCCAATCAAGTTCAAAGATTATTTTTTTTAACGTATAGTCAATAACAATTAATGTTAATAAAGTATTTTCTAATATTTATTCAATAATTAAATTATAAAACCTCTGGGGTCTAGCCGGATTTGAGCTGTGAATCTTCATGTCAGAAGTCTAGCACTCCTTGGCACTGCGCCAACTTTCCAATAACTAGAAATATATTTCTCAAAGATCTATATGAGTTTTCTTCTCCTTCTGGTTGTCATTGAAACCTCCATTGTACAATTTTAAACTGTTGCCATGGTTACCACACAATACCATAAATAGTGCTCTAGGGTAACTAAAATAAAATTTGTCTTGGTTAACTTCAGTAGGAATTTACTTTAAATTTTTTTAAATATTACTTGTTTGTTTAATAAATATTAATTTGCTGATTCAACGCACTTCATTCAGCATTGTTATAGATAGTAGGATAGCAAAAGGTGTTTTTGCTTGTTTTTCATTGGCTAATGTATTTCGGCAGTGTTTTGAAATCCTTTTTCAAGTGAAAAGGGCTTAATTTATAGGAACAGGAAAATAATAGAGGTTTAGAAAATGTTGAGATTGTTAGGCCTGAAGGATTTGGTAGTTGGAGAAATTAGGCAAAAAAAGACTGCTGGTAAATGCTGAAAGTATTGTGTGGCAAAATTTAACTCTATTGCAGTGCACTCTATGAGAGTACGAATGTTTGAGTATTGGTGGCATGTGTTATGATACATTTGCAGTCAACAAATATTTTCAACATTTTTATTCAATACAACTCTTTAAGTATTATTGATTTTTGTTCTTTCAATATAAAAGTTAATATTTTGTCCCAGACATTGCCATAAATCCATAATTCGGCTGCTCATTTATATTCTATCAGTTTTAATACATTTATATATTAATCAGTACAAATTGAATTGTGTAATTTAAACCAGTTAAAGTTTTTTCAGCCAGGAGTAGTTTTCCACAAATTTAGCAAATATTCATGTAATATATAAATCTTCAGTAAGAGCTGAACCTTACCTAAATGTTTATCTTTAAAAAAAACTTCTCTTAAACTTTCAACTTTTGGTTTTAAAGTGGAAATGCTTAAACCATCTCAATGAGTAACCTAGGCCTATAAACTCCTACCCACATATCTTTAACCTGTGAGCAGATAGCATCATGTTTTTGACAATTTGTGTTGCAGATTTGTCGACTAACAGTGACTGTTGACTTTCTTTGTTATTGTGAATACAATTACCATACATTACTCGTGTTTGTTTAAAGCACTTCTGCAAATAAGTAACAAAAGCCAGAATCTGTAACTTCGACTCATGAGTAGCATGTTCCAATGTCAAATTATCTCGATGCTTTTTCTGATAATTTTACACTACTTAACTAAGGGAATACGTAATTGCTTACTTGCTGACGCGTTTCAAAGCGATCGTTCCTTTTACGAAACTAACTTTCTACTAGCAGCTTTTGGCTCTTTACCAATGGTATGACAGGGTTGTATTTATGACATTAGGTGAGGTGTCTGCTTTTTCTGCATTTTTTTTTTGCTATGGACCTATGCTACAACTAATGATACTGTTTTGTATTTATTCATATAGCTTTAACTGTAATTAGCAGGGCTTATAAATTGTGGCTGATTATAATTGATAAGATATTTAATTGTACACAATTTGTACAATCGGTTATCATTAATTATAATTAATATTTCAAAAATATTTACTTTAGTTGTTAAATAACTCAGATGCAGTTTTTCTTTTGTAAACTGGTAAAGCCTTATAAATAATATTCGAGCTGGCTTGTGAGTGAAAGTTATAATTAAAGAATAAAAATATGGTACAACTCACAAATATAAAAATTTTTATTTCATATGCGTTTCAACGACTAATTTGTCGTCATCCTCAGTGAAGATACACAAATCAAATTAACTAAAAAAAAAATATTAAACATAACCTATAAAGTTTTAAAACTTTAGCGACGACAAATTAGTCGTTGAAACGCGTATGAAATAAAAATTTTTATATTTGTGAGTCATACCATATTTTTATTCTTTAATTATAGGTAAAGCCTTTGCTCATTTCTATATATATTTATTTATTTATAAAATACAAAAGTATTTAGTAAAATTATTTTTTTTAATATTTTTAAAATTTACCTAAATATAATTGGAAATTGTATACGTTATATAAACTAAATTACATATTTCTTAAAAAGATAGAACATGATATTTTAAAAAAAGGCAATGTTTGCAGCCATAGCGGCTCCAGCGAGGTGACCCAGACCTACCTTACTATTTTATAAAACACTTCTTTATTCTCAATAATTTAAAAAGATACAGATTCACGAAGGCCGAATTTTAGCAGCCAACCGTGGCATCACTGTTAGATTTTTTAGGCCTAAAAACATTTGATATGACTACAGTATACTGTATGCGCCAAAATAAACAGTACTAAAACAGTTTTAAATTTTATTTTATTTACAGAGTTTTCTCTGCAGTAGTTAGCATCATGTCAGAAAAAACTAACCTCAAATTAAAAACATCAACATAACAAATTTGCTGCAACATACAAAAGTCGACACAGCTAATCCAGAGGGCAACTGCAGCTGATTCGGTTTCAGTAATGCTTATTTTGGTGCATATGGTATGTGTCCTACCTAGTCCTGCACTTGTTGGATGTTGTGTATTTGAGTATTGACTAAAGTTTAAAATACTTAGACTAAAAATGTTTTCAAAGGAAATTTTAAATGACGAATGATTTTGTGCTCACACTTGTCAATAGTAGGCTATTTCATATTATTGTGCCTTTGTCAACAAGTTAATATGAAATATTAATTTTATGCTCAGAAAAGGTTTATAAATTATTGTATTTCTGAAATAAAGAGCAATTGTGACATATTAAAAACTAGGGGAATGAATTAATTTCAGAAAGTTCTAGAAAAGGTCAACAAAATTATAGAAATGAAAACTACAGGTACAAGGGAATAGGCACTTCTCTTTACAGAAAAGAGCTTAAAAAGTATAGAATTTTTCAAAATCGTGTTGAACCACACTGTAATAAAATATAATATAGAATTTCTAGATTATGACAAATTAAAACTAAACACTTTTAAATTAAATGTTTTAAACTTGCCTATAGTAGCACTTACTTTGCTTGTTGAGGACGGCCGTTTCGGGAGATGTGTCCCTTTGTTACTTTGCTTGTTGAGGACGGCCGTTTCGGGAGATGTGTCCCTTTGTCAACTCAGACCAATACTTGAAAACATAAAAGAAATGTTTTGACAAACATTTACAATAACAATGCACTGGTGATAGGTGTAAGAATATTTTGACAGGATAATGATCTGACTTCTTTATCAAGACAAGGAAACTTTTATGGCTGTCTACAGGGTGCTATAGGTTGTTCTCCCTCATGCTGCCTTACCATGTAAAATTGTACCTATGCCACTATGCTTGTCTTGTCTGGAAAAGATTAAACATACAAGAAACAGAATTTCTATAGCAAAAGACACAGTACCTTAATTTGGCCATATTGCCATGCAGACAAAACAGTTACCTCAGATTGTTAGAAAATCATCATTCTTATAACAATAGACTTCATGTATTTTGCCAGCAAGTGGAGTTTTGTTGGAATGAAGGATCATGCAGTTGTAGGCAATAAGAAACACATGGATCTGATCTGTGTTCAGTATTAAATGGATGTCTGTCAGGCTTTAGATTCAACTCATCTTAGACTCAGATGCTCCCACTGAATAAATTATGTGGAAAAGAGATCAAAGACTAAATGCCGTACTAAACATTTCGTATGATGAAACAATAGAACAATTTAGTAACAATATAGTATTAGGAATTTATACAGTATTTGCCGGGTTTCATATAATTCTAATGGTTACATGATAAAACAAACAAAAAATCCTAATTGATGGATTTATTAATGATTTATTATATTCTAATTTTTGACTATTTAATCGATATAGATATTAATAAGAAATAAACTTACACTTTTTTTCAAAGCTATTTATTCTCATTAATTTATCAATAATGTTGTTTGTCTAGTTTTGAAAAAAAAATTAATATTAGTTCTTAATCTTTTCAGGAAAACGCCGGTGTTTGGGTGAAGCTTTAGCAAAAAACTTTGTGTTTTTATTTTTCACTGGAATTTTAAGGAATTATTCTTTAAAACAAGTTCCAGGTTTGGAACCAATTTCAAAGAAACCAATTCCTGGCCTTACACTTGCTCCCCATCCTTGTAGGATTCAGTTTGTACCACAGGATTGAATATTTAGTTTATAACTGAGAAATTGTGTTCTTTACAAACATTTTGTTTACATGGATATTTTTAGCAAATACATTCAATTTTGTATGCGTTTCCTACAAATATATTACCTATGGAAACATGTGTAGCATACATAATTAATGTGTTTATTTTAAAACATTATTTAAATTTTTTCTCAACACAAAATAAATTATTTTGTTGTTCTTCTCGGGGTATTTTTAATTAACTATTTTTATTTTTATAACTCGACAACTATAAATCACTGACTTATTGAAGTTTTTTCATATTAACTTATAACTACTGTGAGGAACTAATCCAGTTTATACCGCAGCATTATATGAACTAATGTCTACTAAATAAATGTGAATAGGTTGAAGTCAATTAGTTGAATTGTAAAAATAGAGAATTATAGAAAATAATTTAGTTTTAAAAAAAGCAATTGAGTTGAAATAAAAGTAAAATTACTTTCCATTCCTCTCAGAAATACATATTTCTAATTAATTCTGCTTTTAACTATGGTTAAAAGAATAAGTAAAATGTATAAAGGGATATAAATGAAAAAAGGTTTCAGACACAAAGAGTTATTTTTTTTTAATTTATAAAAAAATAACAGAGTACTTCACAAAATTTTTAAAATCTAATAATTTATTTTGGGGGAATATTTAGTATAACTAAAATAAAACTTATTTTTTATTGTCTCTATAAAATGTTACATTTCCAGAAAAATGTTTTACAACATGTAGAATCCAAATGTTCATTGTTGAGATCATTGTGCCAAAAAAATTAAAAGTCTTCAAACATAATTTAACAAGAAGTCTTTCCATTTAGATATAGAGGCCTGCAATTATTTATTCCTTGATGGTTTCCACAACTTGTCATTCTTAAGATGTAAATTTTACGATGTTTTTAAAGCATGAAGCTTAATATTTTAATATCTATTATAAATTATATATTTAGTGAGTACTAGATAAAGTTATTAAAAATACCAAAAACCATTAAAAACTTACTATTAAGTATTAGTAAAGTATAAGAGTCTGTATACTTAAAGTAATGAAATGCTTAAAATGTATTCTTTATGTTTCTAAATGTAATACTTAGAATAATAATGTCTACTTCCTCGATTATTGATTATAAAAGAGGTTAAAACAATATTTAGTTTGTACAACACTATTTTATTTGGTTATTTTGTTTTAGAAGCACAAAGCTATTAGTACAAAGCTGTAAGATTAAAGGATATTAACTTATTGTTTAATAGCAGTAGCCTATTAAATAGAGAATATATTTAATAATAAATTCAATGTATTAATAGCAATAAATATAATTCAATGTTTTAACAATTATATTTTGTTACTAAAATTAACCTTTTTCATATCTGATTCACAATTAGTTTTATGTTTGCTAGATTTATGACTATCTGAGTCATATAAGTAGTCATGAAAATGTGATAATGTTTTTAAAAACAAAAATGTTACATTTTATACTTTTTAAAATCTAGTGATATAAGATTTTTACCATTAACTACTTACTCATTCATGGGTTAAGATAAAAATGTTCTGAATTATGCAGTGAGAAATGTCTACTTTTGTTGGTATGAACTTTAACTCATAACATTATTTATTAAATAGAATTTTTACATTTTCATTAACCCTAGATTACTTATATCTAAATTTTGTCACTGGATTACTTAAGTATTGTCAATTTTACTACTCTAATTTCTTTTTTTTTATATGCCAAAGTAATGTTTTTTATTAATGTGTTAAACATTGTAATATCCCATGCTTATTTAGAGCTTGGAAAATAATATTATAGTAGCTAGGAATCCTACTACTAGAAAGAAAAATAATAATTACAATGACTACTTTTAATGGAATAGTGAAACACAAATGTTTAAAAATGTCTTTTAAAAATAATGTAAACTCTTTTTATTTTCAAAAAAACACAGAATTTAACAAACGAATGAGTTGTAGAACAAGTTTTTAATTAAATTCAAAAATTTTTTCAAAAATAAATAAAGAACACAATCATTTAAAAAATTCCCACGATCACTTACGTATCGTCAAAATGACGACGCAAGCTCTGTTTCACTAAGATCCATGCGAACTTTAGCAGTGAAACTGCGCATCTGACATCGGCTGTTGTAGGTACGAAGGTACTGGGAAGATGGAAGTGTGTGAACCGCTCATTTTTCAGATACAGAAAATGTTGACGAGCTATAAGTGATCTAGGGTTAATAACTGACAAAAGACACTCTTAACCCTTTCATTCTAAGAGTGTAATTTGAAAAGCTCAGTATGACGAAATATCCACTGCTGTGGAAAGTAGTGTCTGGATCATTTTACAGAGGTAGGGAACAAACCTTTGGAATTCCTTTGGATTTAGCCATTACATCTCCTAGTCCATATACAACTAATGGAGCCAACAGTTCCCTTGACTCTCTACTCCTTTATAACAATAAAGGTTATTGTTCATATTCAATTAGACATTCCTCTATATATGGAGTTTATTTTATGGAATATGCGATAATATCTTAGAGCAACTGTGTTGTAATTTTGAATTATAAATAAATAAACCTTTAAGAAGAGGATGTAAATAAAACGTTTTTGTGCTTTAAAGGTTTTATTTATTCTAAATTAAAGAAAATGCACCGATAAATGAGTGAAAAATATTTATTTTAATTATAGCAATGTTTCAGCATGTTTCTTACTAAGAAAAGATAGAGAGCGCTGGCTTAATGGAAGTTTTTGTAACATGTAGGAGATATGACAATTTACCTTCTTACATCATACATTTGAATGTTAAATGTTAGGATTTTTTATATCAAAACCTTTTCTGGCTTGATAGGGGTAACAAACAAGTTGCCCAAATGTTGCTATAATTACAATTTATATTTATTTACTCTGATAGAGGTTATTAAATGTGTCATTAAATTCCTTCTATTAGTTCACACACCTTATATATATATATCTTGTTCAAATTTTCAATTGTTAATAAAATACTTTTTATTCATCCAGTCAAGCTCATGACACCATGAGTGGATGACACTTGATGTTATTACAGTATTTTACAAATAATAATTAATTAATTAAATTTTTAAAAGTTGATGTATTTAGGTTGGGTTTTAAATGAATGAGTACATGTTTGAAATCCAGCAGTATTTGAACTAGAGTTGATAAATAAAAAGTGTTTTATTAATGATTGAAAATTTGAACACACACACACACACACACACATATATATATATATATATATATATATATATTTTGTTATTGATTGAAGCTTTTCGCTAATTTACATTATTAGCATTTTCAAAATTTATAAATCACTGTCTAGTTATGTGACTAGAGTAAGACTGTCTTATTATTTTATTTCATTCTCTCATATTTCTTTTTGTGTTTTCTCTTTGATTGACAAAGACCACTGTGTGGTTGAAATATATCATGTTAAGTGCTTTTATGTGTTTCTATTTCAAGACGACAGAGTGGACTCTTACCAAGGTAAGTCTGTCAGTCTCCTACTCCAAAAAATCTAAATAATCTTTACCAACCAAAACTAACAAGAGAAAAAAAAAAAAAAATATATATATATATATATATATATATATATATATATATATATATATATAATACGTTTTCTTGTATAGTAAGTAAAAACAACTGAGGTTATTCAAACAAGAATTATTTGTGTAAACAAAATACAAATTTATACTTAGTTAATTAGAGCTTAGCTAGGGAGAACAATTCAAAAAGATAAAAGTCAAAATAGTTAACTCAAAATCTCACCAAAAATTAGTTTTATATAAACAAACACACTACTTCACAACAGTAAACTACTGAGTAGTAGCCAAGCACTGAGGAAGGCACATCGTCGCCAAAATTGGTCTGTTATGAACTAGTGTGTTTGTTTATTAAAAACTCAATTTTGGTGAGATATTGAGTTAACTGTTTTGACTCTTACCTTTGTGAAATTTATACTTGGCAATTTGTATAAATTTGGCAACAATGCTATTTCTAATTTAACTTATGTTTTATATCTTGCATTATTGTATTATTCATTCCTGATGATTTTGGTACTGTTTATCAATGAAAAGCTTTGAATAAAAATTAACAAATAATTCTTGTAATTGAATAACCTCAGTTGTTTTTATATATGTGAAAATATGTAGTATAAACTGGTAGTAGTGGTGTATTTGTAATTATTTTATAAAAAAGTATCTAAAACAATTTTTTTCTTTGGTGACCCAACTAGGAATCTACCTAAATTTTTTTATATATTACTTGTTTTTATGCAGTTAAGGTGGGTGTTTGTGGACGGACTATTAAATCTCTCTGTTCACATTAAAGAACTTAGTCTTTGCAGAAGAAATGCCAGCTCCTTTTGGAGGAAGCCTCAAGGACAACTATGGAGCTATAGTATGGAATAAGACTCTGAAAAACTGAACCCTAAACCCGCAAGGGGTCAGTTGTGGTATACCTTAACCCTCCATGTCCAGACCATAGTCCAAAGCTAAGTCTGGGAGAAGTTCATGCTTATATCTGCAGGAATTAAAGATTATTTCTGGAGACATTCATGAATTTATTAGTGGAAAGAGGGATTTACTTGTAAGGTTGGAAAACATCAACCCCCAACTAAATATACCTTTGTAGTATTGTTCAACGGTGTTCAAAAATTAAAGCCCGATTTACTATAAAAAATAAATTATTTAATATAATTTAATAATAAATTATTATTAAAAATAAACGTTTATTCATTTAATTCCTTACTTCTCTCTCTAATTCTTTATATCATTTTTGTTTTACCCGTTCAGGTACAACAAGTCTGCGGTACCACTAACTGTGCCAGACAGCAAATGCTGCAGTTATGTGATGTTCCAACATTTTGTCACCGCTATCTGTGTACCTTTAGCTTTTATGAGAATTCTACAACTACTTTCAACATTTGTCATCAGATTCTACAGAATTTTTAATGTCGAAGTCGTAGAAGTCTGCTGCCTGTGAGTAAAAAGCCAACATTAAAAAAATTTCCAAAATTACAAATTTTAAGAGATAATTTTGTACAAATGTCTAACACTTCAAATATATTGCTAAAGTTGAAATTTCTCAACGTCTGCCTTCACAAATCTTTACATTCGTGTCATTGACTAAATCTTCTGTAATCACTGATGATCAACCTGTTCTTGGTTCGTCGTGGACTTTTGAAAACTCAAGCCCCATCAAAATATGGAAACGTGAAAATTTTTAAACTATAAAATAGCACTACAATGTAAAATAAATGTTTTTTCTAATGTATACATCCAACTGTTTGTTCACGATTTAAATCTAATTAATAATTAATTAGTTGAATAACTTAACAAACCCGTATTAATCCCTATGATACCTCATTATAATCATTAATAAATACACCCACCCACAATATAATAAATGAGTGGTTTTCTGGTATAAACTGAAATAAAACTTTTCCAATAATCTCGTGCCTGATGTTCATGTAATTCTTAATGTAAAAAATACAAATAATGTACTAATAAACCTGAAAAGGCAAAAGATTTTATAGAAGTTCATACTTCACTTGGGTTCACATGTAAATAAATAAATAAACAAGTATTATCTAAAAAAATATTTTAAAGTAAATTCCTACTTAAGTTAACAAAAAAAAAATTGTTTTAGTTACCCTAGAACACTTTTTATGATATTGTGTGGTAACCATGGCAACAGTTTAAGGTTGTACAATGGAGGTTTTGACGAAAACAGAGGGGGTGATTCATACATATCTTTGAGGGATGTATTTCTAGTTATTGGAAAGCTGGACTCCACGAATTTTATAATTTAATTACTGAATAAATTTTTGAAAATATTGTATTAACATCAATTGCCATCACGATAGGTTTAAAAATATGTATTTAAACTTGATTGGATGAATAAAAACGTATTTAATAACGATGGATAATTTGTACAAGACATAGGTATATATCAGGAGAGTGTGAGTTGATAGAAGGAACTTAATAATAATAAAATAGATACGAGTAACAACAACGAAAAGTGTACTAATGATACACAATGATGAAAGAGTAACCTACGCTATAAGTGTAGGATGAAAATCCTAAAAATGTTTGGAATTTTCCGAACTTGTGTCTTAGTGAGCATTTACATTAGAAAAGCAGCGTATATATATAAATGAAACTTCAAGTTTCTACCTTTTATGGACTAGGGTTTTCTTGATTTTTAAGGAAGTCAGTTAGCTCCCAATTTTTTCCCACTATGCAGTACCTGCCTTGGGGAGGGGGACAAGCTTTGGACCGCCGGCCTTTTAAGCAAAACTGTATATGCAAAAGAAACCTTCGAATTTTTATTTCCTCGGGTAAAACTTTATTTTTTATTGAAAAACAAAAAGAAATCTCAAGTATAACCCATAAATGCCGATAACACTTAAACATATATTCGAGTACATTTTTATGCCTTTTCTAAAATTACAATATTTTAGTGGAAAGTCTTCATTTTCAAAACTTGAAGTACTCGTTGAAGTTTAAGTACTGCTTAGGTTTGAAAATGGAGTCATTCTGAAACGCGTCACAAAGGAAAATTTTGTAATGCTAGGAAAAGCAGAAAAATGTACTCATATATAGGTCTATAGAAATATTCCCTACCGAAGTGAAGACAGTAGGCTGTAATAAGAATTTTGTAGTTGGGAAACATCCTTTAAGAAATGAATTATATACTGTACATAATATGGATGTAATAGACCTTTGGTGCTTTATCCTTTATCTTTACAAAATGATAAAATACATTTGTTTTATAAATAGTGTAAAAATTATGGATTTTATAAGGTTTTTTGTGATTTTTTTACATTATGAACTGTTGTGCAAAAACACTTTTCCAAAGACAAACTTCAACTTTCTCTACTTTTCCTTCCGAGTAGCGTATAGACTACTATTTTCCTCATGAGATGAGGCGGTGCCAAAAGTGTCTTGAAAGTTAAGCAATGTTCTCTTAAGCCGGGGACACACTTGTCATGCAGCCTTCCGTTCCGACTCCGATCATGCTGCCGGACCACTGCATGACAGGGGAATTGACAGTGATTTGTCATGCCGCAGGCCACACCTTTCCGTCACGTGACCAGTTCCACTCCAGTCCGTCTCCGTTGGCAATCGTTCTCCGACAGTGCAGACTGTTCGTATCCTAGCTGCGGGATGCTTGCCGGATAAACAAATGTCGGCTATAAATAGTCTAGGACGTAAAATAATCATTATGTATTTCTGTGTTTACATTATCGATCAGTATCACTTTGAGAAACACATGACACAAACAGAAACAAACATTCCGAGTTAACTCGGGTTAGTACGTTAAGTGGTTAATTATTATTATTATTTTTATTTGGGAATTTTTTTTTTACCTCCCTAATTTTAATTAATAATTACATATAACATCATATAGGCTACAATTCTCTTCTATAAATCAATCCCCCTTTAGCTTACTAACCACTGTCTATTCTCACAATTCTCTGACACATTTATTCAATAAACAATTACTGTACTTGGGTTTCATTATTAGACAATTGTTCCTTATGCTTTAATTTCGTAAAGGCAGTGGTTGCACCATCTTGCTGATACCATTGTGAACGGGGCACAGCAAAATCTCCTGAGGTCTCGAATATGACCGGGACTCTAAAGTATGGCGCTTTATTAGTCATTCTACTACAGCTGATTCAGTTTCAGTACTGTTTATTTTGGCGCGAACGGTATATTTGAAAATGTTTATACATTTTAAAATTGATAAATTATCCAAAATTAGTACTTCATTGGGTGCATAATAAGACGTGTCCCTTGTGATCTTGGACAATCCCAATGCCTACGCTCAAGATGGAACAAGACGACAGAAATATCGCCTTCAAGGAGCATTAACGGGCCGATATGCATCTTAGCGCTCTAAAATCTCCAGGCATGTTGTATCGCGGTTTTATATAACATTGCTTTAGGCCACGACATTCAACCTTTCCTGCTAAAGAAGAATGGAACATGTATATATATCTGGATAACTTGAAATTACCATAACAAAGGAAAGCTCTGCGCAGGTTTGTTAACGAACAAAGGCATCAAGCTCTTTTATTCTAAACAATCAATGTTTTCTCGTTTAATTACACAAATATGACGGTTGAGAGCGATTTACTATAAATAAATTAACCTATATGTATGTACGCCTAATTACTGTATAATCACTGTACGCTGAACTCATAAACTACAACGATAACTAAAAATTCAATCTACAAGTTTTGGATGATTTATAGTTTTCCAAACCGTATTTTCATATGGCCAAGGACGTATGAATGATGAACCCCCCCCCCCCCCCGACATTTTCAAGCCTACGCATTTGTTTAATTACTACTAAATCTCTCTTGTTTTATTTAGTAATAAAATATGGTAGTAGGCCTATTTATAGTTGAAATTTTTATTTGTTCCTATTGTTGATTTATTTTTATAAAATTAAAAAAACCTGGCATAACTACTTGCTATTATTTTTATTTGTTACCTCGTTTTTTTCAAAACGTATAAACAATAGAGAAGTATAAAATTTGTTTAAATTATCTCTTGGGGTTATTTTCTCAAGTTACGGCCACAGACTTCTACATCTCTATATTCAGTCTGCCAGAGCATTGTTCAGGATTAGAAGAGTTTTATATTGACAAGGCAAGAGGTGACATCGTAGTTCCCGCTACGGAACAAAGCCAGTCCGAATTACAGAATATGTAGCCTACGTTGATTTAACCGACATTCTAATTATATTACCAATTACTGTACTAGCGGTAGGTACGAAATAAAATGATGAATTTATTACATTTCCTGCATGTATGATGTTCTTATCAATAACATAACGTGTACTATAACCTAATTTCATAGAAAACAGTAGACCTACCCGGATGTACTGTAATCTAATCCCAAGGAAAACATATGGGTAACATGATTGTACTGTAGTCTAATCCTATAGAAAACAGTAGACCTACCCGAATGTACTGTAGTCTAATCCTATAGAAAACAGTAGACCTACCCGAATGTACTGTAGTCTAATCCTATAGAAAACAGTAGACCTACCCGAATGTACTGTAGTCTAATCCCAAGGAAAACATATGGGTAACATGATTGTACTGTAGTCTAATCCTATAGAAAACAGTAGACCTACCCGAATGTACTGTAGTCTAATCCTATAGAAAACAGTAGACCTACCCGAATGTACTGTAGTCTAATCCCAAGGAAAACATATGGGTAACATGATTGTACTGTAGTCTAATCCTATAGAAAACAGTAGACCTACCCGAATGTACTGTAGTCTAATCCTATAGAAAACAGTAGACCTACCCGAATGTACTGTAGTCTAATCCTATAGAAAACAGTAGACCTACCCGAATGTACTGTAGTCTAATCCTATAGAAAACAGTAGACCTACCCGAATGTACTGTAGTCTAATCCTATAGAAAACAGTAGACCTACCCGAATGTACTGTAGTCTAATCCCATAGAAAACAGTAGACCTACCCGAATGTACTGTAGTCTAATCCTATAGAAAACAGTAGACCTACCCGAATGTACTGTAGTCTAATCCAAAGAAAACATATGGGTTACACGATTGTACTGTAGTCTAATCCCATAGAAAACAGTAGACCTACCCGGATGTACTGTAATCTAATTACAAGGAAAACATATGGGTAACTTGATTGTACTGTAGTCTAATCCTATAGAAAACAGTAGACCTACCCGAATGTACTGTAGTCTAATCCTATAGAAAACAGTAGACCTACCCGAATGTACTGTAGTCTAATCCTATAGAAAACAGTAGACCTAACCGAATGTACTGTAGTCTAATCCTATAGAAAACAGTAGACCTACCCGAATGTACTGTAGTCTAATCCTATAGAAAACAGTAGACCTACCCGAATGTACTGTAGTCTAATCCTATAGAAAACAGTAGACCTACCCGAATGTACTGTAGTCTAATCCTATAGAAAACAGTAGACCTACCCGAATGTACTGTAGTCTAATCCTATAGAAAACAGTAGACCTACCCGAATGTACTGTAGTCTAATCCTATAGAAAACAGTAGACCTACCCGAATGTACTGTAGTCTAATCCCATAGAAAACAGTAGACCTACCCGGATGTACTGTAATCTAATCCCAAGGAAAACATATGGGTAACATGATTGTACTGTAGTCTAATCCTATAGAAAACAGTAGACCTACCCGAATGTACTGTAGTCTAATCCTATAGAAAACAGTAGACCTACCCGAATGTACTGTAGTCTAATCCTATAGAAAACAGTAGACCTACCCGAATGTACTGTAGTCTAATCCTATAGAAAACAGTAGACCTACCCGAATGTACTGTAGTCTAATTATATAGAAAACAGTAGACCTACCCGAATGTACTGTAGTCTAATCCTATAGAAAACAGTAGACCTACCCGAATGTACTGTAGTCTAATCCAAAGAAAACATATGGGTTACACGATTGTACTGTAGTCTAATCCCATAGAAAACAGTAGACCTACCCGGATGTACTGTAATCTAATCCCAAGGAAAACATATGGGTAACATGATTGTACTGTAGTCTAATCCTATAGAAAACAGTAGACCTACCCGAATGTACTGTAGTCTAATCCTATAGAAAACAGTAGACCTACCCGAATGTACTGTAGTCTAATCCTATAGAAAACAATAGACCTACCCGAATGTACTGTAGTCTAATCCTATAGAAAACAGTAGACCTACCCGAATGTACTGTAGTCTAATCCTATAGAAAACAGTAGACCTACCCGAATGTACTGTAGTCTAATCCTATAGAAAACAGTAGACCTACCCGAATGTACTGTAGTCTAATCCCATAGAAAACAGTAGACCTACCCGGATGTACTGTAATCTAATCCCAAGGAAAACATATGGGTAACATGATTGTACTGTAGTCTAATCCAATAGAAAACAGTAGACCTACCCGAATGTACTGTAGTCTAATCCCATAGAAAACAGTAGACCTACCCGGATGTACTGTAATCTAATCCCAAGGAAAACATATGGGTAACATGATTGTACTGTAGTCTAATCCTATAGAAAACAGTAGACCTACCCGAATGTACTGTAGTCTAATCCTATAGAAAACAGTAGACCTACCCGAATGTACTGTAGTCTAATCCTATAGAAAACAGTAGACCTACCCGAATGTACTGTAGTCTAATCCTATAGAAAACAGTAGACCTACCCGAATGTACTGTAGTCTAATTATATAGAAAACAGTAGACCTACCCGAATGTACTGTAGTCTAATCCTATAGAAAACAGTAGACCTACCCGAATGTACTGTAGTCTAATCCAAAGAAAACATATGGGTTACACGATTGTACTGTAGTCTAATCCCATAGAAAACAGTAGACCTACCCGGATGTACTGTAATCTAATCCCAAGGAAAACATATGGGTAACATGATTGTACTGTAGTCTAATCCTATAGAAAACAGTAGACCTACCCGAATGTACTGTAGTCTAATCCTATAGAAAACAATAGACCTACCCGAATGTACTGTAGTCTAATCCTATAGAAAACAGTAGACCTACCCGAATGTACTGTAGTCTAATCCTATAGAAAACAGTAGACCTACCCGAATGTACTGTAGTCTAATCCTATAGAAAACAGTAGACCTACCCGAATGTACTGTAGTCTAATCCCATAGAAAACAGTAGACCTACCCGGATGTACTGTAATCTAATCCCAAGGAAAACATATGGGTAACATGATTGTACTGTAGTCTAATCCAATAGAAAACAGTAGACCTATCCGAATGTACTGTAGTCTAATCCTATAGAAAACAGTAGACCTACCCGAATGTACTGTAGTCTAATTCAAAGGAAAACATATGGGTAACATGATTGTACTGTAGTTTAATCCTATAGAAAACAGTAGACCTACCCGAATGTACTGTAGTCTAATCCTATAGAAAACAGTAGACCTACCCGAATGTACTGTAGTCTAATCCAAAGAAAACATATGGGTTACACGATTGTACTGTAGTCTAATCCCATAGAAAACAGTAGACCTACCCGGATGTACTGTAATCTAATCCCAAGGAAAACATATGGGTAACTTGATTGTATTGTAGTCTAATCCTATAGAAAACAGTAGACCTACCCGAATGTACTGTAGTCTAATCCTATAGAAAACAGTAGACCTACCCGAATGTACTGAAGTCTAATCCTATAGAAAACAGTAGACCTACCCGAATGTACTGTAGTCTAATCCTATAGAAAACAGTAGACCTACCCGAATGTACTGTAGTCTAATCCTATAGAAAACAGTAGACCTACCCGAATGTACTGTAGTCTAATCCTATAGAAAACAGTAGACCTACCCGAATGTACTGTAGTCTAATCCTATAGAAAACAGTAGACCTACCCGAATGTACTGTAGTCTAATCCTATAGAAAACAGTAGACCTACCCGAATGTACTGTAGTCTAATCCAAAGAAAACATATGGGTTACACGATTGTACTGTAGTCTAATCCCATAGAAAACAGTAGACCTACCCGGATGTACTGTAATCTAATCCCAAGGAAAACATATGGGTAACATGATTGTACTGTAGTCTAATCCTATAGAAAACAGTAGACCTACCCGAATGTACTGTAGTCTAATCCTATAGAAAACAGTAGACCTACCCGAATGTACTGTAGTCTAATCCTATAGAAAACAGTAGACCTACCCGAATGTACTGTAGTCTAATCCAAAGAAAACATTGGGTTACATGATTGTACTGTAGTCTAATCCTATAGAAAACAGTAGACCTACCCGAATGTACTGTAGTCTAATCCTATAGAAAACAGTAGACCTACCCGAATGTACTGTAGTCTAATCCCATAGAAAACAGTAGACCTACCCGGATGTACTGTAATCTAATCCCAAGGAAAACATATGGGTAACATGATTGTACTGTAGTCTAATCCTATAGAAAACAGTAGACCTACCCGAATGTACTGTAGTCTAATCCTATAGAAAACAGTAGACCTACCCGAATGTACTGTAGTCTAATCCTATAGAAAACAGTAGACCTACCCGAATGTACTGTAGTCTAATCCTATAGAAAACAGTAGACCTACCCGAATGTACTGTAGTCTAATTATATAGAAAACAGTAGACCTACCCGAATGTACTGTAGTCTAATCCTATAGAAAACAGTAGACCTACCCGAATGTACTGTAGTCTAATCCAAAGAAAACATATGGGTTACACGATTGTACTGTAGTCTAATCCCATAGAAAACAGTAGACCTACCCGGATGTACTGTAATCTAATCCCAAGGAAAACATATGGGTAACATGATTGTACTGTAGTCTAATCCTATAGAAAACAGTAGACCTACCCGAATGTACTGTAGTCTAATCCTATAGAAAACAGTAGACCTACCCGAATGTACTGTAGTCTAATCCTATAGAAAACAATAGACCTACCCGAATGTACTGTAGTCTAATCCTATAGAAAACAGTAGACCTACCCGAATGTACTGTAGTCTAATCCTATAGAAAACAGTAGACCTACCCGAATGTACTGTAGTCTAATCCTATAGAAAACAGTAGACCTACCCGAATGTACTGTAGTCTAATCCCATAGAAAACAGTAGACCTACCCGGATGTACTGTAATCTAATCCCAAGGAAAACATATGGGTAACATGATTGTACTGTAGTCTAATCCAATAGAAAACAGTAGACCTATCCGAATGTACTGTAGTCTAATCCTATAGAAAACAGTAGACCTACCCGAATGTACTGTAGTCTAATTCAAAGGAAAACATATGGGTAACATGATTGTACTGTTGTTTAATCCTATAGAAAACAGTAGACCTACCCGAATGTACTGTAGTCTAATCCTATAGAAAACAGTAGACCTACCCGAATGTACTGTAGTCTAATCCAAAGAAAACATATGGGTTACACGATTGTACTGTAGTCTAATCCCATAGAAAACAGTAGACCTACCCGGATGTACTGTAATCTAATCCCAAGGAAAACATATGGGTAACTTGATTGTATTGTAGTCTAATCCTATAGAAAACAGTAGACCTACCCGAATGTACTGTAGTCTAATCCTATAGAAAACAGTAGACCTACCCGAATGTACTGAAGTCTAATCCTATAGAAAACAGTAGACCTACCCGAATGTACTGTAGTCTAATCCTATAGAAAACAGTAGACCTACCCGAATGTACTGTAGTCTAATCCTATAGAAAACAGTAGACCTACCCGAATGTACTGTAGTCTAATCCTATAGAAAACAGTAGACCTACCCGAATGTACTGTAGTCTAATCCTATAGAAAACAGTAGACCTACCCGAATGTACTGTAGTCTAATCCTATAGAAAACAGTAGACCTACCCGAATGTACTGTAGTCTAATCCAAAGAAAACATATGGGTTACACGATTGTACTGTAGTCTAATCCCATAGAAAACAGTAGACCTACCCGGATGTACTGTAATCTAATCCCAAGGAAAACATATGGGTAACATGATTGTACTGTAGTCTAATCCTATAGAAAACAGTAGACCTACCCGAATGTACTGTAGTCTAATCCTATAGAAAACAGTAGACCTACCCGAATGTACTGTAGTCTAATCCTATAGAAAACAGTAGACCTACCCGAATGTACTGTAGTCTAATCCAAAGAAAACATTGGGTTACATGATTGTACTGTAGTCTAATCCTATAGAAAACAGTAGACCTACCCGAATGTACTGTAGTCTAATCCTATAGAAAACAGTAGACCTATCCGAATGTACTGTAGTCTAATCCAAAGAAAACATGGTTTACATGATTGTACTGTAGTCTAATCCTATAGAAAACAGTAGACCTACCCGAATGTACTGTAGTCTAATCCTATAGAAAACAGTAGACCTACCCGGATGTACTGTAGTCTAATCCTATAGAAAACAGTAGACCTACTCGAATTTACTGTAGTCTAATCCAAAGAAAACATATGGGTTACATGATTGTACTGTAGTCTAATGCTATAGGAAACAGTAGACCTACCCGAATGTACTGTAGTCTAATCCTATAGAAAACAGTAGACCTACCCGAATATACTGTAGTCTAATCCAAAGAAAACATATGGGGGTCATGATTGTACTGTAGACTAATCCTGTAGAAAACAGTAGACCTACCCGAATGTACTGTAGCCTTATCCAAAGAAAACATATGGGTTACATGATTGTACTGCAGTCTAATCCTATAGAAAACAGTAGACCTACCCGGATGTACTGTAATCTAATCGCAAGGAAAATATATGTTACACGATTGTACTGTAGTCTAATCCCATAGAAAACAGTAGACCTACCGGATGTACTGTAATCTAATCTCAAGAAAAACAGTACGGTCACGCGATTTACAGTAGTATAAGCCCATAGAAAACAGTAGACCTACCCGAATGTACTGTAGTCTAATCCAAAGAAAACATATGGGTTACATGATTGTACTGTAGTCTAATCCCATAGAAAACAGTAGACTTACCCGAATGTACTGTAGTTTATTCCCAAGGAAAATATATGAGGTACACGATTGTACTGTAGTCTAATCCCATAAAAAACAGTTGACCTACCGGATGTACTGTAATCTAATCCCAAGGGAAACATTACGGTCACGCGATTTACTGTAGTATAAGCCCATAGAAAGCAGTTGACTTACCCGGATGTATTGTAATCTAATCCCAAGGAAAATATATGTTACAAGATTGTACTGTAGTCTAATCCCATAGAAAACAGTAGATCTACCGGATGTACTGTAATCTAATCCCAAGGGAAACAGTATGGCTACGCGATTTACTGTAGTATAAGCCCATAGAAAGCAGTTGACTTACCCGGATGTACTGTAGTCTAATCCCAAGGAAAATATATGTTACACGATTGTACTGTAGTCTAACCCCATAGAAAACAGTAGACCTACCGGATGTACTGTAATCTAATCCCAAGGAAAAGAGTAGGCTTACCCAAGTGTACTGTAGCTTAATCCCAAAGGAAACTGTAGGGCTACTCGTTTTTACTCTAGTCTAATCTTACAGTAAACATAGGTCTATCCGGAAGTACTGTAGTCTAATCCCAAGAGAACACTAAGGCTATCCGAAAGTCCTGTAGTCTAGTCCCATAGAAAACAGTAGACTTACCCAGATCTGCTGTAGTCTATACCAAGGTAAACAGCAGGGCTTTCCGGATTACTACTGGACTACTACAGGAAACAGTAGGGCTACACGAATGTACTGTAGTCTAATCCCATAGAAAACAGTAGACCTACCGGATGTACTGTAATCTAATCCCAAGGAAAACAGTATGGCTACGCGATTTACTGTAGTATAAGCCCATAGAAAGCAGTTGACTTACCCAGCTGTACTGTAATCTAATCCCATGGGAAACAATAGGGTCACCCGGATTTACTACAGTCTAATCCCAATGAAAGATATAGGTTACACGATTATACTGTAGTCTAATCCCACAGAAAACAGCAGACTTACCCAGATGTACTGTAGTCTAATACCAACGTAAACCGCAGAGCTTCCCGGAATACTACAGGGCTACTACAGGAAACAGTAAGGCTACACGAATGTACTGCAGTTTAATGTCATAGAAAACAGTAGTGCCTACCCGGCAATACTGTAATCTAATCCCATGGGAAACAATAGGGCTACCCGGATGTACTGCAGTATCATCCCAAGGAAACATAAAGGTTACACGATTGTACTGTAGTCTACATTGAAAACTGTAGACCTACCCGGATATATTGTAGTATAAACCCGAATAAAACCACTAGGCTTACTAAAGTATACTGTAGTCTAATCCCAAAGGAAACAGTAGGTCTACCCGGTTGTACTATAGTCTAATTAAATGGGAAACAATAAGGCTACCCGGATGTATTGTAGTCTAATCTTAGGAGAACAGTAGGGCTACCAGAAAGCCCTGCAGTCCAATTCCATAGAAAACAGTAGACTTACCCAAATGTACTGTATTGTAATCCCATGGGAAACAATAGGGCTACCGAGATGTACTGTAGTCTAATCCCAAGAGAGCAGTAAGGCTACCCAAAAGTCCTGTAGCCTAATCCTATAGACTTACCCAGATGTACTGTAGTCTAATATCAAGGTAAACCGTAGGGCTTCCCGGATGTACTGTAATCTAATCTTACAGGAAACAGTAGGGCTAACCGAATGTACTGCAGTCTAACCCCATAGGAAACAGTAGGGCTACTTAGATGTACTATATTCTGATCCCATGGAAAATAGTAGCTCTACCCTTGTGTACTGTAATCTAACCTCTCGGGAAGCAGTAGAACTATCCGTCTATACTGTAGTCTAACCTAACAGTAATTCTACCCAGTTGTGCTGTAGTTTATGCCTAAGGGAATAGTAGGGCTACTGGCTGTACTGTAGTCTAATCTCATAGGAAACAGTAATAATACAGCCAGGGCTGTACTGTAGCCTAATCCTAAGGGAAATAGTAAGGCTACTGGCTGTGCTGTAGTCTGAACTCATGGGAAACAGTAATTCTACCCGGCTGTACTGTAATCTAGTCCTAAGGGAAATAGTACGGCTACTGGCTGTGCTGTAGTCTGATCTCATGGGAAACAGTAATTCTACCAAGCTGTACTGTAGTCTAATCCTAAGGGAAATAGTAAGGCTACTGGTTGTGCTGTAGTCTGATCTCATGGGAAACAGTAATTCTACCAAGCTGTACTGTAGTCTAATCCTAAGGGAAATAGTAAGGCTACTGGCTGTGCTGTAGTCTGATCTCATGGGAAACAGTAATTCTACCAAGCTGTACTGTAGTCTAATCCTAAGGGAAATAGTAAGGCTACTGGTTGTGCTGTAGTCTGATCTCATAGGAAACAATAATTCTACCAAGCTGTACTGTAGTCTAATCCTAAGGGAAATAGTAAGGCTACTGGTTGTGCTGTAGTCTGATCTCATAGGAAACAATAATTCTACCAAGCTGTACTGTAGTCTAATCCTAAGGGAAATAGTAAGGCTACTGGTTGTGCTGTAGTCTGATCTCATAGGAAACAATAATTCTACCAAGCTGTACTGTAGTCTAATCCTAAGGGAAATAGTAAGGCTACTGGTTGTGCTGTAGTCTGATCTCATAGGAAACAATAATTCTACCAAGCTGTACTGTAGTCTAATCCTAAGGGAAATAGTAAGGCTACTGGTTGTGCTGTAGTCTGATCTCATAGGAAACAATAATTCTACCAAGCTGTACTGTAGTCTAATCCTAAGGGAAATAGTAAGGCTACTGGTTGTGCTGTAGTCTGATCTCATAGGAAACAATAATTCTACCAAGCTGTACTGTAGTCTAATCCTAAGGGAAATAGTAAGGCTACTGGTTGTGCTGTAGTCTGATCTCATAGGAAACAATAATTCTACCAAGCTGTACTGTAGTCTAATCCTAAGGGAAATAGTAAGGCTACTGGTTGTGCTGTAGTCTGATCTCATAGGAAACAATAATTCTACCAAGCTGTACTGTAGTCTAATCCTAAGGGAAATAGTAAGGCTACTGGTTGTGCTGTAGTCTGATCTCATAGGAAACAATAATTCTACCAAGCTGTACTGTAGTCTAATCCTAAGGGAAATAGTAAGGCTACAGGCTGTGTTGTAGTCTGATCTCATGGGAAACAGTAATTCTACCCGGCTGTACTGTAGTCTAATCCTAAGGGAAATAGTAAGGCTACAGGCTGTGCTGTAGTCTGATCTCATGGGAAACAATAATTCTACCAAGCTGTACTGTAGTCTAATCCTAAGGGAAATAGTAAGGCTACAGGCTGTGTTGTAGTCTGATCTCATGGGAAACAGTAATTCTACCCGGCTGTACTGTAGTCTAATCCTAAGGGAAATAGTAAGGCTACTGGTTGTGCTGTAGTCTGATCTCATAGGAAACAATAATTCTACCAAGCTGTACTGTAGTCTAATCCTAAGGGAAATAGTAAGGCTACTGGTTGTGCTGTAGTCTGATCTCATAGGAAACAATAATTCTACCAAGCTGTACTGTAGTCTAATCCTAAGGGAAATAGTAAGGCTACAGGCTGTGTTGTAGTCTGATCTCATGGGAAACAATAATTCTACCAAGCTGTACTGTAGTCTAATCCTAAGGGAAATAGTAAGGCTACTGGTTGTGCTGTAGTCTGATCTCATGGGAAACAATAATTCTACCAAGCTGTACTGTAGTCTAATCCTAAGGGAAATAGTAAGGCTACTGGTTGTGCTGTAGTCTGATCTCATAGGAAACAATAATTCTACCAAGCTGTACTGTAGTCTAATCCTAAGGGAAATAGTAAGGCTACAGGCTGTGTTGTAGTCTGATCTCATGGGAAACAATAATTCTACCAAGCTGTACTGTAGTCTAATCCTAAGGGAAATAGTAAAGCTACTGGCTGTGCTGTAGTCTGATCTCATGGGAAACAATAATTCTACCAAGCTGTACTGTAGTCTAATCCTAAGGGAAATAGTAAAGCTACTGGCTGTGCTGTAGTCTGATCTCATAGGAAACAATAATTCTACCAAGCTGTACTGTAGTCTAATCCTAAGGGAAATAGTAAAGCTACTGGCTGTGCTGTAGTCTGATCTCATGGGAAACAATAATTCTACCAAGCTGTACTGTAGTCTAATCCTAAGGGAAATAGTAAAGCTACTGGCTGTGCTGTAGTCTGATCTCATAGGAAACAATAATTCTACCAAGCTGTACTGTAGTCTAATCCTAAGGGAAATAGTAAAGCTACTGGCTGTGCTGTAGTCTGATCTCATGGGAAACAATAATTCTACCAAGCTGTACTGTAGTCTAATCCTAAGGGAAATAGTAAAGCTACTGGCTGTGCTGTAGTCTGATCTCATAGGAAACAATAATTCTACCAAGCTGTACTGTAGTCTAATCCTAAGGGAAATAGTAAAGCTACTGGCTGTGCTGTAGTCTGATCTCATGGGAAACAATAATTCTACCAAGCTGTACTGTAGTCTAATCCTAAGGGAAATAGTAAAGCTACTGGCTGTGCTGTAGTCTGATCTCATAGGAAACAATAATTCTACCAAGCTGTACTGTAGTCTAATCCTAAGGGAAATAGTAAAGCTACTGGCTGTGCTGTAGTCTGATCTCATGGGAAACAATAATTCTACCAAGCTGTACTGTAGTCTAATCCTAAGGGAAATAGTAAAGCTACTGGCTGTGCTGTAGTCTGATCTCATAGGAAACAATAATTCTACCAAGCTGTACTGTAGTCTAATCCTAAGGGAAATAGTAAAGCTACTGGCTGTGCTGTAGTCTGATCTCATAGGAAACAATAATTCTACCAAGCTGTACTGTAGTCTAATCCTAAGGGAAATAGTAAAGCTACTGGCTGTGCTGTAGTCTGATCTCATAGGAAACAATAATTCTACCAAGCTGTACTGTAGTCTAATCCTAAGGGAAATAGTAAAGCTACTGGCTGTGCTGTAGTCTGATCTCATAGGAAACAATAATTCTACCAAGCTGTACTGTAGTCTAATCCTAAGGGAAATAGTAAAGCTACTGGCTGTGCTGTAGTCTGATCTCATAGGAAACAATAATTCTACCAAGCTGTACTGTAGTCTAATCCTAAGGGAAATAGTAAAGCTACTGGCTGTGCTGTAGTCTGATCTCATGGGAAACAATAATTCTACCAAGCTGTACTGTAGTCTAATCCTAAGGGAAATAGTAAAGCTACTGGCTGTGCTGTAGTCTGATCTCATAGGAAACAATAATTCTACCAAGCTGTACTGTAGTCTAATCCTAAGGGAAATAGTAAAGCTACTGGCTGTGCTGTAGTCTGATCTCATGGGAAACAATAATTCTACCAAGCTGTACTGTAGTCTAATCCTAAGGGAAATAGTAAAGCTACTGGCTGTGCTGTAGTCTGATCTCATAGGAAACAATAATTCTACCAAGCTGTACTGTAGTCTAATCCTAAGGGAAATAGTAAAGCTACTGGCTGTGCTGTAGTCTGATCTCATGGGAAACAATAATTCTACCAAGCTGTACTGTAGTCTAATCCTAAGGGAAATAGTAAAGCTACTGGCTGTGCTGTAGTCTGATCTCATAGGAAACAATAATTCTACCAAGCTGTACTGTAGTCTAATCCTAAGGGAAATAGTAAAGCTACTGGCTGTGCTGTAGTCTGATCTCATGGGAAACAATAATTCTACCAAGCTGTACTGTAGTCTAATCCTAAGGGAAATAGTAAAGCTACTGGCTGTGCTGTAGTCTGATCTCATGGGAAACAATAATTCTACCAAGCTGTACTGTAGTCTAATCCTAAGGGAAATAGTAAAGCTACTGGCTGTGCTGTAGTCTGATCTCATAGGAAACAATAATTCTACCAAGCTGTACTGTAGTCTAATCCTAAGGGAAATAGTAAAGCTACTGGCTGTGCTGTAGTCTGATCTCATGGGAAACAATAATTCTACCAAGCTGTACTGTAGTCTAATCCTAAGGGAAATAGTAAAGCTACTGGCTGTGCTGTAGTCTGATCTCATAGGAAACAATAATTCTACCAAGCTGTACTGTAGTCTAATCCTAAGGGAAATAGTAAAGCTACTGGCTGTGCTGTAGTCTGATCTCATGGGAAACAATAATTCTACCAAGCTGTACTGTAGTCTAATCCTAAGGGAAATAGTAAAGCTACTGGCTGTGCTGTAGTCTGATCTCATAGGAAACAATAATTCTACCAAGCTGTACTGTAGTCTAATCCTAAGGGAAATAGTAAAGCTACTGGCTGTGCTGTAGTCTGATCTCATAGGAAACAATAATTCTACCAAGCTGTACTGTAGTCTAATCCTAAGGGAAATAGTAAAGCTACTGGCTGTGCTGTAGTCTGATCTCATAGGAAACAATAATTCTACCAAGCTGTACTGTAGTCTAATCCTAAGGGAAATAGTAAAGCTACTGGCTGTGCTGTAGTCTGATCTCATAGGAAACAATAATTCTACCAAGCTGTACTGTAGTCTAATCCTAAGGGAAATAGTAAAGCTACTGGCTGTGCTGTAGTCTGATCTCATAGGAAACAATAATTCTACCAAGCTGTACTGTAGTCTAATCCTAAGGGAAATAGTAAAGCTACTGGCTGTGCTGTAGTCTGATCTCATGGGAAACAATAATTCTACCAAGCTGTACTGTAGTCTAATCCTAAGGGAAATAGTAAAGCTACTGGCTGTGCTGTAGTCTGATCTCATAGGAAACAATAATTCTACCAAGCTGTACTGTAGTCTAATCCTAAGGGAAATAGTAAAGCTACTGGCTGTGCTGTAGTCTGATCTCATGGGAAACAATAATTCTACCAAGCTGTACTGTAGTCTAATCCTAAGGGAAATAGTAAAGCTACTGGCTGTGCTGTAGTCTGATCTCATAGGAAACAATAATTCTACCAAGCTGTACTGTAGTCTAATCCTAAGGGAAATAGTAAAGCTACTGGCTGTGCTGTAGTCTGATCTCATAGGAAACAATAATTCTACCAAGCTGTACTGTAGTCTAATCCTAAGGGAAATAGTAAAGCTACTGGCTGTGCTGTAGTCTGATCTCATGGGAAACAATAATTCTACCAAGCTGTACTGTAGTCTAATCCTAAGGGAAATAGTAAAGCTACTGGCTGTGCTGTAGTCTGATCTCATAGGAAACAATAATTCTACCAAGCTGTACTGTAGTCTAATCCTAAGGGAAATAGTAAAGCTACTGGCTGTGCTGTAGTCTGATCTCATGGGAAACAATAATTCTACCAAGCTGTACTGTAGTCTAATCCTAAGGGAAATAGTAAAGCTACTGGCTGTGCTGTAGTCTGATCTCATAGGAAACAATAATTCTACCAAGCTGTACTGTAGTCTAATCCTAAGGGAAATAGTAAAGCTACTGGCTGTGCTGTAGTCTGATCTCATGGGAAACAATAATTCTACCAAGCTGTACTGTAGTCTAATCCTAAGGGAAATAGTAAAGCTACTGGCTGTGCTGTAGTCTGATCTCATAGGAAACAATAATTCTACCAAGCTGTACTGTAGTCTAATCCTAAGGGAAATAGTAAAGCTACTGGCTGTGCTGTAGTCTGATCTCATGGGAAACAATAATTCTACCAAGCTGTACTGTAGTCTAATCCTAAGGGAAATAGTAAAGCTACTGGCTGTGCTGTAGTCTGATCTCATAGGAAACAATAATTCTACCAAGCTGTACTGTAGTCTAATCCTAAGGGAAATAGTAAAGCTACTGGCTGTGCTGTAGTCTGATCTCATGGGAAACAATAATTCTACCAAGCTGTACTGTAGTCTAATCCTAAGGGAAATAGTAAAGCTACTGGCTGTGCTGTAGTCTGATCTCATAGGAAACAATAATTCTACCAAGCTGTACTGTAGTCTAATCCTAAGGGAAATAGTAAAGCTACTGGCTGTGCTGTAGTCTGATCTCATGGGAAACAATAATTCTACCAAGCTGTACTGTAGTCTAATCCTAAGGGAAATAGTAAGGCTACTGGTTGTGCTGTAGTCTGATCTCATAGGAAACAATAATTCTACCAAGCTGTACTGTAGTCTAATCCTAAGGGAAATAGTAAGGCTACAGGCTGTGTTGTAGTCTGATCTCATGGGAAACAATAATTCTACCAAGCTGTACTGTAGTCTAATCCTAAGGGAAATAGTAAGGCTACTGGTTGTGCTGTAGTCTGATCTCATGGGAAACAATAATTCTACCAAGCTGTACTGTAGTCTAATCCTAAGGGAAATAGTAAGGCTACTGGTTGTGCTGTAGTCTGATCTCATAGGAAACAATAATTCTACCAAGCTGTACTGTAGTCTAATCCTAAGGGAAATAGTAAGGCTACAGGCTGTGTTGTAGTCTGATCTCATGGGAAACAATAATTCTACCAAGCTGTACTGTAGTCTAATCCTAAGGGAAATAGTAAGGCTACAGGCTGTGTTGTAGTCTGATCTCATGGGAAACAGTAATTCTACCCGGCTGTACTGTAGTCTAATCCTAAGGGAAATAGTAAGGCTACAGGCTGTGCTGTAGTCTGATCTCATGGGAAACAATAATTCTACCAAGCTGTACTGTAGTCTAATCCTAAGGGAAATAGTAAGGCTACAGGCTGTGTTGTAGTCTGATCTCATGGGAAACAGTAATTCTACCCGGCTGTACTGTAGTCTAATCCTAAGGGAAATAGTAAGGCTACTGGTTGTGCTGTAGTCTGATCTCATAGGAAACAATAATTCTACCAAGCTGTACTGTAGTCTAATCCTAAGGGAAATAGTAAGGCTACAGGCTGTGTTGTAGTCTGATCTCATGGGAAACAATAATTCTACCAAGCTGTACTGTAGTCTAATCCTAAGGGAAATAGTAAGGCTACAGGCTGTGTTGTAGTCTGATCTCATGGGAAACAGTAATTCTACCAAGCTGTACTGTAGTCTAATCCTAAGGGAAATAGTAAGGCTACAGGCTGTGCTGTAGTCTGATCTCATAGGAAACAATAATTCTACCAAGCTGTACTGTAGTCTAATCCTAAGGGAAATAGTAAGGCTACAGGCTGTGTTGTAGTCTGATCTCATGGGAAACAGTTTTTCTACCCGGCTGTACTGTAGTTTAATCCAATGGGATACAGTACAGCAAGCTTATCCTGCTGTACTGTAGTAAAATAACATTGGATATTGTACTCCCACCATACGGGTACTCTAGTCATATCCCATTGGATACCGTATACCTATTAGCCTGTACCGTATTCTAATCCAATGAAAAACAGTAGGCCAATCATGTTATATCCTAATCCCTTGGGATACAGTAGGTCCACCTGCTGTTGTGTAGTCTAATCCCACAGACAACAGTAGGTCCCCCTGCGTGTACTGTAGTGTAATCCCACAGTAATACAGTAGGCCTACCTGCGTGTACTGTAGTCTAATCCCACAGGTAACAGTAGGTCCACCTGCGTGTACTGTAGTCTAATCCCTCAGATAACAGTAGGCCCACCTGCTGTAGTGTAGTCTAATCCCTCAGACAACAGTAGGTTCACCTGCGTGTACTGTGGTCTAATCCCACAGGTAACAGTAGGTCCACCTGCGTGTACTGTAATCTAATCCCACAGACAACAGTAGGTTAACCTACGTGTACTGTAGTCTAATCCCTCAAACAACAGTAGGCCTTCCTGCATGTACTGTAGTGTAATCCCACAGTAATACAGTAGACCAACCTGCCTATACTGTAGTCTAATCCCACAGACAACAGTAGGCCTATTTGCATGTACTGTAGTATAATCCCACAGACAACAGAAGGTCCACCTGCGTGTACTGTAGTCTAATCCCTCAAACAACAGTAGGCCTACCTGCGTGTACTGTAGTCTAATCCCTTAGACAACAGTAGGCTTACCTGCATGTACTGTAGTCTTATCCCTCAGACAACAGTAGCCCTACCTGCATGTACTGTAGGATAATCCCACAGACAACTGAAGGTCCACATGCGTGTACTGTAGTCTAATCCCTCAGACAACAATAGGCCAACCTGCGTGCACTGTAGTCTAATCCCTCAGACAACAGTAGGACCACCTGCGTTTACTGTAGTCTAATCACTCAGACAACAGTAATTAATGTCTCCATTATTTCCCCTAATTGAATGTAACACATATTCCCATTAAAATGAGATATTCTGTAACTCTTTCTGACGCTGAAAGTCTCAACATCTCCCGTTAACAAAAAAAATCAGAAAATATTCTCTGAATATTTAAGGAATAACTTTTAAGGCAGGTCAACTAGTTAAAAAACACAACAAAAGACAACAGAATTCGAAAGTCGGTGGACGTGATTCATTGCCGACTTGGTCGGGTGAGACATTTAGACCTGAAACCTAACTGTTGATATAAAATATTAAGGTTGGTCCGGTACGGTCACGTGACCCCGGGGACCAGCTGCTGAGAAAGCAGTGGAGTGGGCCACTAAGGAATTTATTGAGAGGGTCAAGTCCTAAACAAGATCCGTAAAGGGTTTGGGTTTAAGATTACAGCTCGCTAAGACTCGTCTTATCTGCATTACCTACAACAATTTGGAATGACTGTACCTGCATCATGGAATGCAGTTTATATTTTTAAATTCTTTTTCAATTTCTTCTATTGGTTCACAATCTGTTCAAATTTTCAATCGTTAATAAAATAATTTTTATTCATCCTCTTATTATACTTGTATTTGGATGATACTTGATGTTAATACTTTTTTAAAAATAATAATTCATTAATTAAATTTAATTAATTAATTTTAATTCTATATGGGAGAAAAGCTTTTCGCAAAAGTGGCAAGGTATCCAATATAGTTATTTCATCCCATTTCGCTTAAAATAAATGATAACATACGATTTTATAAAACAGCTGATCTTGTGTTGACAAGTTATTGTGCTAGAACAGCGGTTTTAACGCATGGGTAATGTTACTTTATTTATATTAATTGTAATTATTTAATAAAACGTACCTAAAATCAAATTATTGTTTATTGACCTAAGTAGGAATTGACTTGGATTTTTTTTTTTTTTATAGGCCTATTACTTGTTTATATCGCGACCATTCAACTTCAAAACGTTTGTATTAGTTACTGGTGTATACAAAAGTAGAAAGTAGGGCCTACAATGTATAAATTTTAATGTATAATATTATTATTATATTGTCTGCTGTTGTAATCACATCGATTTCGCTAGTTAATTCATAAATAATTCTTTTTAAAGAACTATGTGTTAAATACATTACTATCCAGTGAGTAGTGGCGTTGCAACTGCTTTTTCCAAGTATCATATGTACTAATAGGCGACCGGTGTCTTGATGGATAGACATCCATACGCCTATCCTCAAGCAGACGCCTATCCTCCTTGTTGTACGGAGGTCCGCTCTGTTCTACCTCTACCCTTCTTGATCACGGTAGCTCTGCCACCTTCAGCCCCATCACGAAGTCCATTCAGCGGCAGATGTACATCCTGTCACCTTGACGGCGATGAGCAATGCAAAATCTGAACCCAACTGTTTCACTAAGCGGAATAATTAGAAAACCGAAGCAATAGCTCTTAACAGAAGGATCATCACTTCGAGGTCCTCCGTAAAGAATATTGGAGTCATCCTCCTTAGCACTTATCCTTTTACTTCCGAACCTCTTCTCTTAAAGGGCAGGATATTCGCGCCAAGCTCTCCCACTATCTCCGGGCACAGCTCTATCCCTCCTACATCTAATCTACTGCACCCTGTTCCCTGTATGGTGGCCACGTTGTACCAACACGTCTCGGGAACGCTTCATTCACCTCGAACTCTCCTTCATCCCTATCAAAAGTCACACTATAATACTTTCGCTCTCCGTCTCTTGCTGATTTTGACCTCCTTCTTTCCACTAAGATTGTCTGCAGATCCGCACGAACAGCCTATCTACATATCCGGGAACTCAGCGACTCGATTGGATCCCTTCCCCTATTGACCTAAGGTCCTTCTGGATCCCACTCATCCCCCACACCATATCCACTTCTAGGTTAACCATTAGTCATATACCCCAAAATATGTCTAGAAGACCAGAGTCCCTTGATAACCTCTCTACCGGGGTCATAAAGAGGTGGCATCGTGAGTTCCTTTTTAGAAACAAGGTCGAGGAAAATTGGGTAGAGTCAAAGCAGGATTGGATAAATAAGAGATTGATTCCTTAGTTCTGAAAATCGTAAAGTAAGACATCGGTCGGGTGGATAACATAGTAAAAGTATATCTACTCACTATCATGGTCACAAAGACACAAATCAGGACTAAATAAGGAACACAGTGTTTCCTTAACTTTGGAGTGGGGGAATTAAGGACTGATGGATAGGGTCGATACCTACTGTAGACCTTCTCTCAAGCGTGCAGGAATAGGCTTCTATAAAAAAATCCAAGTTTTTTCAGATTTTCCTGAAGTTAAATAGATGTTAAATTGTATGGGTCAATAACCTTTAGTGTTTCTCTGTAGTTGTAGACAATATAGGCTCCTTTGTAACTTTTATCAGACTTACTCAAAAACCTTTACAAATACCAACATAAGCTAAATTTGCAAATGCAAGTTACGTGAAGAGAAATTCTTTTTTATTGCAAAACTTACTAAGTTTTCGGTTAGAGTAAGTTTGGAATATAGAATTACATAACGTAAACTGACCGGTTGCTGAAATATTCAATGTTTAGCGTTAGTTTCTAGGTTGACAGTAGTGGTTTTATAGCAATTTGGAGCATTATAAATGTGTGCTGATTCAGCTTATGTAGTTTCGTGTGTTTGTAATTCGAGGTTATGTTTGTGTGTTTTCAAATATTAACCAATTTTTTGGTTTGCAAAATTTAAAGTAACTTCTTTCTTATTTATATTATATTTTTCAGTAAAATATGTAAAATCGAAAAAATCTCAGTTGATTCAGTCTTTATTATGTATTATCAATTAGAATGAGGCAAAGTGGAAGGATAGGAGAGTAAGGTAAAAGCGGACGAAAGGGAGGGTAGGCAAAAGTGGAAGAAAGGGAGTGGAGGCAAAAGTGGATGAAATGGAGGGGCAGGCAAAATTGGACGAAAGGGAAGATAGGCAAAAGTAGACAGAATGGAAGGGAGGCAAAAGTGGAAGAAAGGGAGTGGAGGCAAAAGTGGATGAAAGGGAGGGGCAGGCAAAATTGGACGAAAGGGAAGATAGGCAAAAGTAGACAGAATGGAGGGGAGGCAAAAGTGGATGAAAGGGAGGGGCAGGCAAAATTGGACGAAAGGGAGGATAGACAAAAGTAGACAGAATGAAGGGGAGACAAAAGTGGAAGAAAGGGTGTGGAGGCAAAAGTGGATGAAAGGGAGGGGCAGGCAAAATTGGACGAAAGGGAGGATAGACAAAAGTAGACATAATGGAGGGGAGGCAAAAGTGGAAGAAAGGGTGTGGAGGCAAAAGTGGATGAAAGGGAGGGGCAGGCAAAATTGGACGAAAGGGAGGATAGACAAAAGTAGACAGAATGAAGGGGAGACAAAAGTGGAAGAAAGGGAGGAAGCAAAAGTGAACAGTAAGGGATTGGTAGGAAAAGTGGACGAAAGGGAGGGGTAGGCAAAAGTAGATGGTAAGGAGTTGAGGCAGGAGAGGAAGAAAGGGATAGGAAGCCAAAAGTGGATGAAAGGGATAATCAGAATAAAATTATTACTTTTACAGCTAATATAAGCTAGTTCGGACACGAAAAGAGGGTGTCGGGGGGGGGGGGGGAGATTATCGAGAGTTGCTATGGAATGGCTGACACCAGACAGAAGAAGAAAAGGAAGACCCAGACTGACACGGGGAGAAATAAATTCATAAGTGAAAGGAACTTATCGGTGGGACACTGCTAAAATAGAAAAGCAAGGAGGCAAAGTTTAGAGAGGGACAGCGACGGCAGACGCTATAAAACCGACATTATTTATAGAATTACTACTTTGTTGTTTAAAGGTGAAATACCAAAATATATCAAACAGTTAAAATAACATGTCTTTAGTTAGGGCATGCTCGTATCTTTAAAAATAAAATAAAATTATCAAGAATGTGTCCAAATCAAAAGAACTCAAAACAACAAAATTTCAGCAACGATGAATATAAAACGATTTTATCAGTTTCGAATACTCTTTATGGAGCTGAATTTAAATCCCATAAACTAGAAATAATTTTGTTATATTCGAAATTTAGACAAATAATTAACCTACTTGCGATTTTATTTAACTTACTAAAGAAAATTAAGTTAAATCAAGCTTGCAATCACAAAGTTATTTTGTAAATAAATTGTTTGAAGCATTAAAACTGGATATTATTCCTGTGTGTTTGTGTTAGATGTGGGGCAGATAATGTACATTTTCGTCTGTACTGGTCGCCATTGTTACCGATATGATATGTATGTAGGTCGCCTAGACGAATAGAGTATTTATCCAAGTACAGGTATGGACCGCACTCATAGTTCCAAGGACCGCCCTGGACAGCACATCTCAGCCAAATGGACGCCTACATGCTTTTAGTCTCCCTTTCCATCCTAGCCCTTCTGGTTTTCTGTATAGTGGACACGAGAAGACCTCGAAACTACCCTCCAGGTTTATATAGCTTTTATACTATTTATTTCAACTATTATTTTTAATTTAAAGTTTTTAAGCAATATCTAAATCTGGTAAAGTATAGTATAAACTTAATAAATATGTTTTATTTAAATAAATTAATAAATATAACATATATTGTTTTTAGTAGCAATTAATTTAGGACTGCATGTTATTACAACTATAAAAATCCCAGAGTAAAAATTTTAAAATATTTTTTACTTTAAAGTGTTCCTAAAATTTATTTGGTGTTTTCTATTGCTTTTGTATTTTTAGTTGACAATATCTAAGAATGTTTTCTATTAGAAGTATTCTGATGTATAAAAAACACTGCGGGAAAATAATTAATAAATAACCCCAGGCACCACAACTAATTGTACACATTAATTAGTTATTAACTTATTCATTAAATTACAATGAAAATATTGTAAAGAACCCCAATACCACAAAAATAATCGAAAATAACAAATAAAATTAGTTACTTAAGATTAAACCCTTTAGGTAGGGATTAAACCATTTAAGATAAGGGTTTAAACTAAAGTAACTTGCTTTATTTGTTATTTTTTATTATTTTTGTGGTATTGGGGCTCTTTACAATATTTTCATTGTAATATATTGTACCACTGTGCTCTCGATATTGTGTATTATACATTAAAGTAAACGTTTGGTATCCGTGTAAAATAACACGTGAAGTTCTAAGTATTATGAGGTAATAAATTGTTAACGGTTATAATGTTTTATAATAAATTTATTTAATAAATTATATTAATTAGTTAATTAAATTGATCATTTCAGTAAAGTAAACAATGTATTTCTCTGTTGTGAGTTAAAAATGTATAATAATAACTCAAACTTTGATAATAAAAATGTGGTTTCTAGTGTTTAAAAATGTAATTAATTACCATTTATAAAATAATCTTTGTTAAACAAATTACTATGGGTATCTTTCTTTATATAAAATGTTTAATACTTTTTCCAAAAAGCGATATTTTTAAACAGACTCGCCGTTTTATAAGCAAATACAAGGAAACAGGTTAGCTAATATCTCTTGACCTGATAGATTTCTTTCGTTTGGCGAATCTTTAGAGATAACGGCGTGTACGAACTTGAAGCTAATCTATATAAAAGTTTGTCAACATAAAGTTCAACTAACCAATCATCTTCACTTATTTTCAAATACCCCTCTTATGTCTCTTTTTCATTTCCTTCTATTAGTTCACACTCTCCCTATATATAAAAGTTAGATTTTAAAAAATTGATTTCTTTACGTGGATTCCAAATACGTAGCATTACAGTTCGAACCCAACCTAAAGACATTAACTTTCTTAAAGTCAAAATACTTAATATTTGAAAAAAACTGCAACATCTTGATGTTATCCACTACAAGTTTTAAAAAAAACGTATTTGAACTTGAGTAGATGGAAAAGGTATTTTATTAACGATTGAAAATGTGAACATATATATATATATATATATATATATATATATATATATATATATATATATATATATAAATATAAAATACGTTTTCTTGTTTAATAATAATAAATATTCTTGTATTTGAATAACCTGTGTTGTTTTAAAATATATATATATATATATATATATATATATATATATATATATATATATATATATATATATATATATATATATGAAGTTAAATCACTCTTGGTAGGTGTTAAATTCTTGATATTTTATGTTATCCATTGTTTTTCCGTTTAATTTTTCCGTTTTTAATCACTCACAGTGATTCGACAATGGTCAACTGACCGAAAGACGCCTCATCACACAAGGTAAAATCATTGCACTTAATGGTGGATAAAACACTTACAATAGTAATATATTAACTTCATAAAGTCAGTGCAACGGAAAAACAATGGATAACGTAAAATATCAAGAATATATATATATATATATATATATATCGCAATATGTATTCTTGTGTATAAATAAAGAACTAAGTCAAAATACAAATACAAGAATTATAATTAAATTTACAATTCTAAATTCAATTATAATTCTTGTATTTGTATTTTGACTTAGTTCTTTTATATATATAAAGAACTAAGTCAAAATACAAATACAAGAATTATAATTGAATTTACAATTCAAAACCTAATATTAGGTTTAATATTCCTGATTATGTTGGTACTGTTTGCCAACGAAAAGCTTTGAATTATAAATTCAATAATCATTCTTGTATTTGTATTTTGACTTATTTCTTTATATATAGTCTATATATATATATATATATATATATATATATATATATGAAAATATGTATATTATACACTAGTAGTGGTGGTTTAGTTGTAATTATTTAATAAAAATTAACTAAAATAAAATTCTTCTTTGTTGACCTAAATAGGAATTGACTTGAACATTTTTTGTTTATATCACTTGTTTATTGATTTGTCCTATTTACGAGTATTGCTATTGTTATTAACTGTGTCTTTAGGTATGAATAGCTTACTTTATTTCGTATATTTATATTTGTCTTTTGCTTTAGTTTAAAGCAATAACTTAAATTGATTACAACCTTTTCTGCACTCTTCTCCTTCGACCTAAAGTAAAATCTTCACATATTTCTTTGCATTATTGAACCAGTAGATTCTGAAGACTAAAAACGTTTCATAATTTCTGAGTTTAGAAATATAAAACACTGAACATCCTTACATTCTGGCGGTAAGTGGTAGATAGTTTCCTTTATATCAACGTGCATATCTTTTCTTTTATCTCTGTCTTTCCGATTTACAGTCTCCCCTGATTCAGTTACAATTCTTTTAGTTTATATTATTAATAACCAGCCACGCTGCCAAGAAAACATTGCTTTCCCTCAAGAAACTTTTGGCAACTCTTAGAACAAACTTTCCTTGCCCAGACCTCTCCCCCCGATCTTACACCACCTGACTTCATCTGGGGGATAATAAAGGAGAAGATTTCATCACCAACCACCATAGTCCAACTACAGGATAAATAACCACGTTTATAACTAGCACGGAACAACCCCTCTTCACCAAAATGATGCGAAACTTTCAAGATTGTTTCAAATTGAACGGAGGCTATATAGAACTTGTTTATACCCGAGTCTAACCAATTTAGCTTCTTTCTACTTGTATGTGTTTGTAAAACTACGTAAATGGAATAACATCTTACAACTGTTTCAGTACAGTTGTAAAATAGACATATTTGGGCCCATACGTATTACTGTTAATTGCAATATAAAAGGGGAGAAGAAAGGCTACAGTTTGTTGTTTGTGTTCAGAACTGATTTCGCTCCCGAATATAGACTCGCAAAGGTAAGACAATAGATTCTCTGTTTCATTCTAATAACAGTTTAAATATTCTTCTTCTAGTTCCCCACACATTGTATCCATGGTTCTCTTCATTGTGTTGTTTAAGAGTTAATGTTCTGGTTCCCTCTCTAGATTTCCCAGTAGATTGCCCACATCCCTCGTCCAGTGTCAGGCGAGAGCACAGCTTCACTCACGATTCTGTGGTAACAAGATGTGAGGCCTGAAGGAATGGTTGTAGCCTCCCACAACCCTCGCGTCCAGTGTCAGGCGAGAGCACAGCTTCACTCACGATTCTGTGGTAACAAGATGTGAGGCCTGAAGGACTGGTTGTAGCCTCCCACAACCCTCGCGTCCAGTGTCAGGCGAGAGCACAGCTTCACTCACGATTCTGTGGTAACAAGATGTGAGGCCTGAAGGACTGGTTGTAGCTTCCCACATCCCTCGCGTCCAGTGTCAGGCGAGACCACAGCTTCACTCACGATTCTGTGGTAACAAGATGTGCGGCCTGAAGGACTGGTTGTAGCCTCCCACATCTCTCGCGTCCAGTGTCAGGCGAGAGCACAGCTTCACTCGCGATTCTGTGGTAACAAGATGTGAGGCCTGAAGGACTGGTTGTAGCCTCCCACATCTCTCGCGTCCAGTGTCAGGCGAGAGCACAGCTGCACTCACGATTCTGTGGTAACAAGATGTGAGGCCTGAAGGACTGGTTGTAGCCTCCCACATCCCTCGCGTTCAGTGTCAGGCGAGAGCACAGCTTCACTCACGATTCTGTGGTAACAAGATGTGAGGCCTGAAGGACTGGTTGTAGCCTCCCACATCCCTCGCGTCCAGTGTTAGGCGAGACCACAGCTTCACTCACGATTCTGTGGTAACAGGATGTGAGGTCTGAAGGACTGGTTATAGCCTCCCACATCCCTCGCGTCCAGTGTCAGGCGAGAGCTCAGCTTCACTCACGATTTTTTGATACCAGAATGTGAGGCCTGAAGGATTGGTTGTAGCCTAGACTAGATATTCCAGGTAGACACCATCTAACAACAATAATTTTGTATTAGCCTTGTGTACATTTCGGATAAAAAGCAACCATCCTCAGAGGCAACAAACTCTTAGAGTTTTCCTTTGAAGATGGTTACTTTACAACCGAAAAGTACGTAAGGTTAATTAAAATTTATTACAGTTAGAGGGTATTTTGTGTTATTATAAATTGACCCAAGGTTTTTTCCAGGATAAAAGAAAATTACTAGGGCGTCAAAGTTTTATAAGAGCAGAAATGAGAAGTGAGAGGGGGATGCTGCTGTGAGAGCGATGTCTCACGTTAGATGTTTGCGTATGCGCTTGCGTGCATTGGCTTATTCTGCTCCAACTGTCGTAGAGTACGGATTTTAAATTTTACGGTCGTTTATTTTGTCTGTGATCGGGGGCCCTCAATTAGTGAAAAGCCTGCAAAGATACACTTCCATGATGTTGGGGGTCGCTCTCATATCCCCTATCCCTACATGATATGAACCTACAATACGGAGGAACGAGAAAGTTCACACCACAAAATCAATAAAAATTAATAAGCTACAGAATTGGCTACATCGATATATTTTCAAAAAATTTTTACACAAAGAAAACAGTACAAATTTAAAATGAATAAGAAAAAATACAATTTATTTGAATACATAGAATAGCTTATTTTAATAGGGAGGCTGCTTCAGCTTCCTTCCGTCGTCGCCTTCGCCATGCCCGCTGCTTGTTGCGCCACCGGCGTTTAGCCCTGAGCTCTTTTTCCACATCGTCCCTCATAAGGTCTTCATAGAGTTGGATGTGGTCTTCTGCGAATCCTTTGTCCTGGATGCAGACTCCCGGAGCTAGAACGAGCTCAGTATTACATTGTTTAAAGTCCATATTAATACATTATTCATGCTGAATTCGTAGAATGCGTCGACTGGTAACGGAGCTGTGTTACGCATCCCGGCGTGTCGACAGTCAAATTCCCTCTCCACTACCGTACTATTTCTCCCGCCATAGTATTTCTAGCAAATCCGTCTACTGCGCATGCGCCTACGAAACTGTACACAGTGAAATAAAGTTACGGCGAAGAGTTAGAGCGAAATCAGTGATTTTTCCTTGTTCATTCGAGGGCTAAATGTCGCGGAAAGTAAAAACACAGAGAATAGAAACAAATTTTATTTAATCTTTCTATTCTCCGCAGTAAAAGACAGTGTCCACAACCACCAGCCACGAAACAATCTCATTGGGCTGGTGACAAACTTCCCACCAGTTCACGGAGCTTGATTGACGACACTGAGGTTCCGCGATGGAGAAATGTGCCTAAAATGCGAGGGTTTTACTATCCCTGAACTCGCTACTAAGACGACACGAAATACTCCAACTGCTTTCCTGGCCTAATTAGTAATGCTTGGGCGCCAACACGGCTCGATTCTCTGCAAGGATAGAATCTTTTATGATAGCATCTTATCATCCTTTCCAGTATCTTTAGCCCCTGTAGGCCTACAGTCTGACGTGAAAAGTAAATACGAATTTCTATTTAATTATTTGATCCTAGTTTTGTAGTCGTTTTTTTCATACAGACTATTTTGCCTTGAAAAATATATTTTGAACATATTGCAGTGTGACTCACTCCAGCAGATTATGCTACCACTATACTTTGATTTAAAGTAGAATAGGAATGGGTCTCTGGCGGGGTAGGGATACGATGTTGTCAGTTCGAACGCATTGACAGTCAACCCGCCACTGCCAGGGACTGAAATTGCAGAACGAACCAAGCTACACCACTAGTAAATCACTCCGCCAGAGTTACAATGTCACTGAGCGACGAACGGAAGTTTAACGTCGAATTGGCAACAAGGCTCACCCATGCAGCAATATGTGAACCTCCTATTCGCTCAGACGGCTGTAATCCCCATTCCCTCTGGTCGATTTTACTTTCGCAGAATCCTATTCTGTTTTAAATCAAACTATAACTGATAAGATTACCCATAAGCGCTAGACAGAGAACAGTATCTTGTTAAAGATTTTGTTTTTTAATCATTAATTTGTATTTTTAAAATAATAATTTTGTTTAATAGCTTGTTAAAGATAACCTTGTTTTATAATATATTTTTGTTCCTTATTTTTCTTAATATTGTTAAAAGAATTTTTAAATGTCAATATAAGTAAAAAGGTTAAGTATGAGGTTTCGTTGATTGTCTTGGAGTACTATATCCTCAATTTATAAATCTTTGTTTAAAAAGTAAATATTAATCTCTTTTAATAACAGTATTTTGTGTACTTCTTTTCCAGGTCCAGCCTGGCTTCCAGTTGTGGGCAACTACTTCTTATTTAGATCCTTACTAAAGAAACACAGATACACTTTTATGGTTTGGGAGAATTTAAAAGAGCACTATGGACCTTTGCTTGGAGTACGTTTGGGTTTTGATCGGATAGTTGTTATATCTGGCAAGGAATTAGTTCGTGAATTAATATCAAGAGAAGATTTGGAAGGACGTCCAGATGGTTTTATATTTCGTCTTCGAGCATTTGGGAAAAAATTAGGTAAATTTTAAAACTTCACTTTATAGGTTTTTTTTCAAATAGACGGTTTTTATATGAAATGACAACTAAAGAATGTTTTATAGACAATTTGTATCAGTTAATGCCATTTGTGAAACTTTATAAACAAACCTAAACACTTTTCAACATGTGTTTCCAACTTAATGACTGTGACTTAATGTGTTAAGTTTCAGCATAAAGTAATTATGATTTAGAGATACCTAAGTGAATAGGTCAGGGCTTACTTGCTGACAAAAAGGAACGATTGTTTCGAAACGCATCAGCAAGTAAGCCCCTACGTATTCACTTAGTTAAGTATCTTTAAATTATAGTTTAGTCAGTGAATTCAAGGTGATTACAACAAGGAACTATAAAGTAATTACAAAAGTTATTGGAACATATTAATTATAATTATGTCAACTAATATGAACTTATTTTTCATAGGTAGTAGTGATTACTGCTTGTACATACAAAAATAATAACAAATATACACCGGAAATCACTATTAAAAATAATTTGAGATACATAAACATTTAATTTAACTTTACAAATTTTATTTTCAGTTTGCTTTAAAGCAAACATGGTATGCGTGGTTTTTGATGATGGTTAAGTATGATAATAAAACACCAAAACCAAAAATCTTTAAAAAACAATTTTTCTCTGTCTCAAAAAAAAATCAACCAAATCTATACATATAAGTATAATAAGCCTCTACTAGCAGCATCCCGAAAGGTACTGGTGGGACGACACCAGTAGAGGCTTTGCTTCGTAAAAGGAACGATTCTTTCAAAACACATCAGCAAGTAAGCCCTTATGTACTCACTTAGTTAAGTGTTATTCAATAGATTAATCAGTGAATTTAAGATGATTACAACAGGTAACTTTATTTATTAATGATTCAAGCTGACGGAATGTGATTATGAGACTTTGCCTTTAAAGTACGCTTAAATACAACCTAATATTCTACAGTTTTCTGATAAACAAAAACTTGTTTTAACAAAAACCCCTTCTTTGAAGATGTACAATCAAGATGTTAATATTCTGTTTGTTTTTTTTTCACAGGAGTAGTTTTTACAGATGGCTCTTTTGGGTTTGAACAACGCAAATTCTTTTTGAAACATGTAAGAGAATTTGGTTTTGGACGGTGTAGTATTGAAGAAAGTATAACAAAGGAAACAACGCAGTTTATTTCTGAATTAAAAGAAAAATCAGAGGTAAATACTTGTCTACTGAGCTTACTGCATGTGATACCACTTTAAATGTGTATGAAGAATTATATTTTATAATTTCAGCAAGTTGAGTAACGTAAAACATTTTTTTAAAATTTAATTTGGTTCATAGTTTTTTGTACATATGTATATTGTATTTTTCTTCTTTGTTTCTATGTAACTGGTTACTGATATTATTAAGTCGTTTTATATATATATATATATATATATATATATATATATATATATATATAATTAATAAATTAAAAATATTTCAAAAACAAGAATACTTTTAATGAATATATTTATTCAAAGCTTTTCGCCGATAAAATAGTATCAGCATCTTCAGGAAAATAATTACCTAATAAAAGATAATATTTTCTTTATTAGATAATTATTTTCCTGAAGATGCTGATACTATTTTATCGGCGAAAAGCTTTGAATAAATATATTCATTAAAAGTATTCTTGTTTTTGAAATATTTTAAATTTATTAACTATATTAAAGAAAACATATCACCATATTTAATATATATATATATATATATATATATATATATATATATATATATATATATATATTCTTGATATTTAATATTATCCATTGTTTTTCCGTTGCACTGACTTTATGAAGTTAATATATTACTATTTTTGAGTAATTTTATCCACCATTAAGTGCAATAATTTTACCTTGAGTGATGAGGCACCTTTCGGTCTTTGACCATTGTCGAATCACACTCAGTGATTGGTTGAGTGTGATTCGACAATGGTCAAAGACCGAAAGGTGCCTCATCACTCAAGGTAAAATTATTGCACTTAATGGTGGATAAAATTACTCAAAAATAGTAATATATTAACTTCATATATATATATATATATATATATATATATATATATATATATATATATGTATGTATGTATGTATGTGTGTGTGTGCGTACGTGCATGCGTGCGTGCGTGTGTGTGTGTGTGTGTGTGTATTGTTACTGTTATTAAATTTTATATTTCTCTGATTTTCACTACTTTAGTGAGTTATTGTATTACTTAAAACGTTGATTTAGACGCATTATTTTTTGGTTATGACATTAAAGAATAATTAGATAGATTATATCAAAGGTATTTAGAAGGTTAATGTACTAGTGTTAGTTTATTTAAACTTATATATTTACAGAAGGGACCGGTTGACGTTCCACACATCGCTATAGTTTATATGTTGAACAATCTTTGGCATATGATGGCTGGCAAACGCTTTTCTGAAAGAGACAGCAAGCTTAATAAACTTCTAAATTTAATTCACGATTCATTTAAACTTCAAGATATGTCTGGTGGACTTCTTAATCAGATGCCTTTTATTCGCTTTATTGCGCCTGAAAAGTCAACTTACAATGAAGGTGTAAAGATCGTTTCAAGCCTAATTGAGTTTTTTCAGGTAAACAAATTGAAATTGTTGAAGTGTATTACAATATTGTTGCAGTACAAATACAGTGTTTACAATAAAAGCAGTAGGTTGTGTACAACATATTATATCCATTGGTAACATAAACCTTATTAGCTATTTACAGTTGTTCATAAAATGTACTTGTTAAAGAACAAAACTAAGGAATTAAAACTGAATGCTTTGCTGCCTTTTTTCCTTGTTACACACTGTCCAACACCATTTACAAAAGAAAATATTATGGTAAGAAACAATATACCCTAAAAATATACTGAACATATAGTCAACTCATATATATATATATATATATATATATATATATATACAGTAATACTCCATACTTACGCGACAGGTGAGACCAAACAATAGCAGTGTAAGTCGAATTCGCGTAAGTTGGGGTATAATTTTACATACAATCACATAGGAATCATGTTTAATTTGGACTAAAGACTAAATAATTTAATAATTTAGAAGAAAAATGTGTTTGTATTAAATTCTTAAATACATAATACAACAAAAAATTATATTATATACTTACATATTGCAAGGAAGTAAGTAAAAAGAAGTTATTTTGACAAAGAAGGCTTCATAAAATCTAATAAATTTGTTTGACGAATTGAAGATTCTTTCTTCACGCAGAATTTTCTTGTAACTTGCTAATTTTTTTCGTTTTTTGGCAGAAATACGCTCATCATTGGAGTCTATGTTTTCCAAAATTTGTAATCCTTAATCAATTAAACTAAGGCACATTTATCTTCACTCCTTTTTTTTCTAAACAATGACACAATATTAATTAATAACAGCATATTTGTTGATTCTATCTTCACGTGAGCTACTAGTATTCATTAAAACACTTGTAAAATATTTACATGTATTTTAGTAATAACATCAATAAAGTTATAAAATATGGTTACAATTGCTTTAATACTCAACTAATGATTGATTTAAATATCAGAGAAAGCAGTTGGTTTTATCATTTTAATATAACCTTTATAATTACGTCTTTTATTAATTGAACGGAAAACCTATTTAGGAAAACCATGTATGATTTATATTTATTATAATTTTATTTAGGTTTTCTCTACCTAAGTTTCTCAGGGTGTTAATAAATTCTTGTAGGGTAATATTATACAATGATTATCAAGGAAATCAAATCATCTGTTTTCAAAATATCTTTATTTTATGTTTTTATCTTATTGACATGGCCTTTACTGTTAATTGATTCTTAAAATGTTTTCCTTCTAAAACATTTTACAAGTAATTCCGTTATTTTTTCAAAACCTTTTTCTATTAAAAGAAAGTTCAATAAAATTTGAATGATACACAACTAATTGTTCAAAAGTTTTAAATTCTAGCACAAAATTTAAGTTGATGTCTGAAAGAGACTCATCTTCAGGTAACCTTGACTAAAAACATTATCTCATTTTTCTTTGTAACTTAATTCTGATTAAAATAATGTCCACTGATGATTTAATAATATAAGATGTTGAAGATATTATAATACTGATAAATAATATGTAGAAATACTGATTATTTTAAATATTTTTATTTTAATACTAATGCAACAAGTTCATTTTACTTCTTAGGAAACATTGGATGAACATAAAAAAACATTTGATCCAAATGACATTCGGGATTATATCGATGCATTTCTACTTCAAAAACAAAATAAAGCAAATGATCCAACCACATCTTTCACTGGTAAGCTTTGGACTTTAAGTATTATTACATTTTAGTTTAGGCATCTAATGCAATTTCTCTTTTGTAATTATTGTACAAATATGTTGTTCTTTTGTGACATATGCTAAAAAATTGTTTCACAAATGTTTTAATCTTTGTGTAATATAAACTGAATAGTGTTCTCTACATTTTGTCTTCTTTTTGTTAGGGAGATTTGTTCATTAACATAACTTATTAACTAAAACTTAGTGAAGAACAACAATGAGCCCTACCAAACAAATAATTTTCCTTGCTTCCACCATTGTGAAAAGCAATTTCCCTCAAAAGTAGCAACATCTGAAAACCAAAGAAAGATTATTTTTTTATAAACTGTTTTTTCAATTAAAAAGGTAAATTCTGTAAATTTAATGAAATCTGTAAGGCTCATGAGGTTACCAACTGGTTGAAAGTTGGAGTAAGATGTCTTTTGAGATAAACATCTAAATGTTAAAACAAACAAATTATTAACAGTAAAATAATTACTGGATCATTTATCTAATTTAAAGTTTTGATGTTTGACGGGAATAGTCCTAGATAACAATAGCTAGTGAATGCATAAACCTTTGTAGTCATATGGTTTTGTGAAAGAGACAGGTGTAACTATGGTTTCTGAAGAATATATATATATATTATATATATATATATATATATATATATATATATATATATATATATATCACAATAGTCCCAAACTGCAATCTCTTGGAAACAAATAAATAGACACATATAAAAACTTATCACACTGTGATAAGTTTTTATATGTATCTATTTATTTGTTTCCAAGAGATTGCAGTTTTGGACTGTAGCCATTAGGTAAGTCTGTCAGTCTCCTATCTGGTCCAAAAATTCCTAAATAAGCTTTAAGCTATACTAGAACTAACCTAAATATATATATATATATATATATATATATATATATATATATATATATATATATATTCTTGATATTTTACGTTATCCATTGTTTTTCCGTTGCACTGACTTTATGAAGTTAATATATTACTATTGTAAGTAATTTTATCCACCATTAAGTGCAATAATTTTACCATTAAGGTAAAATTATTGCACTTAATGGTGGATAAAATTACTTACAATAGTAATATATTAACTTCATATATATATATATATATATATATATATATATATATATATATATATAAAGTTATTATTGTTAATTGTAATCAATTACTATCAATGTCTCATCACTTAAGGTAACAATAATTGCACTTAATGGTGGAATAAATGTTTACAATTAACAATAATAGCTTTATAAAGTAAGTGCAACGGAAAAATAATGGACAACGTGAAATATCACGATATATATTCTATCTCTCCCTCTCTCTCTTTCTCTCTCTCTCTCTCTCTCTCTCTCTCTCTCTCTCTCTCTCTATATATATATATATATATATATATATATATATATATATGAAGAAAACAAGAAAATTTATTGTATTATGCAAATCAAAGCTTTTCATGGGCAAACAGTACCAACATCTTCAGGAATAATAAGGAAGAACAAGCATACAAATGTACAAACGTACAAGAACACTTGTATGCTTCTTTTTCTTTATTATTCCTGAAGATGTTGGTATTGTTTGCCAACAAAAAGTTTTGAATTGTATGATTCAATAAACTATTCTTGTATTTGTATTTCTCTTGTTTTTTTCATTGTCACACAAGAATACATATTATATATATATATATATATATATATATATATATATATATATATATATATATATATAGAGAGAGAGAGAGAGAGAGAGAGAGAGAGAGAGAGAGATCCATTTTTTTAATACTAAAATTTTAAAAATTTGTTTAGAGGAACAGCTGATTGTCGCCCTTATGGACATGTTCATGGCAGGCTCTGACAGTACAAGCAATGTATTTTCTTATGTATTAATTTATCTTATCCATAACCCTCATGTACAGACTCTCGTCCATGAAGAACTTGATGCTGTTGTTGGACGTGACCGGTGGCCTGTTTTAAGTGACCGTTCAAAGTAAGCTCATATTTTTTCAAGTGAGATTTAAATACTGAATAACCTAAACTCAAAACCTTAAAGAAAATATCTAAGAAATAGCATTCTATAATATTATATGCTTACAATCATGAATTTAAACAAACATCTATTTAAAAAATAATAATTTGATATATTCTTATTCTTATTATTATTGAGAAATTATTCTCAAGATTACTTGGGAATTATTGAAGTGTTTTTAAACCTTTAATATTGATTTTTTTTAAAATATTGCTAAGTTTAAACTTCATAATTGTTAGAAAGTGGTGTATTTATTATGGCAAATAAGCAGATATAAATTGTATTGCAAATATGAATTTCTTTGAAACACAAAAATTGAATTAAAACATAGAATATTACACCATTGTTGCCTATCTTTCAGGTTTATATCATTATAGTGCATTTAAATTTGTGATTATAATTTACTGACATAAATGCACTAATATAACTCTACTACCAAACCATGTGCCAATTTTTTGTATTAACTTAACAAGGTCAGCGCATTATTCAATGCTGTGAATCACTGACAAGATTGTGGCTCAGGTGTGTTATATTAGTGTGAGTGTGAGATGTATTTCTGTTCTGTTGTGTGTTATTCAACTTGTTCATTCGACAAATTTGGTCCAACATTAAGTATTGTAATGGCATTGTACAATCAGCATCAATTTTTACTAAACCGCTTGTAAAATTAACTAACTCACAGGTAACATTATGTGTGACTGATAAATCTTATCAACAGGTATTAATATTTTGTGTGTTAATAAATGTTTTTATAAGATCAACTCTAACTCACTTTGATTCTTTGTAATATTTCTTATTCAAAATAATCTTTGAAACAATCAGCAAAAAATACAAATACACCCTGATAGACAACTTAATAGGGGAAAACAACAATAACACACAGATATAAAAATACATAACAGTAACATATCACAACACATGAAAAATAGCTTCTTCATTCCGCAAACTGAAATACAAAGAGCTTTTAAAACATCTAACACAACTAAAAACATGCCTACGCAGTACAAAAACACTCCAGAACAAACATGACAGGGACAGGAGTATACAAGATCACATGTAATGACTGGCATAGCTTCTACGTAGGTCAAACGAGAAGAAACTTTACCACATGATAACAGGAACACATAAAAGACATAAAAAACACAACTCAAATTAAACTCTGCCATTCATATACAAAACACACCACACACGTACACCAATATAGACAATAATCTAAAAGTCCTTCTTTACATAAAAAAGCAACAAACTAAACACAACAGAAATCTACAAGATATACAAACACCACAATATATTCTAAACGGCAAAACCCGCTCATAATCAAATACCATATTTGAACACATAACTAAGAACTACTCTATGAACAATAACACCATAGAACACCAAAGCACCACAGACTCATACTAATACAACACACCTAAGCAACAGTCTTATCCATGACTTACAGCATTGAACAATACATTGATCTACTGTGAAACGGGTTTGCTGTAAAATATCAGTAAGTAGTGGTTTTTTGCCAAGTGGTACTGTTAGAAGTAGAAAATATTTTCTTTAGGTAAATGATAAGCAGTAACTAGCTATAGTAAATTTTTTTATGAGGATAAACAGTTCTTTGTCAAACTCTAATGCCAAAATATCCGTAATTCCAAAATACCCTTAACCCTAGATTCGTAGACATTCGTCTCTCAGACGACGCAAAATTCCGTGAATTGAGAGTTTGTGGGGATGGGGTAGTTGTGGGGGGTGGGGGGCACGTCTATTCTTCAAGATCAATGGCCTGACAAAGATGCAGTAGAATCCGTGGCGGAAAGTGATGATGTATCGGTTTTATTTGAGGTTATCCTTTTGGAGTAGTCTGACGGGCGAGTGTTTACGATTAGTGTGACTGTTGTTTATGGGTGCGTAGTCTCCGAGACGAAACATTACGAACAGTGATAGAGTGAATTTTAGTGGTTGAAGTGGTTCTACTGGACTTTATATAGGAGCTTTCTTCTATATAAACTTCTTTGGAAAGAACTAACCAAAAGTATTCATGGATCATTCAGAAACATAACGAAGGACAATTGGTTTACGTCAGTAAATCTAGCTAAAGATATGTTAAATAAACATAAGTTAATAATCGTTGGAACTCTTCGATCAGACAAAAGAGAAATTCCTCCTGAGATGTCTGCAAAACAAGATCGAAAAGTAAACTCAGCAATGTTTGGCTACAATAATGAACTTGTATTGTTGTCTTACAAGGCTAAGAAAAACAAAATTGTTTTCTTATTATCAAACACTTATGAGCAAGGTACAATCAGGGAAGAATCTGGTAAACCCGATAGTGTTCATTTTTATAATGAAACCAAAGGAGCAGTCGATTCTTTCGATGAAATGACATCTAACATGTCAACAAGCCGCAAAACTCAGACATGGCCGCTCTGCTTTTTCTTAGGGATGCTCAATAGCACTTGAGTAAATGCTTTTGTTATTTACACCCATCGTCTTATCCAAGGATACAAGAAACCCGTAACAAGGAGAGAGTTTGCGAAGCTTCTCAGTGAAGAGCTGATGAAACCTTGGCTTGAGGAGAGGCTACAAGTACCAACTTTGCACCAAAAACTTAAAGTTAAAATCATTGAAATACTGGGTTCGTCCATTCCAGTTAAAGACTGTCAACCGTAGGAAGCACCAAAACGAAAAATTTGTGCATTTTGCCATTCAAAAAAACGAAGAATGACGCAGTACGTATGCTTCAGCTGCAAGAAGCACATGTGTATGGAACACAATGGACTGCTGTGCACAGACTGTTTAGAAAACAGCATTTAAGACTAAAAAACTATCAAACGTGTATGTGAGTACTTTCCTTTAATTATTGTGTCAGAGTAAAAATTAAAAAAATATTTTTAATGACTTTTAAACATTTTTTTATTATGGTAGTCTCTCAGACGAATGTTTACGAATAGTGTCACTATAAAATAACATTACGAATCTAGGGTTAAAACCTCAAAGAAAAAGGTTAAATATATTTTGAACATACTTATTGTATTGATATTCATAGTTATACGTTTTACAGAATCTAAATTCATTTGTTTTTCAGCTTACCTTATACAGAAGCAATGTTGATGGAAGTTTTCAGAAGCGCTAATATTGGAGCCATTACTGTTGCACATAGAGCAAAGAAAAATGTGCCTGTAAGGAACTATGTTATTCCTAAGGTAAAAAGGTTTAATATGCAGTTATTTTTTTGCTATGACTAGTTTCTCTTTTCTATTTTTCTATAAATATTTATTTATTCAAAATGAAAAATATAAAGAATTCACTTTTTATAATACTATAAGAAACATAACATACAAGATACCGATTAAAATAAAAATACACACACTTTATTACAATACAAAATGTTTTTGTTCTCTTTGATTGCTGGTATGTGTATGAGAAACCCAATGTACCCTACTTAAATCTCTACAAAGGTACTTTATATTTAATTTTTCTTTACTCCCTTGTTTTGTCCAGTTTGAACTCCAAAGACCAACTTCTATTGTTTTTAGACCACCAAGTTATTTCCGTTTTTATCTCCTTTCAGACAACAGCTTGACTGTGTTTACTTCTTTTGTTATACTACCATCACATTTATAACTGAACACAGATTAGCAAATTATCTAGCAATTTGTCTATGTGTAGCAAACTTTGCTGTTTATAAAGTGAAAAACTGTGAAGAAAGATTTGGGCTGATATCTGTACAGTAAAGTAGTAACAATCTCAGGTTTTAAGCAAATACAAAATATATTACTTTAAAGAGATTAATCTGTATGCTGCCCTAAAGGGGATAGCATATACTACCACTTTAACACCCATTCCACTGAGCACCCTTCTTCTAGAGTATGTGGTATACATACTCCAACGATATAGTAGTACACATAAGAGAAACATTTTTAATACACAAACTAATTTAAATAACATTGTAAGTAAAATTTCTAACTATAAAATTACTCAAATACTCAAGTAAATTTTCAAAGTTCTTAAGAGCTAGCGAATTTTCTAGGACTCTTTGTTACATCTAAACAATTCATGTTCCTTGATCCATGATGTGAAACATTTTCATTAGTTTGTAGTTTAATAATTGTAAATTTTATGGCACCTGTATATTTGTTTGCAGGAATTGAATACATTTGTTTTTTTAAATAAACTTCTTTACAATCAAATATACTGCCTTAATAAATGTTTGAAAATACCTAAATAATTATTTTGTAATCATTTCATTTCAGGATACAATAGTACTTTTCAGCATCTACAGTGTTCAAATGGATAAGGGAGTATGGGGTGATCCTGAAAATTTCCGGCCAGAAAGATTTTTAGATGACAAAAGAAATATTATTCAAAATGATTCTTTTATTCCTTTTAGCTTAGGTAAATATGATTGTTATAGTAAGGCTGAAAAAGTTTTATAAATTACTTATTTCAAAAATTTAATAGAAAATGAAATTTTGTATTAAAATATAAGCATTCACATAATTCTAAGAGCTGGAAATCGTTCATTAGTAGGATAAATGCTTCAAAACAATAATATTACATAATAAAAATCTAAGTACATAAATAAATAACTAGATTACACTTGAAATTACTTGCACCCAGACATTCTATTGATATAAGTTGTTAACTTATACTTGGAGGAAACGTTTTCGTCTTACCATGGAGAAAACATTTCCTCCAGGTGTAAGTTAACAATTTAACAACTAATATTAGTAGAATGTCTGGTCACAAGTAATTTCAAAATGTAAATAAGTGATTAACAATCAGCTCGTCATAAACAACAACAAAATTTCAAAATAACTAAACATATATATTTTGTATTTGATTTTTTTATTAGTTTATTTTGTTTTATACAACTTTGTATTTGTATTTCATGTTCCCTTGATTTTAGGTCGTCGAAGGTGCTTAGGTGAGAGTTTATCACGACCAACCCTATTTCTTTTTGTTACTGCTTTATTACACAACTTTATTGTCTCATCTCCTCCAGGAATGCCACTTCCAAGCAAGGACCCTGTGGATGGTGCTATTTTAACAGCTCAGCCTTTCACATGTATTCTTACTCCACGTTCCTGAAGATCCGTTATAAGTGAAAAAGATTTTACCAGTATCTAATGAACAATATTAAGGATATTTTAACAGAGACAAATGGAACTTAGGTTTTGTTTAAATAATTATCATTTAATTACTAATTTCATTTATATTTTATTGAAATCAGTAGTTATTTTAAATTAAGTAGTTAAAGTTTCTTTTTTTCATTTCTTAGCTTTACTCTAAATCTATTTTATCACAAAGACGAAAGATAACTAAAGTATATTCTTTAATTATAATTATTTTATTGAACACCTAGAACATTAAATTAACAGCTACTTTATTTTATTTATATGCTTATATTAGTTTTTTCAAAATATTTTCCAGATTTTTACACCACTCCTAACACAAATGTTTAATTGATTATATATAAAATTATGGGAAATTTATTACAGCATGTTCATCTCAAATTATCTCAATGTGATAGAAATCACTGCAATATTCTATGGATTTTAAGATCTCTCTTAGAAGAGAAGACAGTTTTGGTTTAAACTGCATTCCAAAGCCAAAGAAATAATTCAACAACATTAGGAATCATTTGCTAGTGACTTCAAAAGACTTTATTTTTAAAGATGGCTGATTATTTAAGTAAGATATTGTTAACTTAAATTCTAGTATAACTTTTGAACATTAGATTCCTATCTGGATTCAATGAGTTGCCAGTCTTCGATGAAGGGATATTTAGTGAGATGGCTACGATGAGAACCATAGTTTAATTCAAGAATAAACACAGCTTTTTTGTATGAGAATAGTATAGTTGCTGCCAGGTTTTCTAGCCTACCTAAACTGTTATAGGAAGTGGCTCTCATCAATATAAACTATTATGCAGGAGTTTTAACCTTATTGGAATTGGTTGGATATTTATAGCAGTGCTCTTCACCAACATAAAATTAAAAATTTAATCATTGTTTGGAACAAAACTATAGTGAAATTGGCATATATAAATAATAATACCCTCTTACTACAATTATTTTTCCTTGACACAATGTACATTTCAGCTGCAAAGCAATCATGCTCAGAGTATTACAATCGCAGTTAGTGTTGTAAAATTCCCAGTAACTTTAACTCGCAGAAATATTCCTAGGGAATATTGTCAGTAATATTCTCAATATTCATAAATTCCTGGGATTTGTTTTATACCATTAAAAGATGCTAAACTTAAACTCAAGTTGTGTTTAAAGTTCATAGGAAAAATTATAATAGAAGAAAACTTCCTGGAAATTTATGATTTAACGAGACGATATTTTAAAAACTTTTTAATTATTTCCGAATTCAGTAGTTTTATGATTAAATAAAACTTAATCACAGTTATAAGTTCAAATAACATATTATACAACATGAGAAAATAAACATTGTTTTACATTTTACAGAAGCACTTAGTTATGAATTGCCTAATTCCATTCAAAGTTCATAAACCCTTTGGCATCAACTTTTTCTTCTTCCTCCTCCTCTTCTTCATGAGAAGACTCGGGAAAATTGTCCTCACTTTTACTTGTTTCCATCATTTCATCATTGATACCAACCAGGGCTACTAAGACATTGTCCTATCCTACATCTCCTGGATTGTCGCTGGTTTTAGATCCCTTCTTTTTCAGATTTGGTGGTGCAGGCTTGATTAGCTTCCAACTGTAGGACAAATAGGTTAACTTGGCAGCTCACTTAGTTGACAGACAGTTCCTCCTCTTCGAATGGATTCATGAAAATGTGCTAAATCCATGCTCAGTGGCAGCAGAGGTTACTGGTGGTCCTAGGATACTTATCGCTGTATCAGGCAAGGTGCAATTTCCCCTTAATCCCACCCACTAAGACAAAGACCAAATAATTTTTTATTTTATCCCCCATGCCCTCGCTAAGAAACCTTTTTTTAAAATGAGCCTTTCTTCAAGTCAACAATATTCTCTCTCACATTCGAAACATCCATAACCATCTGTTGAGCATAATCCCCTGTATTTTGGGGTCAAGCATAAATACAGCGAGATGGATTGATCCAATGCCAAAACCTATTCCTTTCTTGAAACTTATTCATTACGTTCCATCTTCAGATTTCTTGAGAAGTGATAAAGGTAAGTTATTGGGAATGAAAAGGAGAAAAATTCCCTCCCAAACATTGAAGGAAATTAATTCCCCCCTTATAGTTATACCACATTGCAACCAACCTCTCTTTCAAACTTCAAGTTTAAAAACTGACATCTTATAAAAATGTAAAGTTTTTTGACATTTGAACTCTAGGAAGTTTATATAAGAGTCGAGATAGTACGACTGTGATACTTAAAAGTATCAATTCTTACTTCTCAATTCTTAAAAGATAGTATTAGTCTATCAAATCTGTATACATCAAAGATAAATGTCAAAAAATCTTTATAACAAATGATCTTTTTTACGAAAGTTGTTTTATATAATATCTGATATTGTAATACCATTGTAGTGTTTTTACTGGTCTAGGAATTTATTTCTGTAAATTGTGACTTGTTTATGAAGATAATTTATGTATTTCAACATTAATTATTGAATAAAAATGTAGAAACTTACTTAATAAACTTATTTTAAGGTTGCTTGTTGTAATCATCTTGAATTCACTGATTAGGGCCTGAGTAGAGGCTTTGCTTCGTAAAAGGAACGATTGTTTCGAAACGCGTCAGCAAGTAAGCCCTTACGTATTCACTTAGTTAAGTATCTTTTAATTATAGCTTATTTTATGGTTGTTAACACTTCAGTTTGTGTTAAATTATTCAAAATCTAAATTTTTTTATAAATTTCTACTTTTTGGGTATCTTTTTCGACCCACATTACCAATTGCAGTACAGTGTATAGTATAGTACAAAATAATTGTAGTTAGGGGTGTGCTTCAGGAGTTCCAACTAAAATCTGAAGTGTTTATTGTAAAATTTAATATACTCTTACAAATTAAAAAAATACTCAAGATCTTAAGAATGCAAATTTGTGTTACTTTATTAACTGAAAGTTTAAACAGACAAGAAATCAAATATCTAATGAAAATAAAGTTCCTAAAGTGAGCAACAAAACTCATTTTTTTAGATTAAAATTTTAAAAATTGTTTATTATGGGATTTGAGAAAAATCTGGGTAAATCCGAAAATTTCTGCATCAAAATAAAAACTACAAAACTTGTGGTTTTCTATAACCAGAGTTCATTGCTCATTATTAATATTCATGTCTTCAGCATAAATAGGAGAATGTTATGACCTAACCAACGATTAGCCCTTGATTTGAGAGTAAACACGTATTTCTATTTCTGTTATCTCTCGTGACGTTTTAACGTTGCTGGGAAGGGAATTTTAAAAGTATTCAATTGAAATTCTGCCTCTACATAGTAGGTTTATGATTTATATAATCAAAGAATATAATGTCCACACAAAACGACAAAGGCATTTACAGACTAAATCCATGCTAACTGGCTTAAAACCTCCTCTGGCGTTAAGATAATTTACCGGCTTAGTACACGCCTAATTTATTACTTTTAAAATATACTAATCAACCGACATTGTTATTATGTCGTCATGACAAACCGGCGAGTGGACGTTACAGTTCATGTACAACACAAAAACTGCAAGTTATAGTTCCTTTCAGTGAACAGGTTTTGCCTAAATCATTTACTTTCCTCGTTCAATGTTCTTTTTTATAGTTATCAAATTTTTTAATACTAATTTAAAAAAATTATTGTATCACTAAATTATAATCGTTGTTACCTTAAAATACATATTTTACACACTTCAATAGACAAAAAGATGTTGAGTGATTAATTTTTGTTAGGTTTAAGTTCATAAGTCATTTTTTAAATATAGTTGTAACTTTCGCCTTCAATTACAGTCAATATAAATTCCAATATACATTCCTTTTCACAAATATTTTAATAGAAAATAATTGTAAACTATAAAACTAGAGTAACATATAAAATATACTATATGAAATTAGGATAGGTTTGGTTACAAAAGAAATAGTTTGTTTGAATACGAACTACAGACGAGCTGGAAGTTCTTATGGACGAAAATGTGTTTGTTAAAATCAAAAGTAGCACTCTGTATAATGAAATAGGATATATGGTTGTGTGATATGAACTAAAATATAAAAGGCGTTTTACGTTTACAAACTGTTTAATCATTAAGTTCAAAAATAGAATTACTGTCGTTCAATTCGAAAAAAATAACTAGCTCTTTTAACTGGAACATATACGTGAACCGTCAACTACAACATACATCTAGTTCTTCTTCTTACTCAACTTCCTTTTTGAACTACACTAGTGAAGCCATTTTCTACCTGTATTTTCTAGACTGAAATTGCTTTAATTTGTGGTAAATTTATTTAAACGTAAGTAAAACCTGGTATTTATTTTATTTGTTAAATTGTATATGTTCTCCCTAACAAACTGTGAATTTGTTTTTCATAGTAGTTATACACTTGTAGTTTTACAACTGTTGTGGCTTGGCGTCTTCAAATTTAAAGCCAACCTTTGTGAATTTCATCATTATAGGTTGTTGCAAGATATGTGTAAAATTTCATCTTGCAGTTTTAACTGTTGTTATAGTTACATATTTTTACATTCGCAGCGTAAATTTTTGTTATTATGACTTAATTGTAGGCTTATATATTTTTTTAATCTAACAATTTTTTAGTTTTATCGTTAATATTACTCTACAGCTGAGAGAATTCAAGTATCTATTCTTAATCAAATTATTAAACTGGTAATTAGGTTATTGTAATATTACTGAAAATAGCCAATTGCTTGTCAAGTATTGATGTGTAGCTCATTACTAATGAGTAGGCTATACATATCCAACTAGGTACCTACAAAATTATGGTAATTATTTCCATGTATAAATTTAAAACCAAATCTATCCTAACTGGAGACTTTATAAGTATATTTGGTTATTGTGGAGTTTCCTGAACCGGGCCTATATTTGCATGAGGCATTCAAAAACATGTAAAAAGGCTGTTTTCATTGAATTTTTTTTTTTTTAGGCGTGGAAACATTATTTTTTCTTTAATTAAAGTTGGGTAAATTTTTCGGCGCGGATGTAGCTATTGTAAAGCGGCTCGCTGCCTCGCGGAGGGATACATGACGTCACAAAGCTCTGACGTCACGTAAGTAGCACACCGTTCTGGGTTTTGGCATAATTTTTATTTTAATGAAAATAGCCTTTTTACATGTTTCGGAATGTTTCAAGCAAATATAGGCACGGTTTATAGAACGTTGCATACTAATATGTAGCTGTTTTAGTAATTAAAACCTACCTTACTAAGCACTCTACCTACCTTTTACAATTATGAAACTCGCGCTCACATATCATTTGTTTTGCGATAGTAAGTCGCAAAATTACTCACAATAACGAAACAAACACTGACAATGCACTCACAAACACTATTCTTCGCAAAAAACAGAAAATATTGCATCCAACAGTAGACACTTATTTTTCCTTAGACTCCCTCCAAAGAAATGACTTGCCGCTATTATTCTAGTGCAGCCAACCTTCCAAACAATAAAATATTACGTTCTGTTTTTGTGTTATACATATTGTATTTTATATAAAAGCACAAAACTGCCTTAAGAATTTAAAATTTAAGAACTGAAAAAGTTTATAATAATATTATTATTATTAATTCGTAATACACAACTGCCTTAAGAATTTAATAAAATATTACGTTCTGTTTTTGTGTTATACATATTGAATTTTATATAAAAGCAAAAAACTGCCTTAAGAATTTATAATTTATAATTATAAATTTATAATTTATAAAAATAATGCAGTGCAACAGGGTTACATTTAAGCCCGGAACAAAATAAAATGATTTATAAAAACAGTAAACAACTTCAATGTAAAAATTCTTCATACTGTAAAATAAGTTAATTTATTAAAAGCATGATGTTTTTTTTTTTTTAATATAACACAGTGAAACATTGTTACTTTGAAACACGGAATAAAATTAAATGATTTATAAAATCTTAGTTAATCAAATCCGTTCCTTAACAAAACCAACCACTGAATCTATTCCGTATCGAAGCGAACTATTTCATGTCTAGACCAGTAGTATGCTCAAAGAAAATTGTTATTTATTAGAAATATGTTTTGTCAATATCATTTTTTATGAATAATGTTTTTGCCTGACTAAAGTGAATTAACAGTAAAATTTGTTTGTTTCTGTCAAAAAAATTTTAAAAATAATGTTTGACTTGAGGAAACAAATGAAACTATTTAAAAACATTCTCTGATCCCGATAAAAAGCAATGAAGTTCCCCTTATGACAAAACAATCTTTATAAATATAAATAGTGCTGATGAGACAATCAGATTGAATCAATGCTACGTGATGTTTACAAATCTTGGTGTTCAAGTATATCGATCTGTAACTTTGATTTTTTCTATATATCGAAGTTAGATTTTCACATTCATTTCCGATATATCGCAAGTATTGGTTCAGATCTAGTAACCTTTACGGGAATCAAGTATTGTTACATTGATGTGATTGTCTTTGTTTTTAAAAACCTCAATGTGTATAACACAAAAAATTAACGTAATAATATTTTATTATTTGAAAGATTGGCTACACTACCGACATCGCGGTAATCTCATTTTATTGGAGGGAGTTTGACGAAAGAACGGTTACAAGTGCAATTATTTGTTTGGCGCTTTCTGATTGGTCTAGACATGAAATAGTTCGCTTCGATACGGAATAGATTCAGTGGTTGGTTTTGTTAAGGAACGGATTTAACTAAGATTTTATAAATCATTTAATTTTATTCCGTGCTTCAAAGTAACAATGTTTCACTGTGTTATATTTAAAAAAAAAAAAAACATCATGCTTTTAATAAATTAACTTATTTTACAGCATGAAGAATTTTTACATTGAAGTTATTTACTGTTTTTATAAATCATTTTATTTTGTTCCGTGCTTAAATGTAACCCTGTTGCACTGCATTATTTAAAAAATACTCAGCATTTAGGTTTAAAATTTTTAAGGTAGTTGTGTAACACGAATTACAGATACAATTCCGTCTCTAATTTCCTTTCCAGCTGCTATATTATTACATCATTAAATGTAACAATGTTCCTGTGTATTATAAAAATAAACTCAGTATTAAAGTTTTAAATTCTTAAGGCAGTTGTGTATTACGAATTAATAATAATAATATTATTATAAACTTCTTTCAGTTCTTAAATTATAAATTCTTAAGGCAGTTTTTTGCTTTTATATAAAATTCAATATGTATAACACAAAAACAGAACGTAATATTTTATTAAATTCTTAAGGCAGTTGTGTATTACGAATTAATAATAATAATATTATTATAAACTTCTTTCAGTTCTTAAATTTTAAATTCTTAAGGCAGTTTTGTGCTTTTATATAAAATACAATATGTATAACACAAAAACAGAACGTAATATTTTATTAAATTCTTAAGGCAGTTGTGTATTACGAATTAATAATAATAATATTATTATAAACTTCTTTCAGTTCTTAAATTTTAAATTCCTAAGGCAGTTTTTTGCTTTTATATAAAATACAATATGTATAACACAAAAACAGAACGTAATATTTTATTGTTTGGAAGGTTGGCTGCACTAGAATAATAGCGGCAAGTCATTTCTTTGGAGGGAGTCTAAGGAAAAATAAGTGTCTACTGTTGGATGCAATATTTTCTGTTTTTTGCGAAGAATAGTGTTTGTGAGTGCATTGTCAGTGTTTGTTTCGTTATTGTGAGTAATTTTGCGACTTACTATCACAAAACAAATGATATGTGAGCGCGAGTTTCATAATTGTAAAAGGTAGGTAGAGTGCTTAGTAAGGTAGGTTTTAATTACTAAAACAGCTACATATTAGTATGCAACGTTCTATAAACCGTGCCTATATTTGCTTGAAACATTCCGAAACATGTAAAAAGGCTATTTTCATTAAAATAAAAATTATGCCAAAACCCAGAACGGTGTGCTACTTACGTGACGTCAGAGCTTTGTGACGTCATGTATCCCTCCGCGAGGCAGCGAGCCGCTTTACAATAGCTACATCCGCGCCGAAAAATTTACCCAACTTTAATTAAAGAAAAAATAATGTTTCCACGCCTAAAAAAAAAAAATTTCAATGAAAACAGCCTTTTTACATGTTTTTGAATGTCTCATGCAAATATAGGCCCGGTTCAGGAAACTCCACAATAACCGTATATTTAAATATATGTAGAAAAATTAAGCCAAAACGTTTCTCAAATATCTACACACTCATGGTTGCGTGACGTACTGGAGCCAATGAGTACAACCTTATGCACAGCACTGTGACGTAAAAAAACATTTGTATCACTCTGCGCCCATTCACAACTTCTACATCCGCACTGAAAATTTTACCCAACTTTAATTTAAGAAAAAATAATGTTTCTAGGCACAGAAAAAAATAATTTCAATGAAAATAGCCTTTTTTACATGTTTCTGAATGTTTCATGAAAATATAGGCCAGGTTTAGCAAACTAAACAATTACCATGTAACCATTTAGGTAATATATAAATTTAAAACCAAATCTAACCTGACTTGACACTCTGTAGGTATATTTTAATATAGGTAAACAGTATTGTATAAATTTAAAACCAAATCTATCCTAACTGGAGACTTTATAAGTATATTTAAATATATTTATAAACATTTTGCCAAAACGTTGTTACTCAAATATCTACACACGTAAGGTTGCGTAACGTACCGCGGCCTATGCTTACAACCTTATGCGCAGCACTGTGACGTAACGAAACATTTTTATCACTCTGTGCCCATTCACAACTTCTACATCTGAAATTTTTACCCCACTTTAAATTAAAAAAAAGTAACTTTCGCACTTTAATAAAAAAAAATATCTTGTGGATATCGTCTTATTTGGTGGTTTTGAACAATTTCCCAACATATCGTATGGTGCCGAGCTTATGCATTTTAGCCAAAAAAGCATTTGCATAACTCTGCGCCTATTCACAACTTCGCGTAATTTTTATACATATGGTAAAAATGCAGAAGCCCGGCGCTATACGATATTTTGGGAAATGGTTTAACATCATTAAATAGGACGATATCTACAAGAATTTTTTTTAAATTGACCTCGGAAAGTTACTTTTTTTTTCAATTTAAAGTAGCGAAAAAAATTCAGCGCTGATGTAGAAGTTGTGAATAGGCGCGGAGTGATACAAATGCTTCGTGATACAACTGTATTTCAATGTATAAAATTAAAACCAAATCTAACCTGACTTGACACTTTTTAGGTATATTTTAATATAGGTATACAGTATTGTATAAATTTAAAACCAAATCTATCCTAACTGGAGACTTTATAAGTATATTTAAATATATGTATAAAAATTACGCGAAGTTGTGAATAGGCGCAGAGTTATGCAAATGCTTTGTGATTTTACAACTGAATTTCAATGTATAAAATTAAAACCAAACCTAACCTGACTTTACACTTTTTCGGTATATTTTAATATAGGTATACAGTATTTTATAAATTTAAAACCAATCTATCCTAACTGTAGAAGTTGTTTCTCAAATATCTACACACGTAAGGTTGCGTGACGTACCGCGGACAATGCGTACAACCTTATGCGCAGCACTGTGACGTAAGTATCACTCCGCGCCTATTCACAACTTCTACATCCGCGCTGAATTTAGTACCCTACTTTAAATTGAAAAAAATTAACTTTCCTACTTCAATTTTTAAAAAATTCTTGTGGATATCGTCCAATTTGATGGTTTTGAACAATTTCCCAAAATATCGTATAGTGCCGGAGTACTGCATTTCAACCAAGAATAAAATTAATTTTGCACAGTCAGAGCGTTAGTAAGCACCAAGATTAGGTTAGTTTATTTTATGTAAATATATGTTTGCCGTTACAATAGACTTCAGATTCGTGTTCAGTATGGTGAAATTGATCAGGAGGAAAAAAATTGGTAAATGTTTATAAGCGCTGACACCTACGATATTTTGGATATTTGTTCAAAACCATGAATAAGGACGATATCCATAAGTAATTTTTTTGTTTCTTTGAGGAAAAATACTTTTTTAAAATTAAAAGTAGGGTAAAACATTCTCAGTGGAGGCATAAGTTGTGAATCGGAGCGGAGTGGTACAAATGTTTTGTGACGTCACGACTGCAGTGATGTTACGTCAACTCTACTTTCATACCTTGCTTGTGGCTCTGAGAAATAACATTTTGCATTCATTTTCATGCTTTGAAATTATTTCTTGTGGATATCGTTCTTTTTGGTGGTTTTGAACAATTTTTCAAAATATCGTAGGTGGCCGAAATACCGAAACATCAACGTTAACTATCCCTCCACCACACACAAAGATTTATTAAAATCGCGCACAGAACTATTTTTAGCCGCAAAACTACTTACCAGGACCAAACAATCAATTACAGACCCTATTTGACGCACAAATCAATCACTTACAGACACTATTTCACGCACAAAACAGAAATTATTGCACTTAAAATCTATACACACCTCATTCCACCTTACCAACAAATATAGGATTATACTGCTAAAATAAGAAGATGTAGCCAACCTTGTAAATGAAAATTATTACGTACAAAAACATCTGGTCGGACACAGATCACTTGTTGTATGGTTATACTTGTACGAATATCAACTTTTCTTACTGCGGAAAATACAGAAAGTTATTTTTTTCATATTTAAATGTTAAATTGTAAATGACATGTAGAGCGTAAACAAGTGTTATTGATATTGATATTATTTTTCTTTTTTAATTACTCATTTCATTGTGTAGAACACTAATATTATCTTTTTTCCGCGGAAAATAGAAAAAGTTGATTTTCTGCACATTTTTAATGTTGGTCTGTAATAGCATGTATAGTGTGAACCGGCTACGCAGTTGCTACAGCACACTGCACTACGACAAAGTCAGTTTATTTTAATACTAAACTTAAAATCTAAATATTGAACTTTTGGTTATAATTTTATGCAACATGACTACATACCTACATTAAAATATACCTACGAAATTTCCAGTCAGGATAGATTTGGTTATAGTTTTGTACAACATTACTATAAACCTACATTAAAATATACCTATGAAGTATCAAGTCAGGATAGATTTGGTAATAATTTTATACAACATTACTATCTACCTATATTAAAATATACCTATAAAGTATTCAATCAGGATAGATTTGGTTGTAATTTTCTGCATCGGCAATAAGTCTAAATATTTACCAAAATTACGACCAAATGTATCCTGACTAAATACTTCGTAGGTATACTTTAATACAGGTAGATAATAATGTTGAATAAAATTATTACCAAATCTGTTCTGACTGGACACTTCGTAGGTATATATTAATATGGGTAGATAGCAATATTGAATAAAATTATAACCAAATCTATCCTGACTTGATACTTCGTAGGTATATAGTAATGTATAAAATTACAAATATAGATTTAGAGTACGCTACAAATCTAGAGTAGAGCTGTAGCTACTGCGCGCCCGGTTCGCGTTATAGACCTGCATGCCTTTACAACCTAACATTTAAAATGTGAAAAAAGTCACTTTCCATATTTTATGTGGAAAAAAGTTGATATTCGTGTTCTAAACATTAAAACGAATAATTTAAAAACAAAAAAAAATTTTAATCAACGTCATTAAGATTATATTTTTACCAAATATTTTCTGTTTTGTGTGTGGAATAGTGTCTTTTTTATAGTTTGAATATTTTGTCTTACTATCGGAAAAAAGTAAGAGATGTGCGCGAGTTTTATAATTCAATAAACTTTGTATGCCAGATGAAACATGGTAAGTCTTTATTTTCTAAAACACATTATTTTTTTGCGTTGGTAATTCGCAAAATTTCTCTAAATAGATTATCACGCAATTTAGTGTGAATTCGAAGTGCTGCCAGCCTTTAAAAAAGTGAAACAATACTTGTATTGTATTGTATTCCTATACTTAGATAATAAGCTGAAACGTTGAATTAGTAACGTTTTAGGTGTACCATGGAGGGGGAATTGCTATTTTCCAAACATTTTAATATTTGAGGCATGAGCTGAAGTTTTTATAAATTTTTGTACTCCTGGTGACTTTCTACTCCGCCCAGTATGATTTTTTGTTGTTGCTAAAATCGATTATGTGGGAGCGGGAAATAAATACCAAAAATTACTGGCACTACGTTATATCACATTACTGTAAAGCTATATACAAATATAGTTATAAATTATGAGATTAGGATAGATTTTGTTGTAAACACATTAATTTAGGTAACATTAAGACAAAGATTTTTAGTAATATGTCATCGATCTTACACACACAGATTATACCTGCTAATATCAAAATATTTATTGAACAAGAAAAAATAAAAACTGGTGCGGTCGCGATAAAGATTAAAAGACATTTATTCTTACTTTCAACACCCAAAGGGTATAAAGAGGAGCACATTATAATTTGGTCTATATAATATTCACTTTGGGTGGATTTTGTTTTTATAAGAAAATGATTACTAATATATGTTATTAATTCACATCTTAAATGAAATTCTGCCTAATAAGTTCATAACAATGCATCTAGCTTTAATTCTGAGAGCCAATCCTTTACTGAACAGACTTGTTCTCTTTGGTTGGGCCATCCTTAGTATTGACAGTTTTGGTCGATACACTAGTCTCTGTCAATCCTAAAATAGTAAACAGAACTGTTTGCTATTGTGTGCATTCTGACAAGTCAACTGTGCCTCCTCCACTGCCATAAAACCCACACCACTATTTCTCCCTCCAATTACCATCTAATCCATCTACTGCACATATCCATACAAAATTTTGATTGTCAGTTCTTTTGAAAAAAAATGGAAGTTCATTAATAGTATATTTTAGGTACAAAAACCAGAAAATTGTATAATGATCTTTCACATCAAAAATGACATATTGAAAGTAATCTATTTAAACCGCTTATTTAGGCTAAGCTGAGTACAGAAAAAATGTTGAAATGTGGGAGAAACTTATGTTTCAAAAAATCAAGGTTATGTGTGTGTTTTTTCTATGTAAATACATACAACTTTAATAATAAATTATTTGTATACAGCTTTTAAATTATATTTCCATAATTAGTGATATAAATATCCACTAATTGTTTTTCTCCATACTTTATTGTTATAATAGAGTAAAACTACTGGATCATGTCTTATAATCGTCGTGATGGTGGTGGAAGGCGTTCGAATGATTATGGAGGTGGGGGTAACAGAAGAGGTGGAAATTACCGTTCTAATTATGACAACTACCAGGTGAATCCTTGGGAAGGTGGTATGTCACATGGTGGTAACCGTGGAAGTTCTGGTTTGTTGCCATCACCTTATCAACCTGACTCGCCTCAGATATCTTCGGCTGAAGCTCAATTGGCTATTGCCAGTAATTTAATAAATAAAATTTTCAATCAACCCCAGGTTAGTGTTGCAAAAGTTTAAAGATACTGTTCAATTACATTTTGACAAAAAAATTATTTTTGTTAGGAAGTTTTATTTGTCCATTAAGGTTTGTTGGGTGTAAATCAGAAGACAGTTGAATTATTTCATGTTAAATCTTGTTAGTGTTTTGTCAATTTAGTCTTTGATGAAAGAAGTTCTAGAGTGCAGAAAGGTTTAATTTAATTTCTTGGAAGCCTTACATAAACTTTTAAGTGTTACTCTTCTATTAGAGGATTTCATCCACAAGTAAATTGACATAATTTTGCATGTAAAATATCGGTGATCTAACAAAAAATCTTTGGTCCTTAAGGTTTGAGATTGTTATATTCAAAGAAATTTAATGTAAACTTGAAAAAATTAGTAGTACTTCAAAAATATATTTTGTAAAATGTTAGTGTTACACTGTACATGCATTAAAGTTTTTGGTTTATATAAATTGCTGAGTACATATGGATTTTTGTACAATGCAGGACAAAATTTTCTGATCGTTGTTTTTGAAAACAATTGATAAATTCGTGGACACCTTATTAGTTTTCTATCAGTTTTCTGTACTTCGAATGTTTTTTCCATCATTCTAATAATTTTTTAGACTATAATTAGCTATTTTATTTTTTTATCATTTAGTACATTAAAATACTAGTTTTAATTTTACTGCATTTTCTAATACAGGTTTTCAAAACCCATTATATCCATATTACCACGTTTGTAATAAACTGATGTTTTCTAAAAATATTATTATTACTTTGATTTAAAAAAATTCCTACTTATCAATTAAAATTTTATTTTATATGTTTTCCTCATTACAAATCAGTCATGCTAGAATCCTGTCATATTTGATTCATATCATCGTACAGTTAATTAAAGTTATTTCACGACTTTATTATGTCTAAGCTGATTTTAAATCTTGAGTCCCAGAGGACAGTGAAAACTTGTCTTATGTTTTCTATCAAAGGTTTTTCCAGCTTAACACAAAATTTCATATTAATTTATACAAATAAATTGCTTTTTAAAGCACAACAAAAATGCCAAAACCTATTGATATATTTAAGTTTTGCTTATTGTTTTTACCACTGTTTTAAATACAGCATTTTTGCTTAGTCTCAACAGTTTATTAATCATGGCTCAAGTCTCCTGATATTTTCTCCCTTGAATCTTCTTTTGGTTTATTTTCAATGTTTTTTTTTTAGTCAGAATCTGATATAATCTTTATGATTATATATTTAACTTTTTCCAAGTTTTTGTTTTTAACATTAAATAAAGTGATACAGATTTTATTAATTTTAAGGGAAAATTTCATTTTAATGGTATCAAATTTTATAAAAAACTTGGACAGTCTTGTAAACATTTATTTATTATATTTATATACCGCTATGTTATAAAACATTTTTCAGTCAGTGCAGCCACCACCACTCTTAAACTTTGGAGCAATGGGTTCTGGAGGAAGAATGTCTGGTTTTAATAATTATCAGAATCGATTTCAGGATCGTCGGTCTCGTATGGATAATCGTCGCAGATCAGAACCTTACAAGGTAGAAAGATTTATTTTATATCAGATTTGAATTGTTTATAAAAGTCTAATAGTTTTTCCATGTACATAACAAAATAGCCAATTTTGTTTACATTATATAGGGCTATTTGTAGAATTTTCACAAAGGTTAAAGAAAGTAATAAATCATATTTTCAATTATATTACCTTTTTGAGGGATGGGGAGGGAAAGGAGGAGATTGGATCTGGTTCTATGCAATTGATTCAGGATGGATTGGTTGAAGATTGGATCTATGCTATTTCAGGGAGTTTGATCGTATAAAAGTTTAATTCATTGATTTTCCATCATTTTATCAATAACAGTGGATGTAGTAAGTGATTTAATAATTTCTTCACCCACTTTTACAATCTTAATTTAACTTCTTATAATAGATTGAAGAAGCTGAGTTGCTTGAAGTTGGAATTTTGTTATAATTCACTCTAAGACCACATTAATCATTTTCAGTTTCCCTGCTCAACATTTGAGCATGGATTTAAAATAAGTCTTCGTATAACATTCAAGATATATTTCTAAATTCAGTTTCAAACTACATGTAGCCTATATAATGATCATGTGTACTACAGCATCCCATCTCATGCTGTAGATTTTCAAGAGTTATTTTGCTACATTTTCCATATATTGTCATTGAAAATTCTCATTAATAAACTTCTGTCCCAAGATTTCAGATTTTTTGCTGGAGTTTTTTTTACAGTAATGAACATCTAATATAATCTTTTTTTGATGATCCACTACTTTACAGTCGGCATTGAACCGACGCATGGGGTCTGATCGCCGCAATATAGGCAGAAATCGCAATTATGACAAGACTGTTTCTAAATCAAAAAGGGACAACAAAGATACAAAGAAAGATAAAGATGGAGAGAAAACCAACCGAGAGGTTAATAAACCAGATTCTTCTGATGAGAAAAGGTAAGACATGGAGGTGATTTAACTCCCTCCTGTAATATCTTCTACCTTGGCAGATCAACTCTGCTTCACAGCTATTCCTTTTACTCAGATACAAATGTTTTTACTTTAATTTTACACCTGACACATTGAAATATTTCAATGTTAGTATTCCACCTTTCTCTCTTTCAATGTTGTTACTTCTTTTAAGTAAATTTAATTTTTTTTTAGTAAAAATAGCTTAAAATTTATCACTTTTAATTATAAAAAACTATAATGTAGCCAGTTATACATCGAAGTATATAGATTTGATAGTTTTTAATAGAGTTTATTAATTTAATTTTAATTGTATTTCTTAAAAATTAAGGTTTTTAACGTTTAGGTCAGATGGTTTTGTATTAACTTGAGAGCTCGCATATGGAGGTTACATCCAGATAAAAAAAAACCCGTGTTTATATCGAAATAATAATTTTATTTCAAGTATCTTTGCAATAAAACATTTATATGTATTTTAAAAATTTGAAATTCATTTAAACAGCATAACTATAGTATCTATTTAAATATATACACTACACAAATTTAGAAAAATGTATTATAAAATTTTAATTTAACATTTGTGACTCCTAAAAATGACAATTACATGTTACATAAAATACATCATAATTCTTGTAACTAAATCCCTTTCCTCACGATGAAAATTTTCTAAATCATAAGTCATTACCACCTGTTTCTACTTCATCACCACCTAGATGGTTTTGTAAACAGTTTATAACAATTGCATTCTCACCAGCCTTGGGATCCTTATCTGGCTCACCATTATCACTGCCAAAGAGTTTTCTAGCAAATGTGCCATCTGGGTGTAGAAGCAGTTGCTGTTATTTTGTTTTACACTAGCTAATAGATTAGCAATTCTGATACGCTTATGTTCACATATACTCGTTATTTCTTTCTATTAATTCAAGTAACAACAATAACACATATGTACAACGCGCTGACTTTCGCTTATTATTTTTGTCAATTAATTCAAGTAAAAAAATTGACATATACAAGTCCATCAATAAAAACAAAAAAAATACCGTCTGAAAATGTACTCTCTCATAACAAGGTCGTACTTGAAAGTATGAACATTAGATGAGAAATTGCACGTGAAAGTAACATCTAGTCCTTCACAGAAACTGAGCTCGGAGAAAGAAACCAAAGCCGTTTTTATTTCCGAGAGAAAGTGTCTTGTGAAATAGGTCAAAGCACAAACTCCAAACTCTTAGTAAAAACAGTGTTGTTATTGAAAAATTAAGGGGCCCGAAGGTAACCGTGATAACCTCTCAGAGATTTAACATTTTTTATAATATGTGTAAAAATAAGATATGTGAAATTAATTCGTTTTCAAGACCAAGATAAATATTTAATTTGTTTGTAGTTATTTAAATAACTCTAACACATTACTACTAATTATTTGGTGCAACAATTATGAATTTTAAAATGAATCAACAAGAACCTGCTCTAACTACAAATAAGTAATCTTGACCTTTATTAACACATTTTTAAATACATTAGGCATTTAAAGTTATTGTATGCTACAATTTCGTTAATTGAATTATTAAGATCAAAATTACTTTGGTTGGACAAAAATTTACACTTGAATTTTTATTTTTAATTAACTGTATTTTTATAGGGGTGGCCAGTTCTAGTTGTTTAAAAAATTTTAATTAGACTTACCTAATGCCAATAGTCCAAAACTGCAATCTCTTGGAAATAAATAAATAGACACATATAAAAACTTAACACTTTATGGAAATATTTCTATCAAAAATGATCTTTGTCAATCAAAAAGACAAGTGAACCACCGATGTGTATAAATATCCAAATGTCACATATTTATAGTTTATAATATAGTGCTATATGTGATTTGTAGAGATGGGCCGATTCCTAAAATTTTCGATTCCGTTTCTAAAATTTTCCTTTCGATTCTCGATTCTTTCAAGTTATATTAGCTTACATGCTAGGTCTCTAATAATTAATTTAGTTAACATCTTGGTCATACGGCAAAACCTTTTAAAAGTTCTGTTTTAATGTAATAGGTCACAAAAAACCTTCAACCTTGATTTATCAATAGGAATTTTTAAAACCATAAAAACATTTCAGTTAAAGTAATGACTTATTTTAGAGTTAAAAATGTGAACTTTACACTATTTTATGAAGTTTGAAAAAATACCTAAGCCTATTTGCATTATCACTCAAAACAAAACAAATTAAAAACAAACGAACAACATAAAAAGTAAAATATTAATACAAATAGGGTAGTTTTAATATTTAAAAGTCTGGCAGGTAATGTACATTTCTGTTCAAAAACACAAGCATTTGAACACATTGTGGGCCAAGCCGATTTTAACGCTTGTCACATTATAACTCCTGAAGTTGAGATAATGTTTTCAGCAAACACTGTCGCGGGTGGGGCAGACAGGTATTTTATTGCCATTGCGCTCAAATGAGGGTATTTGGTACTTTGTATTGCCCATTACTTCCCAACATCACAATCTGGACTGGCTAATGGTTCCCCCAGATAATTCTTTACTTCTTCTTCTACTGTCAATTCCCCTGGGGTACCTTCTTCTTCAACATTCTGGATTAGTAAGGCATACCTTCTCCACATCTGGTGGGATCTTTTTTTTGCAGGTGTCTAGAACAAGTGCAACTAATTCAGGCCTATTTTGTATTTATTACTCAATCCCAGTTGATTTATAACCGACTATCACTTGTAGGTCCTGTGTATGAGGATAAAGGTTCTTCAAGTATAGATCTTTTTTGTTGATAAATTTGGGTAAAAATAATGTTAAGTGCTTTTTCATATTTGATGTATTATGTGAATTTCCACCCCCTTAAAATTAGTTTTTACAAAATTTACATCTGACTTTAGCACTGTCTTCCGACTCCAGATCGTAAAAAAACCACAGATAACATTTTTTATCTTTTAAACTCATGTTAGTAGCCTAATACCTTGAAACACAAATGAATAAAAATTAGGAAGATAACAAAACCACTACTGTTTTCAAAATTTGACAAACCCTTAAAAGTAAGTCGGAAATATTGACTAAATATTTAGTTGTAAAACAATCCTTAAAAACGGACTTGGTTGAAGTTAAGTACAAACATTGATACACTTAGATAAACTCGTCCTTACTAGGAAGTAAATTATAACGTAAATTCCTTAACAAGTAAATTATTTACTTTTAAAACTTTTACTTAATATGAATCTTGGATAGTATTTATTGGACCTGTAGCATTACTTATCAGAGAGAGAAAATATATTAAACTTTAGTTCTATATTCAAAATATTTATAAACTCACAATTCAGTCACATGTGACATGTGTACATGTCTTAGTGATAAGCGCCAAAACACTTTTATCGCCAATCAGCTTACTATGTGGGTAACCGGAACATGAAATTGTGGTTTTGTTGTTTATTGTTTACACAAAAAATATTAAAACAGTGTTGCACAGATAATGAAATTTAATTAAATCAAAAACATTGTCGGGCCAATTGGTCCGATAGAGTTTATTTACGTTTCATTTACGGTAGGAAAAATTATGTTGGGCCAGTTGGTCCGACACGCATTTTTATAAATATTATAAGGAACGTATATTCATACTTAGATATGATAGGAGAACAAAGTATAAGAACACATTTTTTAAAAATGAGCTTAAAATATTGGGCCGGCAGCTAAAGTATTGCGGTGCAGTGACGCGTTCGCTTTGTTTGTTAAACTACATGAACTATTTCACCTGTAAGTTAATATTAATGTACATTATTTTGCTACATTTGTAGCTACTGTGCGGATCTTTTATCATGTAATAAATAGTTTCATTTGCTATTACAATCGTAATTAAAGAATAAAAATATGGTACAACTCACAAATATACAAACTTTTTTTTCATACACGTTTCAACGACTAATTTGTCGTCATCCTCAGTGAAGATACACAAATCAAATTAACTAAAAAAATATTAAACATCAATTAACATTTTTAGTTAATTTGATTTGTGTATCTTCACTGAGGATGACGATAAATTAGTCGTTGAAACGCGTATGAAAAAAAAAATTTATATTTGTGAGTTGTACTATATTTTTATTCTTTAATTATAACTTTCACTCACAAGCCAGCTTGAATATTATTACATAAATATTACCTAAATATATTACATTACTGTGAGAGTAATATCTGTCTATAATACAATTGATTGAGGTTAAGTTTTGGAGGAATAATACAGTGTTTCTGTTATCCGTCTATTCGCTCAACCGTCATGGCCACGACGGTGACGGTTAATCGAGTTTTTACTGTACTTTTTCTGTGTTTTGTTCTGACATCTATGAATCAGTGGCAGTAAGACACATGGGGGGGGCAGAGAGTGTGTGTCGAACCTGCTGTAGTGTGAGAGAGACGAGCGATGTCAAACGACCAGAAATGGTTACGATCTTGATTGTTGTTGCCTAATAAATAATAATATTTTCGTTTAATTTAATCATTTAATTCATTCAAATCAACTAATACATAAATAAGATATAGTTGCTAATTAATTATTTTTCCAACAAATTGCTCCACACACATATTTTAATAGTTAACAGAATAGGAATCGGAATCGACACTTTTATGAATGAAGAATCGAGTATCGACGATTCCTCGATACTACTAGAATCGACGATTCCTGGAATCGAGAATCGGAATCGGCCCATCCCTAGTGATTTGTATAAATATTGATTATTTGAAACTAGATATTATTAGTCCGTCAGAAGGAAGGTAAATGGAATTGTTAAAAATGGTAGAAGTTAGGGGGAAGGTAAAAAAGGTTTTATCTGATGTTGAGCTTTAGGAGGCTCTCTAGATTTAGTGTACCACTGGTATGATAACTCCTATCTTCTCAATTCTGAAGGGTTGCAATCAGAGGGGTGGGCCTTAATTATTTTAGTGGTATAACAATCATTGAAAGATGTGATTTTGTAACTACCAACGTGTTGAGCAGTTGACCTGTCTATGTTCATGGTTCCAACGTCATGTCGGTGGCCATTCATTCTGATGCTTAGACCATCCATGGTAAGGACTAGAACTAACCTAAATATATATATATATATATCTAGAGAGCCTCCTAACCTCAACATCAGATAAAACTCCTTCTAACTTCCCCCTAACTTCTACCATTTTTAACAGCTCCATTACCTTCCTTCTGACAGACTTTTAATATCTAGTTTCAAGTAACCAATCTTTACACGATTCACATATAACAATTTCTACACATATCACATATAGCACTATATCATAAACTATAAATCTGTGAATCTGTGACATTGGATGTTTATACACATCTGTGGTTCACTTCAATCTTTTGTTTTGTTTTTTCTCTTTTTTTCTCTTTCTTGACTGAAGAAGATCATGTTGATCGAAATATTTCAAATAAAAGTGTATTAAGTGTTTTATATGTGCTTATTTCCAAGAGATTGCAGTTTTGGACTATTGCCTTTAGGTAAGTCTGTCAGTCTCCTATCAAGTCCAAAAATTCCTATATATATATATATATATATATATTTGATATTTAATATTATCCATTGTTTTTCCGTTGCACTGACTTTATGAAGTTAATATATTACTAATTTTGAGTAATTTTATCCACCATTAAGTGCAATAATTTTTGCACTTAGCGCGTAACTTCAACAAACACCGGCTTCACGGACGTAGCATCCACAGCAGAGAACAATCAGTGATTCGACAATGGTCAAAGACCGAAAGGTGCCTCATCACTAAAATTATTGCACTTAATGGTGGATAAAATTACTCAAAATTAGTAATATATTAACTTCATATATATATATATATATATATATATATATATATATATATATATATAGAGGAATTTTTGGACTTGATAGGAGACTGACAGACTTACCTAAAGGCAATAGTCCAAAACTGCAATCTCTTTGGAAATAAGCACATATAAAAGCACATATTTCTTTGGAAATAAGCACATATATCGTGATATTTCACGTTGTTCATTATTTTTCCGTTGCACTGACTTTATGAAGTTATTATTAATTGTAAATAACTTTTCCCACCTCTATGTGCAATAATTTTACCTTATGTGGTGAGGCACCTTTTGGTCACTTGATCATTGTCAAATCGCTCAAATTCAGTGATTCGGCAATGGTCAATTAACCGAAAAATACATCATCATAAGGTTAATTGGACTTATTGGTGGAATAATAGTTTACAATAAAATTTAATAACACTATATATATATATATATATATATATATATATATATATATATATATATATATATATATATATATATATATATATGAAGTCAATATTTACTATTGTAATTTTATCCACCATTAAGTGCAATGATTTTACCTTGTGTGATGAGGCACCTTTCGGTCACTTGACTATTGTCGAATCACTGATATTTTTCTGGTGTAGATGTTCGGTCCGTGATGTTGGTATTTGTTGACGTTACACGCAAATCTCTTGATCCGCGTGTATGATGTTTTTATATAGTATGTCTTCTGTATATGTGGTCTGTAAGTTCATTAAATTGTTGTGTGTGTTTTTATAAATGTGGTATTTTTCTAGTGAGTTTAATTCTATTGGGTTATTATTTATTTCAAGTATGGTTAGGTTATTTTCGTAGTTTGTTATTTCATGTTTATGTGATATTACGTGTGCTGCAACATTTGATACTTTTGTATTTTTATTTTTGAATGCTCTGTAATGTTCTTCATATCTTTTTTCAAATGATCTTGTTGTTTTCCTTATGTAAAATGCGGTAGGTTGGTATATTACAAGTATATCGTCTACATACCATGTCCGTAGTAAAATATCGTGTGTTTAGTATAGGTTTAATTATTATTTGTTCAAAGGGTTGTAGATATATTTCTAACATGACTGATGATATGGGTGATCCCATGGGGAGTCCTGTTGTTTGTTCATAGTATTTATTGATAAATTGGAAGTAATTTTGGTTACATATGTGTTTGGTTAGTGTAATGATACTATTTATTATTTTCTTTTTTGTTATTGTGTATTAGTTTATTTTTTATTATTTCTATGGTTTCTTCTATTGGGATACTAGGGTACATGTTGGTTATGTCATAACTTATTATTTTTGTGTTGCTGTTTGTTTCTGTTTTTTTATACACATTGGTCTATACATCTGTGACAAATATATCAGTTCTTCTGAATTACAAAAGATGTAGTGAATCCAAAGTATATGAAATGTTTTAGTGTAATTTTCCTTCCTTGCGTCTATATCATGAAAACAGGAAGTCTGTCCTATCTAACCCAAAAGAATTCTAAAACTGTACACACACACACACACACACTATTCTAATTAATTTTGTTATATAATGGTTACAAATATAATTACATTCAATTTTAGAACGCTATCAGAAATAATAATTAGAAGAATTTTTTTAAATATCTCTACCAGAACATTCAAATAAAATAGTAAAATAATTTAAATATAGCGTTACAATAAAACTGCTTTTTTAGACTTTTAATAATAATGTCCAGTGTGTTTCTGTATCTGTATTATTTTTACTATCTCGTACAACTTGGTTTGTATATTTTGTTTGCAATTTCACTTAGCCAGTTATAAAATGGCCGCAAGGTATGGCTAGAAATAGTAATACATGGACATCTGTTTTTTGCCAACTTATATATTAACATTTTAAATTTGTAATATTTTACTGATTAGGATTTAATTCTTAGTAGCTGAGCTTTGTTTTCTAGTGTCACACGTTTTAGAACTATTTACCATGTACTCTCAAAATTTCCTGATTGTCTTGTTTATACAAATGATGGCAAACATTGTAACGAATAATGCAAAACTTGCACATTACGCACCATTTCAAGTGTTTCCAAGGAAAAAATATTTTTGTAATTTCGCTACATCTATGTAAGATAGTATTATGAGTTAGCATAAAATAACAATATTTTCAGAAGAGAATTTAATCTGTGTAAACAGTACACTTGTTTATTAAAGTAACAAGTCCTCTTTACATACTACAAAATTTGAAATATTATTTAACTACAGAATAATAATGTTTCTATATTTTTGTATAGGGATGATGATAAGGACAGTGTAGACTCCTCTGGTGAGAAAAAGGTAAGACTATTTATTCCAGTTTTTCATTTCTTAATATAATAAAGTATCTAAATGTTTATTTTAGTTATTCTTTATCAATTAAACCCAATCAACCTCTTTGCAAAACTTTAAACTGCTCTTGCACCTCTCAGAATCAAGCTAGAATGATGGGGGAGGGGTTACTGTGCAGCATTTTTCCACCAAAAAAAAAAATTATAATACTAAATTTTTTGGTGTGTCCAAAAAAATTCTAATACTACAGGGGTCATAATTGAAATATTCTCAAGTAGCCTTTGCAGAGTGGTTAATTGATGGTATAAGTTTTGTAATTGGCATGGAAAATGCATATAAAAATTCCGTGTCATATAGAGTAATTTAATTTTATTTGTAGCGAACATGCCATGATAAATTTCTGTGTACATAAAAATTATTATTTAATAATTGTATACATTTTTAATTTATTTTATAAATACATTAATAGATTCAAATAATTTATGCTGAAACATGCCTTGTTTTATTGGAAAAGAATGTTTTAACCTTATAAAATAACTGATATATAACGTGACAGCAAAGTTAGCTCATATGGTCAGTAGGAAGCCTACTGCAACCTCCGCGGTTCTGTCTTCAGGGAGAGTTTGGTAATGTAATAAGAGTTATAATAGCTTAAATTTATTTTTATAAGTGAGTAGTGATAAAATATTGCCTAGGTCAGTTTTATTTTTCCCTTGCGTACAGTTCAATTATATAAAAATTCTGTTTAGACGTAAACAATATTATTTTCTTAGTAATTAAAATTCAACACAAAATTAAACTTTCTAAGCATTTTAAAATATATTTGTTTACACTTGAAAATTGTTATATTCATTGACTCATACTTTCCACTCAACACAGTTTTGTTGATAACCTTCAGAAATGGTTATATCAGTAACTTTTTTTTATAATTCAATCAAAAATCTGACAATAGCTTGTCACAAAAGTAAACTACAATGACTCAATATTTGGTTTTATTACATAAAATTCATTTGTAAAATTTCGAAAACCTTAGAATGGTTTTTCATAACAGTTTGTAATTTCATTGTTTAAAATATTCATAGATTCTACCTAATGAATATATTTTTTGTTTTTGTTTCTAGCCAAGAGATAAAAAGTATCCGTATGTACCACCTGCTCTACTATATTGTCATGTTTGTAGCAAAAACATGTGGGATCAAACGGTAAATTTATACTAGTAGAATTCTAGAATTGTATTTTGTTTTAGAACTGTTGAATTTTAGGGCCCTGGCATTTTTTTTTAAATTAAAAACTTGCCCTATTAAATATAATATAGTTTCAAAATGTTCCTGATATGGTGATATTTCAAAAGCAATAACTTAAATTTATTTATATATCTGTTAAGATTGACAACCACTTAAACGTCTTCCAAAGGAGCTAATATCAAATTTTATTATTACAAATCATAAATCGAAAAAGCCATCTGAAGTATTGCCTTAGAAACCAGTACAAGAAGCAGCTACACACTCTGGCAGCTAGAATCGCAATAAAAACAAAACTGAAATAAAACGACATTTCCCACATGAGAATATAAGTTGCGTCCCGCTGACCATGCACTTGTTCATTTGTGTGCTACCACTTCTAAAAACATGTTCCATTTTCAGAATGTTATTTCAAACCGAAGCCATTTTATCTATTAACCACCGTCTCATGCAAGTCAATGTTTTGACAGTCCTTATCATGTTTTTAGAAAAGTATTTATACTGACTCTACGCAGTTCTCACCACCCTTCTTGCCTTTTGTGATCTCTCAAGGTCAAATGTGTACGGCAAAATGGTCCCAACTATAGTCAAACCCACTTGTCTTTCAATCGACAGTAAACTGGTACTTGGCAATCGATGTGTTAACTGAAGCATATACTTATCATAAGTGTCTAGATTTTAATTTAACATCATTCTTCAAAAACAGAAATGTTTTCAATACTCTCATTGATATTTTTGTTATTAAGTTTACTATAAGGCATTGTGTACAACCTTGGTGTAAAGTAAAAAAAATTATAACCCTGTGTTATTCCCTGTGATTAATTTCCTAATCTAAGTACTTTTACAATCATTTTACTTTGAAATATCGCCTATTTTAACTCGTAAATAAATGTTTTCTGACCAGTACTGTGATATACCTTCAATGAGTAATAATAAGTATTGAAAGGTTCAATTTAATCAGTACAAATTTAGAATATCTATCTACACAGATTAGATAAAAAAATGATTTTTTAATTAAAGTTATTATGTTTTAATAGTTGACAGTTATCACAATTTCAGTTTTTCATAAAGGACTAGTTTGTTTTATAAATTGTTTATCCAAGTCTTAAAGAATTGTTTTTGCTGTGTTATTTTAATTTCAGATAGAGTAATTATTAGGATAAACAATTTTTGCTGCCGATGAAATCAAGTTGTTAATGATTACACATTCTATATTAATTTTATATTACAACTTTAAAATTAAAGTAATGTTTATGTAAAAAAAACATGGAGCAAAATTTTATTACTTAATTTAATATTTCTGAAACATTTATTAAGATTTTGTTCACAATAATTTTTTCTTTTTGTTTCAGTCCTTTTCTAAACATATTAAAGGACGCCGCCATCAGATTATGTTGGATGGACTCAGTGAGAAGTATAAGCTACAAGTTGAATTACTGCGACATGAAGTAAAAGTAAGTATTAAATAGTTTCTTAAAGACATAACTCTTGAACCTATCCTATTCTTTTAATAAGAAAATTTTTGCCTTTTGGCATCTAAACTATAATCTCTATTAGAGTATGGGTTTTTTATACCCATGCACTAAACGCAACAGTTCACTCCTTCTTAAAGACACTTTTCACTTATTTTTAAATTCCTTCTATCAGCTCACACTCTCCTGATTTATATCTTGTACAAATTTTCAATCGTTAATAAAAATACTTTTTTATTCATCCAATCGAGTTCAAATACAATTTTTTTAACCGATACTGGATGACAATTGTAATAATACGATTTTTCAAATATTTATTCAATAATTATATTATAAAATGTATGGGGTCCAGCCGGATTCGAACTGAGAATCTTCATGTTGACACTGTGCCAACCTTACAATACCTAGAAATATATATCTCAAAGATGTATATGAATTTTTCCCCCCATCTGATTGTCGTCGAAACCTGTATTATACAATCTGAAACTGTTGTGATGGTTACCACACAATATCATGAATGGTGTTCTAGTGTAACTAAAATTAAAAAAATTTTTGTTAACCTCAACGAATTTACCTAAAAAAATTTTTATATATTACTTGTTGGTGATAAAGGTGTGACTCATTTTAATTCATAATTATTCACATGAATAATTTATTAGTATTAAATTCACTTTGGTTTAAAATTGTTAAAAATGAACTAATTTTTTTTTAATATTAAAAAAAAAATATGCTGTGAGACATAGATAATTTTAACTTTTATCATTCAAATCAAACTATTTTCATCAAAGTTTATATTATAATCCTAAACAACAAATATTAACTTAAATTTTCAAATATATTGTGTTTGGATAGTGGAAAAATGTGGAATTTTGATAGTTAGGTGCAGTGTATATATGTTTTTAGACATTTTTTAAATTTGTATATGGTGAAGAATTGGTCACATCATTGACATTAAATTAAAAAGATATAGTAATCCAAGAAGTGGGAAGGACAGTTAAATGGAAATGTGAAATCGCTAAAGAATATAGGCCCTGAACTGAACACATTGTTTTTTTTTTATATATATAAACTACAATATCTAAGAAGTGGAACCAGAAAAACTATTAATCGAATTGTAATAGCTGACCATCATGAACTGGACGATGATGTTTTAAAGTGGCTCAAACAATTGTTCAAACGGGTCAATAATTAGTGAAAAAAAGGTTTAATTAGTACGGGTTCTTTGTAGGTTTTAAAGACTGAAATACAATGTTATTGTAAAATGTTTATGGTGAAAGTGGGTTAGTAAATAAAGATTTAAGGAATAGGTTCCATAAATACATTGACAAAAATTGACGATTATCAGCAACAAATATTTTTAATTTGGCAAATATGGATGTCGGAAAAATGGCTTTTTTTAATATTAGACAATGGTAGCTAGCAAAGCAGAGATGTTTCAAATCAGTGGAAAGTTAATTTGTTACAAAATCAAATACAAAACTTGGATTATATGGCTATGTTGTATGCAAAAATGAACCTAGACAAAAATTTTGCTGTTTCTGATAACTAACGATTCAGTCCACCAGTACTCTCCCTTTAAAATCTATTTGTCTTGAATACTTTTCCGCAAACATAGTTTAATTTATTTAAACTTAGGACTAACATTTTTATTTGAAATATCTTCAGTAAACCAAGTAACAAAAGGTTTTGAACAATAAGCTTACGAGATGTTGCACAAACGATAAACACTGTGTAGAATAAAGTTGTGCCAGTTTTTAGATTGAAACTGAGAAAAGGTTTAACATGCCTCAAAAAAAAAAAAAAAAAAAAAAAAAAAAAAAAAATATTGCTTCGGAACTTATCAAAGAAACCAACTTTCCCAAAACTAATTTAATATTTCTTTCCATAGAAAAATTATGCCTTCAAATTTTAAATCGTGATATTAGCTATTGAAGCTTATTTAAATATTAGTAATAGAATAGCCATGAGCAGTACCTTGACTGATGTAGACTGTTAAAGATTTACCAAGTATTCCTGTTGAAGAAAATAAGAAAGAAGTCATTCAACCAGAAGGATAAATTCCATCTACTTTAAAGATGGATTCTTCAACAGCAGGCATAAAACAATTTATTGGAGTTCAGTCAGATATGCCGAATAAAAACTTTTGTGTTGTGAATGGTATAGAAAAATATTTACTCTTCAGAGTTTAAAAGACAAACAAAAATTACCATGTATTTCACAAATCAACATTGAATTACTTATTGTACATTTTGTCCTGCAATTTTTAACTCGTTTATATAATGTAACTCCAAACTACGTTAGCATACATCCATGGCATTCTACTAGGGTAGTCATATGATTTAGTAAAATAAAAAATTCTTTTATAGTTGGATGGTTTAAAAGTCCAATTACCTCACAGCATTAGAATTTTAGCATTTTTAACATTTCACTACAAAATGTTATATGAGCATTATTAGTTTATGGCTTTGAATTTTAATGATTGTGTAGAGAAATTTGATTATGAGACTGATACTTATATACTGTTGTTCATTTATAGATTGTCGAACAACAGAGAGAAATGGAAATGGAACGCAAAAAGCGTCAAGGTATGGGGTCTTATCAGTTCCGTGAATATTGTGTAATGTGTGATATTCATTTCTACGGGAATATCATTTCCCACCGGAGGAATGCACAGCATCAGGTAAATATTACTGTGTATCTTTTGTAATTTGTTTCCAATGGAAGTATGGATTATCATAAAGTAGTCTTTACCTTGGTATTAATCTTAGCATAATATAATAATTTCTGTTTAATAACATTGTTTTTATTATTCTAAACACTTTTATCAATTTGATTGTAATTTTACAAACCTTGTTTTTTTTAATAAAGCCTTAATTTTATTTTTCAACTATTCTGGTCAAATGAAGGTTTTCCTGTTATTCTGCTAATTATTACCCGTCCAGCCATGTTCTGTGTAAATAATAAAGATGTTTATAGCAAAATTTGCTTCAGTTGTTTCTTACTACTAAGTAGTTTTAAACAAAACTACTGAACATTTTCTTAGAAAAGTTCTTGTAAATATTTCATAAAACACTATATACTAAAGCAATATCAAAATTTTGTCAACCGCTTAAAAATTATAAACTGTTTGAAAAAGAACTGTATAAGACTCAATAACTACCGTCAATGGCAATAAAAAGCACTGGCTCTTTATTTTTCTGTGCAACAATGGCCTGGCCTGATCGAACAAATATCTCATTATAATGTATTTTTTTCTGTGGTGTGAGGTTAAGTCACCAGGATTTATTAGGCAATAATATCTTCTTGGCATAGACCTTAATAATTACTTACGTTTGTTATAAACTTATCTGTTGAATGCAAGGATTATTATTGAGGTTTATACAGAATGTATACGTGTACATTGTCAAATTGTTGCCTGTACTTAACTATATTTTTTTATTTTGCAGAAACTCAAAGAATTCTTGTTTCCAAAGTGTTCTTACTGTCGTAAGGAGTTTTCTAATAGGCTTGAGCAAGATGAACATAAGCTCACATGGGCTCATTTGCAGGTAAATATATATATCTTGTATTTAATAAATATACAAACGTTTTTTTACAGCAGGCTTATGGTTATTCTGATATGTAGCAGATATTTTAACCACACTTTAAAAAAATGTTCAAGATAACAATGGCAATAATACCTTTTGTGCATTTTCATTTACAATAATAAATTTGCCATCCTATCAGAAAACTAAAATGTGTAGTCGAGATAATAGGGAATCTATTATAAAATTGTTTCGAAACTGGTCAGCTACTAAGTTCAAATGTTTTCACACAGTTATGCAATAATTACTTATAATTTAATTGATATATTCAAGATGATTACAACAAGCAACTTTAAATATCGATTGCCATCCTATTTATAAAACATAATGGAACCATAGATATTTGCTTTTTTACCTAACTGTTTAATTGTTTAAAATTGGCATTTTATTAGCATAAACTTTATTATCAAAATAAATTTCAAAACATCATGTATCGCTATTTCTATGAATATTGTAAGGTTTAAAAATAGAATATATTATAAGTCATCAAGTAATCAATTGTTTTATTTTGAGACTACTTAATGTAAATTAACCATATCAAAAGTGTTGTCATATTTTCTTAGAAGGTGAATATACAAACAAAATATAATTAAACAAATTTCTTATAGCAAACCTCTGTTGCGTTTGTAATTAAGAAACACTGCTTTCTTATTACTAGTAAATTATACACATTTTGTTTACTAAATATTTTTTAAAAAATTGTTTGCTATACATTTTTTTTTTAAATTTTTAACACCACCTGGTTTTTCTTGACAGACTGGCGGTAAAAATTCGATCTTTCCACACAGTCCGTGTTAATGTGGGTCCGACCTTCGTTACAGACCAAAAGTAGAATGTTGTAATAAGTTATTATACTACATAAAAACACTACAAGTATGTTTTTTGAATGTATATTTTTGTTTTTGCTGTTTTAGTGTTTTTTGGTATAGAGTATATATAAGCCGGTCGGTCTATAGCACGAAATCTTATCGTAGACTGAGCGTCCCATGTAAGAGCCCCTACAAATGCTTACTCAAACAAACACCTAACTCATCTTGGCTAGTCATACCAGACTACCAAGAATGCATACCAGAATGCTTATATAGGCTTACATATCGAAAAAATACAGACATAAATATTATTGTAACGAGACAAAATATGTTTACATTTGATTTCTAAACACAGTACAAAATATTTACAAACTCACCAATCACTTGTGACACATTTACATCTGTTGTGATAAATGCCATTTAGAGTAACCATAGTGAAAGTGATCATTCAAAACAAAAACTGCTTCAGAGGCAAGAAGAAATAAACAAGAGTGGCATTTTTATTTCATCAACCTTGATAACTGAGAGACCATATGTCCCACATTAACGTCAGACATGTCTACAGACAGCAAATTCGTAGCTACGTTTAAATAAACCACTGATTTGACAGAGGAATAAAAGTAACATACAAACTGTGTCCTAAATATGAGCCGTCGGTCCATTTTAATTACTCCAAGTGGCACATATGTGGGATGTCGGTCCAGGAAGAAAGACCTTATGGCGCATATGTGAGTTGGCTGGTCTATACCAATAGCTATTTTGTTAACATTGCAGTAGCGAACATGTTGATGAAACAAAATTTGTAAAATATATAGAATTAATTTTTCCTTGTGCTCAGCTTTCAAATATAACTAAAGCGGAGGACTAATTATTGTTACACTAGGAAATTTGAATAATCATACATTTCGGTTATACATTAAACTTTTTATGAAATAATTTTTCCTGGTAACAATTAGCTTTATTATTCGTTATTGTAACTAAACTTTCTCTGTACTTACAGATTTGGATTGTCTATACTATCTACACCTGTATAAGATTTGGTCTTCTACTTGAATAAAAATAATTCTATAATCGTTATAATTCATTGTTTCAGAAAGTTGCTGAGTGGAGAAACAAAATTAAGCCAGAATATCAAGATGATGAGGATTTTGACATTGATGATCTGATTAACCCAGAAAGTATAAACGAAGGTAAAGTAGACCAGGAATATATAATTATGTATGTGTATATATATTCTTGATATTTTACATTATCCATTGTTTTTCCGTTCCACTGACTTTATGAAGTTAATATATTATTATTGTAAGTAATTTTATCCATCATTAAGTGCAATGATTTTACCTTGTGTGATGAGGCACCCTTCGGTCACTTGACCATTGGTCAAGTAATGGTCAAGTGACCGAAAGGTGCCTCATCACACAAGATAAAATCATTGCACTTAATGGTGGATAAAATTACTTACAATAGTAATATATTAACTTCATATATGTATATACAGTGAAACCTGTTAAGTCGGAATCCATTAGGACCGGCATTTTTTTCCGTCTAAGACAGGTTTCCGGCTTATACAGTAGTAGTGTACTGTATGATGGTAACATCACGAAACGTTTGCAGAGTCTATTTTTAGCGTTGGGGTGAGGGTAGGCTGTGGGGATTCTTAGATATAAGACTATTATTTCTACTGATCAGCTGTATGGCTCTGTACCAACACCACATAGATAACGGACATTTAATTGTCATCTTGTCTACATTTGTTCTAATACAGTATTTAATTTAATTATTTATTTTCGATTAAGTACGGACTGTTTATTTCCTATAGAGATAATACTTCAACATATAAAGCAAGTGTATTTAAATCACAAGAAAACTATCACATTTTAACGTCTAAATAAACGTCATTCAACAGTAATATCGGTTATCTTGATTGCCTAATGACAGCCCTTAGCCTGTGCCCTGTGATGTCACAACTCACAAACCTTGTTTTCTAGGTGGTGGTGGCTATGCACACTACAGAAAATGTTAAAACCTACATTAAATAATAAAAATCTTACCTTTTAATGCAGCATCCTTTTATCCTTCTCCACAAAACATTTTTAATAGAAAACTATAAAACTAAAACACTTTTACTCTTGTCAACAAAATTTATGAACTAATGATGCAATTTATTAAAACCTATATTTTCCTCTTACTGTATTTATGCTAAATACTGTACATAGTAGGCTTACGTAGAAATAAAAGAAAATCAATTTGGCTTGAAAAAATCTAGCATTAACTTTTGTTATAGAAGGTTACTTTACTTGCTTATGTTTCAGTTATTGTTTTTAGTTGTAACAAATGGTGACGCATTTCCGGGCTGTTAATACGTACCGCGAAATCTTCTAACTCACAAATTTTCATTAAAGCCTCTCCAAATGTTTTTATTTTGTTTTCTACTAATGGTCCGTCCTCAATTTCTTCTTTTTTTTCTATTTGTGCATGTTTTTTGCCTTTTAGAATGAAGCGGTCTCTCGCCTTTCAATATGTCAATCATATGACATCAATATGTCTGGCAGTGGATGTTTGTAAACCATTAATTACGTTATCTTGAAGGAAACAAGTGCTGACACATAGTCTATCGTAAATTATGGATGTTTGTATACAATCGTGTTATCTTGTGCATATCAGCAATCCTTAATGTTGTTACAGAGTTTTCAGAAATAAATACGATCCGTTACAATTAATCTGTGAATTTTGTAATGGTAAACAAATATATTATAAACTGTATTTTATCTAAACAAAAGTCATTGTAACTTTATATTTTACAGCATGTATATGATCAGATTTTCCAGCTTATGCGAAACTAAGACGTAGTAAATACGTATCACTCGTCCTTTTGCTTATTCCGCTTCCGTGTTAGACAGTTTCCGGCTTATGAAGGTTTTTAACCAGGTAAATTAAATAGGCGACAGTCGGGACTTTTAAAGTTTTCTGCGATAGATAGGATTCCGCCTAATACAGGGTCCGTCTTAAGACAGGTTTCACTGTATGTATATTTAGGTTAGTTTTGGTTGGTAAAGATTATTTAGATTTTTTGGACTAGAAGACTGACAGACTTACCTTGGTAAGAGTCCACTTTGTAGTCTTGAAATAGAAACACATAAAAGCACTTAAACAATTATATATTTCAACCACACAGTGGTCTTTGTCACCTTTTTTTTGTGTTTTCTCTTCGATTGACAAAGACCACTGTGTGGTTGAAATATATCATTGTTTAAGTGCTTTTATGTGTTTCTATTTCAAGATTACAGAGTGGACTCTTACCAAGGTAAGTCTGTCAGTCTCCTAGTCCAAAAAATCTGTGTATATATATATATATATATATATATATATATATATATATATATTTATTTATTTATTTATAGGTTAGTTTTGGTTGGCAAAGATTATTTAGATTTTTTGGACTAGGAGACTGACAGACTTACCTTGGTAAGAGTCCACACTGTAGTCTTGAAATAGAAACACATAAAAGCACTTAAACAATGATATATTTCAACCACACAGTGGTCTTTGTCAATCGAAGAGAAAACACAAAAAGAAATATGAGAGAATGAAATAAATACAAGTTGTATTTATTATAAATACAAGAACTTGATATTAAGAACTATATATATATATATATATATATATATATATATATATATATATATATATTTAAAGTTATCCATTGTTTTTCCGTTGCACTGACTTTATGACACTAATAAATCACTTGTGATTTATTAGTGTCATATATATATATATATATATATATATATATATATATATATATATTCCTAAATTTGTTCTTCCTATTTTTGATTCTTTTAATCTGTATAGGCCTACATGATTTTCTCTAATAATGAATTTAGTTAACATCTTGGTCATATTGTGAAGTCTTTTAAAAGTTCTGTTTTAATGTAATACTACACAAATCGTTCAACTTTGATTTATGAAAAGGAATATCTGAAAGCATGACAAATATATGGGATAAGGGTGACAAACAAATGAAGCATAAATTCTTTTAATCATCTTTGTTACTGCGTCATGAATGATAATAATATTTTTATTAGCTAAATTGGCATTTGCTTTAATCATTAAATTCATTCAAAGCAACTAATACATAAATAAGGCATAGTTGATAATTAATTTTTTTCTAATAAATTACACCACACAACTTCTACAGTTGAAAACAAGTATTGGAATCAATACTTTAATCAATGGGGAATCGAGTATCGAAGATTGTTCGATACCATGAGAATCAACAATTCCTAGAATCGGAATTGGCACATCGCTAATTACTAAAACATGTAATATTAAATTTTAATAGAATGTAATTCAGAACTTCATTTATAAAATATTAAAGATAAAGGTTTAAAATCAGAGATAGTAGTTTGTAGTAGTTACCTGCTACTATAACTAACTTGAAATTAAATATGTGTACACATATGTATGCATAACATATATATACATAACATTTAATTTCAAGTTAGTTATAGTAGAGATGATTGCTCATATGAAATCTATCAAATTGAACAAGTATAAGGTCTATAAAAACATAATTATATAAAAAAATTTATGTTCTCTTGTAAAAATTGGAACATGCCTAATCTTTAACCCATTGCAGTGTACAGGCTAGGTCAGTTAGTCATGCATGCTGTGGTTTAAAACAATGGTTTTATTGATAATGTCAAGACTAGAGACATCTATGCTTTCTGAGGGATATATATCGACTCTCAAAACTTACAGCACAAATAAGAAAAGATATTCTAAGTCCATTGGGTTTCTATCACGCATCTAAACATAATACAATCAGTTTTAGTTATGTGTGATAAAGTTTTAATGTCTACTGTTGTGAGAAGCGTAGTTATATATTTTACTGTGTCTTTATTTATTTCAATAGTCTATATTTATTTAAATATAATAGCATTGATCTAGATCCATCTAATTTACCCAAGTATTGTCCTGCTCTCTCTGTCGGTAAAATGCTTAACAATGCATTAAAACTTGTTTCTACTTCTTGAATAAATACAGGTTTTTGATAAAAGACATTGTGTCTTATACTATAAACATCAAATTATTGTTACAAAGTATCTGGTTAGGATAAATTCTTAAAAATTAAATATCATGTGCTAACTAAACTTGTGGATAACTCTTGATATAATACAGTTTTTTTTTAAAGTTTTAATGTCTACAGTTGTGAGAAGCGCAGTTATATATATTTTACTCAGTGTCTTTATTTATTTCTTTTACAAACATTTATTTGTTTAATTATGAATATATAATAAATTTCATTATCAATAACAAATAATATACTAAATAAGGTACAAACTAACGAATTAATAAAAAAAATTTCCTGTATAAAAATATAATATTTAGTGCCTTATAAAAGTGAGAATATTTTTGTAGCTAAATACAACTAGGTTGGTGCGAGGAATTAATTCCTACCAACTAGTTTCTCACATGTGTGATTTTATCAGCAATGGGTTAAGGAAGATTCAATACCAATGCTATTTATAAATAGAGAATGTGCTTAATGAATTTTGAAATAAACAAAAGTAAATTATACAGTTAGCAAAAAAAAAAACAGGCTATTTTATAGACTATTTTGTTTGTTTTAAATATAACTTATTTGTTGCAATGTATTCTGATAGCCTAATTTATTAAACTTTAATTCATAAGAATTTACCATACATTCATTCTTGTTTATTTCACTGTTATCTCAGAGGCATTTTCCATAATACAGATAATTTTTCATTAACCCTGGAACACTAGCGCTATTTATGAGCGCATTTCACTAGTGCCACGTAAAATTGACGTGTTTGAATAAAGAGTTGCTTTTGGTCATTTAAATGAGGTTTTACCGTGTTTTATTTATCTTTTTATTCTTCTTTATTTATTTGTCAATGTTTATTTAGTTTAAATATTTTTATACATTACATAATACATATTACAAAATATAATTTGAAATGTCTTTATAATTTCACATGATGAATTAGCCACACTCGGGACATTTCTTTAGTTGATGCTCCCCGCAAATTGATTTCCCACAAGGGCAGTATGTTGTGGTCATCCTCTTCTTTTTCCAATTGCAAAAGTTGCAATATGTTCGTGGTCCTTGCTGTGAAGTTACGTCTGCTTGCTGTCTGTCGATACTCAAGACATTCCTAATTGTTCTCTTCAAGTCATTTGAAATATTTGTCTGTTGGAGCCTTCGTCTTTGCCAATTACTACATAATTCGTTATGTAAAGTAAACATAAATTCATTTCTTGAAAGAGCCTTTTTATCATTATTTTTATTAAGTTTGTAGAAGTTGTGTAGGTAAATTATATACGCATTGATGAAAGAGATGTTAATCATGTTTAAAAAAAAGCACAATGGCCAACGTCTGGTTTTCCTGCCACAGTTTGTAGTCTGACACATTTGATCAAACGCGTCCACACTTCCTTTTGTAGCATTATATGTTAAGATAATTTCAGGCTTCTTGGAGGCATCATTTATAGCTGTGTCTCCATGCATAGTAGATATTAGAGTAACAAGTTTGTTCTTCTTGGGCTTATACGACACAGCCGTTACATCTTCATGAAAAAGAAACATACTGCTCGCTATTCCTCGGTTTTTATATTTTACATCCTTAAACTCTGCTGGAAGCTCTCTCTTGTTTTTTTTAATAGTCCCAACAGTTGTGAGTTTACATTCCTTTAGAAGATGTTTAGCAAGTGGTACACTATTGAACCAGTTGTCTAGAGTGACATTTCGGTTCGTTCCTGATATAGTTTTGGCTACAAGTTTTTCTACAAAGAAATCTGCCACTGGTTTTTTATGTGGGACAGTTCCTTTTCCCAAATAAGGTATAGCATTGATCATGAATTTAGTGCTATTGTCACACATCATGACTATTTTTATCCCATATCTGTTGGGTTTGCTTGGAATATACATTCGAAAAGGGCATTTGCCCCTAAATCTGACCAATTGCTCATCTATTGCCACATATGAACTCGCTTTGTAGTTTTTTATACAGCTATCAACTAAGATCTCCCACATTTCAGATACAGCTACGAGTTTATTATCCTTTTGTCTTGCGAATCTTGTGGTTTTGTCATCAAATCTAAGACAGGCAAGAATAAAAGAAAATCTTCTTTCAGACATTGTTGCTCTGTATTTATCACCAGAATAATTAGAATTAAACATTGTTCTAGTAGTCAAATGATTATCCTTCAATACTGCTGACAGTACTAGAAGTCCAACAAATGCATCCAGCTCTTCATAAACTAAATCGTTTAGGGATCCATCGTTTTCATTCTTATACAAAGCACGTCTTACCTTCATTTCTTCATTAGTGTGAGTCAATATTATTTTACTAATATCCTCATTTATGAAGAGTTTAAAACACTCAACGGGGTTGAAAGCTGCATTACAATTTGCAGTCGGGCCAGGAGTGATATGGACGATATTTTTTGCTGAAGTCTTAACAGTTGAAATATTGGCCTTAGTGTTCCAAATAAAATTATCTTTTCCACTGAGTGTATCAATATTTGGCAAAACAATGTAATCCTGAACACACGTGTCAACGTTCATCTTTTCTACATGCTTCTGCTGTTTGCTTACGTTTATCGCATCCTGCCTACTAGTTGACCCTTCATTTCTTGTCTCTTGATGGCCGCTAGTGGATGCTTGATTACGGGAAACCTCATGCTGGTTCACCTTTCTCTTCTTCAGTTGATGCACTAGCCCACGTTCTATGTTTCTAATCCGGTTTTCTGTAATATCTTCTTCACTTTCATATGTATTGTCGAGCTCTGCCCTATCGGGTAGGTATTCGGGATCAAAATCGCTATCGTACTCATCTTCTCCATCTGACTCCTCTTCAAATTCTAAATTATCCTCATCACTTATCTCTTCCTCCAATATGTCACTTATTTCACAGTCTTTTAAATATTCTTGGACACTCATTTTTAGCAAAAAAAAAAACACGAATAAAAATAATATAAAGATACCAAATGTCAACTAAATGTAAGAAAATGAAAAACACGCAAATAAAAAATAATTTAAAGTTGTAAGCAGACAACTAAATATAAAAAACTATGTTGATTTCACAAGGTCTACGTAAAAACTATGTGTACTCGCTTGACTTGTATCACTAGCGCCACGTCAAATTGACGTCCTAAAATTTTCAGTTATTACTAGCGCCACGTAAAATTGACGTACACCTAATAAACAACAGGATAAAGACAAGTACCAAAACTCAATAACACTCACTTCACTATGCCGTCTCAAGGCCAACTGACACTAGAAAGCACTGCTAGGAGTTGGGCAGTCTAATTCATGTAGGAGGGAGTGGGGAGAGAAAATGGGGGGGGGCAACACGTAATATTTACGTACTCTAGCGTTCCAGGGTTAATAGAAATAATAAAATAAAACTAATTTTGGGCTACTAAAATATATACAATGTTATTTGAGATAAAGTGTTTTAAAACCTGGTTTTAACACTTGCTACCGATGGTACATATATGCATCATCTGGTTTTTCATGAGGGACCTGCAGTAAGAATTCGATCTTTCCACACAGATCACGTTAACGTGGGCCTGACCTTCATTACAGACCAAAAGTGGAAAGTTGTTATAATAATTAATTATACTTCATGCAAACCCTTGGTATATGTGTTTTTGCTGTTTTTATTGTTTTTTTTTAGGATGGCGCATACATAGTGCCTTCCCACGTATGAAGCACTACAATGTAGCCCCTCAAATCCAAAACCAAATACGATTTTGATGAAAACAAAATTTTAAAAGTATGTTAAATTCAATAAATTATAAAAAGTATGTAGACTATTAAATTTTGCTACTTACATAAAACAGGGCTTAGATGTATAATATATTAGAAATAACACTATATACACATAAAAACGGAAATGTCATACAAAGGTTTATATCAACAAACTCCCAAACAACTTGTCTTGGCTAGTATTCTATTACAGACAAAATATGTTTACATTTGTGTTCCATATACAGTAGGCCAACTGAATATTTACAATCTCACTCATCACTTGTGACAGGTTTACATCCTGTGTTGATAAATGCCATTTAGAGTACATTCTTTGTGATTCTAATGGAATAGAATGGTGCACGAAGGAATAAACAATGTGTCAGGAGTATTTTTGACGTCATTGAGTTTGATAACTGAGAGACCAAATGTCCTACATTAACATGTCTATAGACTGATACGATTATATCAAACCGTTAAATTTGTCAGAGGAATAAAAGTAACACGCAAATATGAGCTGTTGGTCCTTTTCGTCTACCCGCCGGCTAGTCTGTACCAATAGCTATTTTGTTAACATTGCAGTAGCGAGCGTGTTAAACAAATTGTATTGTATGTATAAAAGTTTATTGTTTTTTTGTAGGTGAGATGATGGATAAAGATATTGAAATAGTTACACGACTGCCTGGAGAGGAATCGGCGGATGTCAATGATGATGTAAAAGTTAAAACTGAAGATGAACCTAGTAAGGAGGGAGAGGAAATGGAAAAGGACGAAAAAGAAGAAAAGGATGAAGTATCAGCAGCAGCTCCGAAAGCTGAAATAAAATATAATAGCATTGATCTAGATCCATCTAATTTACCCAAGTACAATCCTGCTCTCGCTGTCGGTAAGATGCTTAACAATGCATTAAAACTTGTTTCTACTTCTTGAATAAATACAGGTTTTTGATAAAAGACATTGTGTCTTTTACTATAAACATCAAATTACTGTTACTAAGTATGTGGTTAGGATAAATTCTTAAAAATTAAATATCATGTGCTAACTAAACTTGTGGATAACACTTGATATAATACAGTTTTTTTTCAAATAATAAATCGTTAATTAAATTTAATAATGAATTCATTTTAGCTTTATATGGGAGAAAAACTTTCCATTTTCACAAAAGGAGCAAGGTAATGCAATATAGTTATTTCCTCCCATTTGGCTTAAAATAAGTGATAGCATATGATTTCATAAAACAGCTGTTTTAACTCAGGTTATGTTACTTTATATTAATTGTATTTATTTAGTAAAAAGTAACTAAAATAAAATTTGGTTTTCTTGACCGAGAAGGAATTTACTTTGAAAATTTTTAGTTTTTATTTCTTGTTTTCTATAAACCACCTAAGTTTCTACTTAGTGCTCAGCCTTGTGAAAAAATGTTCTATGAATTCATGTATCCTATGCAATAACAAGTTCGGTCCATGTTTCTTTTTAAACATACATCAGGTTGTGTGTATTAATCCATTTGACTTCAATGTTAGCATTAGCAAATTTATTTCTATAGATCGATATCAAATTTTAACACCAGATTATTTATAGTTTTATTATAATACAGTAATGTAGCAAAATCTGGAGCCTTGTTTTATTAAGATTTTAGGCTATACACTTTTTATGGTTCAAAGCGTTTTTTAATTTTAATTGTAAGCAACAATTGTGATTTCCAGAACCCACCTGTGATGGTTTAGAACAGGGATGGCCAGCTAGCTGCCTGTAACTTGGTTTCATGCGGCCCCAGACGAATGTTGAAAGATTATATTATTGATTTATTAATAAATGTAAAACGTAAATATGTAGGTTGGAATAGGATATAAATTAAACACGGCTCCAAACCCCAGTAGGAGTTCTGTAACCTACAAAGTGACCCGGTTTTTTTTTCAGTCAAGGTGGGAAACTGGTACTGCATTTAGGAGTTTTGTGTTTGAGGAAAAATATCCCAAACTAAGTGACTTTCGGTAGAAAAATAGTTTGTGTTTGGAAGCACATACAGGTTTTCTTTGTGAGAGCACCTTTTCTACAATTAAATTTATAAAATCAACTCTCTGCAACAGACTAACTGATAGCCATCTTTGAGATCAGGTAAAAGATACCACCACTTTAATTCAAATTGATTTTGATGTACTGTTGGACGATTGTGCTCGCCCACAGTGTTCTCACTATGTGAAGTAGGTAGACCTACATACTTATGGATTATTTTAAATTTAAACAAATTATAGGGTTTTTGCCAATACGGTAGTCTGATAAACAACATGATTTAAATATTATACTTATTCAGATCCTCTGTGTATTAAGCTTGATATTATAAAATTTTTTGCGTTTATTGATTAATATTATTTCATATACGACGCATGCTATACAATATAAGTATTGTCTACATCTGGCTTATTGATTTGTGTGTGGAATTAGTCATGCGACCCTCATCTTCACTGAAAATATTAAAATAGCCCTTTAGGGTTAAGAGGTTGGCCATCCCTGGTTTAGAATTAGCTTCTGGGTAAGATATGTATTTTGGTAAAGAAATTGAGTTGACTAGCATTTTGTCAAGCATTGTTATTTTGTTTATATTTTCTTACCAAGAACCAAGATAAATATCAAAAATTTAAAACTTGTAAATTCAAACAATTGGTTGTAAAGCATAAAAATTACCAGTAAGACCAATTTTATACTCACTACTAAGTGTTTATATTATTAATAAAAATTAATAGTATAAGGTTTTAATTCACTTTATTTTATCTTAGAATATTCATTAAAATAATGTTTCTCAATGGTGAAGGAAATTAATATGAGTGTATATTGAATGTTGAATTATTTATGTGAAAGAAATATAAATAAGCTAACATTATCACTAAAATAATTATATATGTCAGATACCGAATCCTTTAATCAATTACATAAAGAAACTGAAGTGAGTGACACATATGTATAGAGAGATATTAAAGTGTCATAGGTGCACATGTGTATTGTTTACAATATTTTAGTGTTTGTGTATGTCTATATTAAGATAACAGACAGGGTTATTATCAAAAATCTGAGTGTCCTATCTAATCAAAAAATCTTAACCTTTAAAGTCTCGACCAGAACTATAAACTGAAAATATAACTAGCATTTATTAGTTTACTAGACTAGTGTTATTGGTTTAAGACAGAACCTAGAGGTATAATTGAGTGTCCTTATCTGGCATATGGACTGAACGTTGTATTGAGGTTTGCAGTTGTTGTTCAAAGGACAAACTGAAAAAACATTTACTGAAATAAATTACTTAGAAAACAAAATGCAACACATGGACTGAAAGTTGTATTGAGGTTTGTAGTTGTTGCTCAAAGGACAAACCGAGAAAACATTTACTGAAATAAATTACCTACAAAATAAAATGCAAATTAATTACAGTTTCATCTCAATAAATTGAATCTTACAAGGAGAAGTAGTAAAAATTAGTAGAACCATTTCTTAAAGAACCAAGTAACAAAAAGCAAGGTGTTATTTAATTTACAACTGCAAAAAAATATTTATATAGAAACCATTTAATCGTATAGTTAATATTTAAAAATTAAATCGTTTTTTATAGAATTTATTTTTGTTGTTTAAATGTTTTCCATTAGGACAAAATCTGATAAAGCCAGTAACTGGATTTTTGTGCCGAGGGTGCAAGAAGTTTATGACTGGTGAAGAGGATTTCAAGATCCATTGCCGAACTGCAAGTCACTTTAACAATTATTGCAGTCTAGTGAGGGCAAATGTAAGCAATGAAGAAATATATATATATATATATATATATATATATATATATATACATACACAAGTAAATTATTTTGTAATAAATGAAATATGTAGAAAGCATATTTTTATTATGCTAGTTTCTTTGATAAATTATTGTTAATGCAAAATTATCAGATATTAACACTTTTAACACGGCGGCGATATTGGTGATCTCATCAAACTACTGTCTGTTTTTCGTTAACTTCTAGCTCTGACGCCAGTGGAACACCATACAGGTTTCATAGCTTATCGTAGCATCTAATTATCGAGCCCGTTGTTTTCATCTCAATAATTTTATTTCTAACATATACATGTTTATTGGTGATATCAGAACAGTGTATTAGACTCTAAAATATTGTTTTATTAATCGGGTTAAAATTTAAAAAAAGGAATACAAATGATAAATTACTGTATGACAAATAAGACAACGCAATAAGACAGAGAAAAAAAGAAAATTTATATACAAAACTAAAGACCCTACTAATAAAATATATTACATACTAAAATAAGCACTCAATGTTTAACTTGGAATGTTTATTTCTGTTTGTGCCAAGTGTTTCAGAGATCGATAATGTAAATGGAGACATAGATAATACATATGTCATGTCCAAGACTATTTGTAGGCGAGATAAGCTTACATTTGTTTACTACAATCTTATGTTGACACATTAGGTTTTCGGGCATCCAAGCATTTTGCAATGACACATATTTACAATATCTGTTCCCACCTCGAGTTGGTTCATTCACTCTAATAAGACAGTTATCGTTTATTCTTGCGTTAGTTCAGAAAGCTTAGTTAATTTTTACGATCGTTGTTTTTACCGGATATTTTGCAGCGTTAAATGGTTCAAACTAAAAAAAAAAAACCCATTAAAATATAAAAGTTAAACCAAATTAAATCTGTTCATAAAACTCCCTGAAACATTGTTACAGTTTAAGCATCAAAAGTTAAATTGGGATAGTCGGATTTAAAAACTACTCAGGCACAATATTCTCCAAACTCTTCTGAAACATTGACGTAAAAATCAAACCTTTATACAAACGCGTATCGACAGTAGAGAAGTTTCAATAACCCTGGGAATGAGCGTGCCGGTGAGCTCGCCGTATCTAAAAAAATGAGCTAGGGGCGCATCGGCACGCTCTCTGTACCTCGTAAGGGAACGCTAGCCGTGCTGAAAGTGTTAAACTACCAAAAGTTTGAATAACGCTGTTATTTATTCATTTTATATAAATGTACAGTAAGACTAATAAACTTTATAAAAACACCTCTATGACTTTGCCACCTGCTTGTTTTCCAGATTTTAATGCAGTAACAATACTGCAATTTTTGCCATTTTTATATCTTTGGATATAATTTTGAAACCCTGTAATAGGTTTCAACCTGTCTGTAATCACTTGCTGAAATTGCTTACCTGTTCATATCCTTTTTGATTTATTTAGCAGTTTTTCGTTGTTACTGTATTTCATTTATACATAGTTTCTTCATTTTTAGAAACTAAGTGCCTTTTATAATACGGCACAATATAGGTACAGTAATTGTCAACTCCTACTATTTCAAAATATTTCTTTTCTGTCCATTACAATACAATTAACAGTTGTAATTACAACTTTTTTTCACTAAGCTTTTAGCAGCAACTCATTCTCTAACTTTTTATTGTTTTGTCTGTGCATTACCAACAGATATTTCCCTTGTGACAAAAGTGAGTAATTGCTTATTAAACTTTAAAAATAAGAAAGAAATTATCAAATTGTTAAAGCAGTTAGTCAACATAAAATTTCTGGATTGCATTGTTAGCTAAATATGAACATTCTTTTTATTTTTCAACATATTCATTAATATTTGAACACTTGCTATCCCTGAAAGGATATAATTATATGTGCACAGCGACAATTAGCAGTAGCAGTTGCGATTTAATTGGTCGGCTGTGGATATGAAAAGTTGAGTTGATTTTGTTTTTATCATTTTAAAAATTGATGTCTCACTAAGTTATTTATGGATAAAATCATTTTATCAAATCATATTTAATTAATTTCTTTTCAGGCTCGAGTGACTGCTAGAAAGAAGCGTGAAGAAAATGCTAGAGAAAGAGCCGAGAAGGCTGAAAAAGATGGGAAAGAAGATGAAACAGCTGAATCAAACGTAAGTAAAAAGGGTACTAACTCACACAATAATAGCTAATATACATAGGATACTAAAACATATCCCCGCAGGGGGGTGCGGACTAGCCGCACCTACGAGGGATTTGGCGTCCCTCGCGGTACCCTAGCCTAATACTACACCACTCACAAAGCATACACACACACATACACACACCAACACAATCTATACACATTTCAACACTTACATCTTCGCTTAGGGAATTTTGACTGGTCAGAACCGTTGCTCGTTGGGAGTGCTGAAAAGTCCAGAGCGTGACAAACTCTGGTCTGGGACGCTGATGTGAGTTTGCTCTGCCGAAGACGTAAGCGCGGTTTCTGGTCTACCAGCCGCTTCGGCCCTTGGTCAGGGAGTGTCCGCGGTGCATGGGTGTCGGAGCCTGTGCACAGTATTACGAGTTCTCGACTGATGCCCATCCAGTCGAGCTAAGGAGAAAAGCTATAGGTCTCAGAGTTCTGAGGATTGGAAATGATCTTATTGTGATCCAAGGGGTACCCGTTCCTATAGTCTCGCCCGTAACGCTTGACACGATGGCTGGCAAAAAATATTTATGGATTCCAATACCACGTCAAATATGACTAGTTTAAAGAGAACACGCCAGGATTCTCCAGACGATGTAATTAGTAAAGATTTGAGTAAAAAGTTGATGGTGGCAACGTCACAGACATTGCCATCAGCAAAGTACTTAGTTGTATCTAGTGCCGAAGAAGGGAAAGATCTTTCCAAAGTTTCTCCTTTCCTGATCAACAAGGCTATTACTGCCTGTGCTGGAGGTCCAGTAGCCTCTATTAAGAAACTTAAAAACGGAACATTGTTAGTTGCGACTTCCACCGAGAGACAAACCCGTGCTCTATCTAAAATGACCTCTTTCTTTGACCAGGTCAAGATATCTGTGGCTCCCCACAGATCCTTGAATTACTCAAAGGGGGTCATCACATGTAGGGATTTAATGTAAATTTCAGTTGATGAAATTAAGTCCGAACTGTCGTCTCAGTCAGTTACGGACGTTGTACCTATCATGAAAATGGACAAAGGAGAAAAGGTAGCAACAGCTTCTTTTATCGTCACCTTCGGCAAACCGGAAATACCCGAATATTTACATGCAGGTTACCAAAGGCTCTCAGTGAGACCATACGTGGCTAACCCTAGGCGCTGCTTCAAGTGCCAGCGATTTGGGCATATCAGCTCTACGTGTTCGAAGCAGAACGTATGCGGTATATGTAGCGTTGAAGGCCATGATGATAAGGATTGTGTTAATTCTCCGAAATGCGCCAACTGTGGTGGTGACCACCCAGCGCGATCCTACAATTGTCCTACCTTTAAGAAAGAGAAAGCTATCCTAGGCATCATGGCGAAAGACAAGCTGTCGTTTCCAGAGGCCAAAAAACTCTATCGATCAACTCAGCCAAAGACAGACAGTAAGACTTATCCCGCTACCCTGACCGCTTCAAAATCGTCTTGTTCCAACTGTGCTGAGCTGTCCAAGAAGATTGAAGCTCTAACTGAACAAGTGTCTCGCCTTTTGTGCTTAGTCACAAATGGTCCATCCTTGAATTTGGTACAACCTGGAGCAACGGATAATGTTTTACCTCGTGTGTACCTGTCCCTTCCACTGGGGGGATTGGAGCATGAAATAAATCACTAAGCGAGCCTTGTGTTTCTGTGCAGAAGATATTATCAACGGGTAATAAACCTTCTGTGCAGAAGACGGAAAAATCCAAACCACGTAGACCAGTGTTACGACAGACCACATCGCCACCGTCGTTACCGGGCATTAAGAAAAATGCTAACAAAGGAGGGAATGTAAAAACTACCCCTCCTAAACCCAAAACGTCCTCAGATTCCATCCCTGAACGGGTGGATATGGAATCTGAGAAATGTAAGCCTGAGACGTCTAAAAACGTCCCAGGCAAGAAAGGAGAGAGCACCAATGGGTGTCAAATAAATCCTTTGCTAAGCTAATAAATGTCTTTGCTTAGGAAGTCAGTGATACAATGGAACGTAAACGGTGTTAGGAGTCACATAGAAGAACTTAAAGTACTCGTGCGAGATGTGTATCCAATGTTTGTATGTCTACAGGAGACACATCTCCACGAATCGCATAATTTCCATTTAAGGGAGTATTCAGTTTTTAGATCGGACTTCGTTACAGAAGATCGAGCTAGAGGTGGCGTAGCCATCCTAGCCCGTGACTGTATCGATGCTGTTTCTCTAAACTTAATAACTCCTTTACAAGCAGTAGCCGTTCAAACAGCTGTCCCGTATAAAATCACTGTGTGTTGTGTCTATTTGCCACCACAAGAAAACCTGCATCACAGTGATTTAGTAAATTTGATAAGCCAGTTACCAACTCCGTTCTTATTGGTAGGGGATTTTAATGCCCACCATTCGTCTTGGGGATCTCCGACTAGGAACTCTCGAGGTGATCTTGTTGAGAGTGTAAGAACGGAACTAGACCTATGTCTGCTAGATGACGTTTCTCCTACTCATTTGGCAGCATCTACTGGTGGATGGACAGCTGTTGACCTATCGATTTGCAGCCCTCAATTAGCTACTAGATGCACGTGGTCGGTACTCAATGATTTGTATGGAAGCGACCATGTGCCTATTAAGATCAGTTTATGTGACTCCCAACCCTGTTACGCTCGAAATTCCAGTTGGATTTTACGAAAAGCCAACTGGGACTCCTACTCGAATTACCTTGTATCACTTGACATGGATTATCTGACACCCATTGATGAAAATATAGAAAATTTTACGAAAGCAATTTTAAATGCCGCTGAAAAGACCATTCCGAAAACGTCTACGAATCCATGCCGACCGCCTGTGCCGTGGTGGAACAATGAATGCACAGAAATCCTCCGTTTACGACGAAGAGCTCTTAGGAAATTTAAACGACACCCAACGAATGGAAACCTTCAGGAATATAAAATACTCCGTGCGAAAGCACGGAGGATATTTAGGCTGTGTAGAAAGAACTCTTGGGAACAGTACATTAGCACAATTAGACGAACAACTCCGTCCTCCACAGTGTGGAGGAAACTAAGATCAGTTTGTGGTACTTCCATTTCGTTGCCAGCCATTGCGCTGAAGCAACCAGATGGGAGATTAATCACAAACAGTGATGACATTGCTAATGTACTTGGAACATCTTTTTCTAACTTTTCTGCTACTACAGTCTATAATAGATTGTTCCAGATGTATAAACTGAAGGAAGAAGCAATACCGTTTACCGTTGGGTTGTCTGAGGACTCTACTTTAAACACCCCTTTCTCTATAGGGGAATTGGAGTCAGCTCTTGCGTCAACGAAGGATTCTGCACCAGGTCCTGATTCCATTGTGTACTCCATGCTAAAACATCTACCATCATCGGCGAAACTTGTCCTCCTTCGAGTATACAATCGTTTATTCGAGGAGCGCTCTTTCCCCGATGCATGGTTAGAATCGACTGTAATTCCTCTTTTGAAGCCAGGTAAGGACAAAACCAACCCCAGTAGTTACAGGCCTATATCACTTACAAGCGTCTTGTGCAAACTACTGGAGAAGATGGTCAACCGCCGTCTTGTCTGGTACCTAGAAACCGACGAACAATGTGGTTTCAGACTAGGACGCTCATCAGTTGACCAATTGGTTTTGTTAGAATCCGCTATTCAAGATGCCTTTCTCTTGCGTCAAACGCTCGTTGCGGTTTTCTTTGACCTTGAAAAGGCATATGATATGGCATGGAAAAGAGGAATTCTGAACACTCTGAAATCATGGAGTATACAAGGGAATATCCTAGCATTCATCGCTAACTTTCTTTCAAACAGATCTTTCCGCGTTCGATTTGGAGGCACGTATTCAAACAGCTATACAATACACAGGAGAATGGTGTACCGCAGGGCAGTGTGCTGAGCGTCACGCTGTTTGCCGTTGCAATAAATAGTATCTCCAGTAATATACGACCTCCGGTACACTGTTCCCTTTTTGTGGATGACTTTTGTATATATGTGCCTGCTCGTAGAAACCAACAACCTTCTTAGCAACGAACAATGTGGTTTCAGACTAGGACGCTCATCAGTTGACCAATTGGTTTTGTTAGAATCCGCTATTCAAGATGCCTTTCTCTTGCGTCAAACGCTCGTTGCAGTTTTCTTTGACCTTGAAAAGGCATATGATATGGCATGGAAAAGAGGAATTCTGAACACTCTGAAATCATGGAGTATACAAGGGAATATCCTAGCATTCATCGCTAACTTTCTTTCAAACAGATCTTTCCGCGTTCGATTTGGAGGCACGTATTCAAACAGCTATACACAGGAGAATGGTGTACCGCAGGGCAGCGTGCTGAGCGTCACGCTGTTTGCCGTTGCAATAAATAGTATCTCCAGTAATATACGATCTCCGGTACACTGTTCCCTTTTTGTGGATGACTTTTGTATATATGTGCCTGCTCGTAGTATGGCAACTGCGGAAAGATCTTTGCAGTTAGCAATATACAGATTGGAGGAATGGTCAAAAACTACAGGTTTCAAATTCTCTGCTTCGAAGACCCAATGTGTAGCATTTAGTCGTTGTAGGCAACACCAGGAGCCGATCCTTTATCTTGACGGGGTTCAGCTTCAAACCACGGATAGTGTTCGATGTTTGGGTCTTTTATTTGATAAAAGACTCTCATGGGGTCCACATGTTCGTGATTTGAAGGTGAGATGCAGCAAGAAATTGGATATGTTAAGAGTCCTTAGTGGAACGAATTGGGGAGCAGACAGAACTAGTATGCTTCGATTTTATCGCGCAGTCGTTAGATCGCGCATAGATTATGGTTGTCAAGTCTACTCATCTGCACGACCTACAGTTCTGATAACTCTTGATACCATCCACCACTCTGGAATTAGACTGGCTACTGGTGCATTTAGAACTAGCCCAATCCCTAGTCTTCTTGTCGAAGCTGGGGAACCTGCCCTTTCTAGACGACGTCAGATGCTACAAATATCTTACGTTTCTGTTCTTCGAAGCAAACCCAACCACCTGGCATTTGAAATAGTCTTTAATAATAAGCTAAATCAAGTGTACAATACACGTCAACGTTCGACAGCTCCATTTGGCATACGAACGTTAAGAATATTGGATGACCTTGAGTTGCAACTTCCAACTATGTTTGAACGACAAATGTGCTATCTACCTCCATGGATAATAAAAATGCCGCACTTCGATTTCTCATTGTCCAGTTATATAAAACACGATACTCCTGTTGTGGTATACCACCAGGAATTTTTACCCATTTATAAATCTCACCAACACAGTGAAATTATTTTCACTGATGGATCTAAACTGGACAATGGCGTTGGGTGTGCGTTCTATACATCTGGATGTACCTACACGTACGGATTGCCCTCAGCTTGCAGTGTTTATACGGCAGAACTATTTGCTATTTTTAAAGCTTTGGACGTCATTCAATCTCGATCCTCACATTATCTTTTGTGTTCGGATTCCAAAAGTGCTCTTCAGGATGTTTTCTCTAGCAACCCTTTAGTTGGGGACATTTTGTGTGCTGTACACAGGCTTCAATTGAGGGGTGTGGGGGTAACTTTCTGTTGGGTTCCTGGACATTGCGGAATACTTGGAAACACAAAAGCGGATGAAGCGGCAAAGAAAGCTACAAGTTTGGTGCCTCTTACTCAACTGGTTATGGCATCTGATTATGTGTGTTTCGCGAAACATTTATTGCTCGCTGCTTGGAATGACGAGTGGCATACCGTGATTCATAATAAGCTGAGGGAAATTAAAGATACCGTCCGTCCATGGAGATCTTCAATTCGTTCAAAACGTAGGGAGGAAGTGGTGGTTACACGCCTTCGCGTTGGCCACTCTTTTGCAACTCATGGATATTTGATGCGTCGTGAAGATCCACCAATATGCCAATACTGCGGTGATATCTTCACAATAAAACATATTTTAGTAGATTGTGTTGATGTAAGCAATATTCGTGCCCTTTTTAATTTAAAAGGGAGTTTGAAGGTGGTGCTAAGGGACGATGCCTCGGCCATTGACCGAGTCATCGCTTTCTTGCACCACTTGAAAATATTTTTTGAAATTTAATACACAAATACTTTTTTTTCATTTATACATATAATTCTCTGTTTCTTTTATTTATTTTAATTTAATTTATTTTGTGTTATTGTTATTGTTATTGAAATTTATTTATTGGTAAACTGTGTCCTATTATTGTTTTAAATATTGTTATAATTTATTTACTGTTGTATTGTTCTTTGTTGTTATTTTGTTATTTAGTTTTTTAATAATTTTTTTGTTGTTATAGGTTCATTGTTGTTTTTTGTTATTTATTGTTGTTGTTTTTTTTGTTTTGTAATTTTTGTTGTATTTAAATTTATTTGGTTTTATTTAAAATAATGCGTTCGGTTAGATTTTGTTTGGCGATGATAACCACAATTGGTTTTTCGCCAGGGAAAAGAAAAAAAAATACTAAAACATATCTTTTGTTTTCACTATAAATAATCAAATTTGACATAATTTTTTGTAACTTTTAATAAAGGCGTAATAAAACTTATTAAATGTGAAAAAAAGTATTATATCTAGTAATATAATACAGAAACAGTAGTCTTCTATTCATTGAGGATTGACGCAGACGACACAATGTCCGAAATAAACATCTGCTTCCAGTGGCCATTAATCCCTGTTTGTCAGGATCTTAGCCATGCACAATGCCCCTTAAAGTTTTAATTTCAGCTTTTCTCTGAAAAAGCTGGTTTGGCGCTGTGTAGAGTAGCCATTTATGATGCAAGGTCTCTACTTCACTGTGACATCTCTGGCATTTTGCGCTATTGCTGCGGGTGAGCTGGTCGTTCCTTATCCTACCCCTGAATAGCTGTATATCAGTGAACTGAATGCCAACATTAGCTTCCTCAAGGAAGTCCCGAATCATGCAGCCTAACCTAAATGCAAAAGTGACAAGTAGGAACAGTTGTTTTCAGGACTTGAGATGTGTTACACATAAAGGGAAACAAGGAGATTGGGACAGACTTTAAAATATTGTTTGGAATAAGAAAGAAACAATATTTTATAAGCAAGAGTAGGCGTGCACCACTCACGAGAGTAGGAAGCAAGGCTGGAAGTGAGGGGGCGTGGCTAACGGAATATAAAGACGAACTCAAAGTTTGGGTGAACAGTACGTTTAAGTTTTGAAAATTGAGTTACTCCGAAACGCGTCAACAGAGGAAAGTATTGAAATGTTAGGAATGGCAGAAAACTACTCAAACATATAGAAATATTCCTAACAGAAATGAAGATGAGTATATTAATAATTTCAATATATTCTAATAACCGAAAAACTATTCCTTTGTTAATTTTAAATTTTCTCATATTGTATTGTCAAAAATATACAAATTACTTACTGACGTAGCAAAGTACTAAGGTATTCATTTAATTAATTAAGGTTATCTAAGAATTTATTTTATTGTATTTTTTAGGTTCACTTGTGAAAAAGTTTTAATTTTGTCTTAAAATCTCTTATAGTACATTCTATGTATATATGAGATGTGTTCAAAAAGTAAGATTTTTCAAATTTTACTGGGAAGTTCCATTTGATTTACTATTTTTTGTTTATTTGTCTTGCTAAACATATATTTACAGTTTCTATAATACAGCATATTCTTTTTTTTATGGATAGAAGGGTTAGACATTTTTGGTGTGCTTAGCTGTTCTCTGCTGTAAAAAAAAAAAAAAATGGCTCAAAGAATGTGTATCAAATTTTGAGTAAAAATTAAATTGAGTGCTCCAAAACACTTGAAATATTGGCAATGGAATTTATTGAATGTGATAGTGGTAAAATCAACTTACTTGATGTAAAGTACTCTGGCAAAGCTGGGAAGACACAACCGTCAAAACCATAATAAAACATTTCTTAGAATACGCAAGAGTTATAGGAATACTGAGAAATCAAAATTTAAGAAATCTCTCCAACGATTTTTATCAGTTCATCCTATAAGTCAGTTACATTTAGGGAAAGCTGCAGGACTTCATGAATGTAGAAAAAGCATTGGGACGGTGACAGCAGAAGTATAGAAGGGGATAACAATGACATGGGGTTTCAACAATGACCATATGGTGACCAGAGAACTGCTTAAGATATGTAGCACTTTGGGAGAGAGTAGGATTTGGTGTATTGGAGAAAGAATAATTAAACAGCCATTTTGAAGTTGAGTGTTGTGTTTTAGTTACAATTTACTGTATGTCATTTCTAGTTAATAATATTTCTATATCAATTCATATAATATTTATTGGGGTTTTTATAAAAATTGAAAATCCAGGCTTGTGAATATTGTTATAAAGGAGGTAACTGTACATATTTGACTTTCACAATAATACAATATATTTCTTTGTAAATCAGGATCACAAGGTACTGTGAGGATTCAAGTAAAATTTATTCAATGAAAACTTTTTAAATAGTCCAATACCTGTAACAGAATCTTGTGAAATATACACTTATATTTTAATAATCAGTTAATTTTGTTCTAGATTGATGATGAAGGAAATTTTAAAAGAACTGACTGTGCGAAGAATGGAAAAGTTGGAGATGCTAATGATGAGCAAATGGATATGGATGAAGATACAAAACATGATAATGATACAGAACAAAAAGAATTTTCTGAAACTGATTGGAATGTAGTTGATGACATTGATGATCAAAATGTATCCACTAAAGAAGAAGAAAAGTCTCAAGAAGAAGAAGTAGTTGAAGAGGAAGAAGAGGTGGTGCCTAAAACCAGAACCCGAGGTAGAGGAGGAAAAGCAAAACGTGGGGGAAAATAATCACTTAAAATATTAAATGTTGTCTTTTCCTATGTAAGTGAATCATTATCAGTACTAGAATTTGATTTGTATAATATACAAAGCAGGTTTTTTTATTGTTTCTTTTTGTGTGTTTACATTGTCATACCTCTTAATTGGTAGAAATCCATTTAAGATGTTTTATGAGTTATATTTTTGTTGTTTAGCTTGCAAGTCATTTATTATTAGTAGCCAAGTTATAAAATGTTATCCGTTTCAAACAAAATATTGCAGAAAATAATCACTATATTGATATATTTTACTTAAGTATAAGTTTGTTTTTATTATTTCTTTAGTTAATCTGATTGTGGACTTTGTACAACTGTGAAAAAAGTAATATACACTTAACGTGGCGTAGTTCATGATTTGATTGCTTGTGTTTAAACTATTCTTAGTAATAAAACTAAGATTTATGCAATTAAATAAGAAACTTCAGAGACTTTGATTTTGATATTTAGCAATATTAAATAGTTACACTTTAAGTAATTTCTAGTAAATCTTCCAATTGTGTATAACTTAGCTAGTTAGTTTATCTTAGGTTATGAGTTTTAATACTGAGACAAGGCCAAAAACTAAATGATTCTTGGTTTTTATACTTATAATGACATTCAGAGATTTGCTGACGTAAATTACCTCAAAATTGTTTTGTATTGTAATATGTTCTATTTTACAAACAACACCGAGGTAGTATTTTTATTACATATGATTTACATAAATATCTCTGGTCTTTAAGTTTTTAATTTCGTAACCTGTAGTTATCTTTAAACACAATTAATTTCTAATATTGAAAATTGATACAATTTTTTGCTTAAAAGGGAATAAGTAAGTTCTTTTGTAAGTTTGCTTTATTAATTTGTACTCTTTTTTTCAAAATAAATTGTAAATGTTTGACTAAAACAAATAACAACCCTATAAACAAATTGTTTTTATTACACAATGTACAAGATGTTATTCAGTTATTAAAAAAATATATTCAATAAGTAGATAAGTATTTTCTAAAATAGTTTTGTTTAGTCAAAATATTTTTTTTTTTTTAATTGATGTGCTTCTTTAATTCAAATGTTTTATACTAGAAAGGCATATTAAGTTCCAATTTAAGCAGCTATAAGATAACTATGTAAAGAACTCATTTTATATGTGTTTAATGTCTCAACAATAAATTCTTATTTGGAATATGTTTGCTTTTATAATACAAATTAAATCTAAAAACAATTTCTTGAAGTAATAACTTTATTATTAATGGGCATAAGTATTTGTTTATTTTCCATTACCTACTGGAAATTATGATTGAGTATGTGCCCCATCCGGCAATACAAATTACGATATTTGCTTGTGTATAAGCATTCAATATTTGTTATTTTAGTATTTAGAAATCAATGGCGTCCACGATATTCAAACATTTGGAATGTATTCATTCATTTTAGTGCCACCAGTTTTACCAAATTTTAATATATTCATTCAAACCTTAGTTTCAGATATTCAAACTGTAATTCATTCATATTAAGTTGTATAAATTATTATCTTTATATATAAAATGATTGTTAGTCTGTGTACACTTCAAAAACTCTAAAAGGTTTGGACTATTGCGGTCAAATTGTGACACAATATACAGCCGCCTCAAAATTTGTTTTTATCTATTTTTTGTGTCATAACATACCCTTGTCTGTGGAAAAACTGCTTTTTCAACTGAAAGCTATGTATCCGCTAGCTATGGGAACACTCTTCCTTATTTACATATAAAAATTCTTCTTTATATATAAAAATGTTACATAGGTTTGTGCGCGTTTCAAAAACTTGAAAAGGTCTGCAGCAATTGAGGTAAAATTTTTACACAATATTCAACCCGTCTCAAAGATTGTTTTTTCTATTTTCGTGTGATAATGTGATTGAACGGTGCCGTTATCCAAATCGTAAATAGAGGATTTTCTTTACAACTGAAGTTTCAACTAATTTACCAATCCGCATTAATTTTTTACTATGGAGAACAAAAGATTCACAAGAATTGAAACCTACTGCGTTATTTAAAAAAGGTCATTTAAGAACATCACGAGAAAAGTAGGTGTGGGTAATTGGAAAAAATTATGTTTCCCAAAATATTAAAAGGTACATTAATAGAACAAAACTTTGTTAACAATAGGAATAATTTTTTAGGTAAAAATATAGTCTTAATGACTTGGTTTTTTTAAATTTTGTATTTTTTTTTTATTAATAGTTTTAATATGTAGAACACGAATATTAACTTTTTTCCACAGAAAATACAAAAAGTTAATTTTTTTGCACATTTTAAATGTTAGTCTGTAATGGCGTGTATAACGTGAACCAGTCACGCAGTAGCTACAACACACTGGACTATGTCAAATTCAATATAATTTTATACATCATTACTATATCCCTACATTAAAATATCCCTATGCAGTATCCAGTCAGGATAGATTGGTTATAATTGTGTACAACATTACTATATTCCTCCATTAAAATATACCTATGAAGTGTCCAATCAAGATAGATTTGGTTATAATTTTCTGCAACGGCAATAAGTCTAAATATTTACCAAAATTACAACCACATCTATCCTGACTGAATACTTCGTAAGTATATTTTATTATAGTAATGTTGTATAAAATTATAACCAAACCAATCCTGACTGGATACTTTGTAGTTATATTTTAATATAGGTATATAGTAATGTATAAAATTATAACCAAATCTATCCTGACAGGATGACTCATGAGTTTATTATAATATAGGAATATAGTCATGTATAAGATTATAACCAAATTTAGACGTATTGCAGTGCACTGTGGCTAATGCGTGCCCGGTTCATGTTATAGGCCTACATACCATTACAGACTAACATTTAAAATGTGAAAAAAGTAACTTTCTGTGTTTTCCGTGGAAAAAATTTAATATTCATGTTCTATATATTGAAACGAGTAATTTAACCAACATCATTAAGACTATATTTTTACATTTTTTTGTTATTAGTGTTAGGAGGAAATATAATGGAGTATTGCTTCTGATAATTTCTGAGATATTGTTATCACAAAAATATCTTTTACTGCATGCAATTAATCAGCCACGCTTAACTCATGTTTGACAAAAATACATTCTTTTCAGACATTTTGAACAAGGAATGGCATAAAATGTAACTTAATCAACGCTGGAAGAGGGGAAATAATTAGGCACAAATTTTAGAACCTAGCATCTTTATCCTTAGTTTATTGGGTTTGAAAAGAATTCATTTACAAAAGCTATGAGAGTATGAAGTTTGAAATAGTGATTTTTATAAATGAAACACTTTACTAACAGCTACATTTCACACTAGTTCAGTACTGTGAGCCATCAATATTGAACTGAATGCTCCTGTTACTTTTTGTGTTATGTTATGCAATGTTTTTTGTAACAAGTTCTCATGTTTTTACATGTTCATCCTATGCAGATGCTGGAGCAACTGTTGGCTCCGACGAAATACAAAGGCTACTTTGTATTACATATGTAGAGCAATGAGAATATTTTTTCATATTGGCAGTATTTTGTGGAACAACTAAATGTTTCTTTGATCCTAATGACAAGGTCTCAAATCATTGTAGTATAATTGACTTTCAGTAAGTTTTTTCAAACTTACTGACTGAAATGCAGTTGAATCTCAGTTTACCAAAGTTGGCGGTTCCAAACAAAAATCTGATATAAAGAAATGATGGATTTCTAGAATAACATCCATAATTTGGTGCACTTTTTTGTAATAACACGTTGATGACGTTTTAGATCATTTTTGTTAAAAATTATGAAAGAGTGTTACTATTACAAATGTACATATTTAAAACTATATATTGTTGTTTCGAAAATTAAACATTTATCCTACATGTGTGAAATTTAATGAACTACATATATTTTATGATGACCGAAAAAGTTCATCCTAATGTTACGATGAAGGAAGGATTTTTTTTTAAATGTTCACATTTTTTGAGCAAAATATAAGGTACAATGTGTAGAATATAATTACCACATGATTTGGAATGTTTTTGAATCTCTATATCTTCTACTCCAATGAGTTCATCTCCATCTTTGGTATTTTTCAATAATTTTATTGCAGAAGACACTGATGAAGATCGGCACATAGCGATTAAAAACGTTCTGTCTCAGTAAGTTTTAACAAATTTACTAAATTTAAAGTTCGGATAGTCATTAACTATTGTTTAAGTGATTAATAATTTTATGTCATTCTGCCACAACAGTATCATAATTTTTGCTTCAAAATGTGTCCCCTTTTATGAACCTGGTAACCAATTGATTCTACTAAATTTTAACCAAATATGAAAGACCAGAATTATGTTTTCATAATACTCAATATCATGTGGCAATTTCATCTAGAGATTGAATTTTTTTTTATATATATCAAAATTTTAAAAGTTATATAGGCCTTTTCAGTTCAATAATATTATTTAAGTTTCAGCTTGTTTATCAAGCAAGCATTTCTATTTGTAATATGTTCGCAAGTTCCTAACAGTATTTTGTACCTCAAAGCAACATTTGTATTGAAATGTCAATTTTTGCTCAGCAATAAAAAAATATTTATATATTTGAGTCACGGCCTGAGATTGAGAATAGAACACATCTCCCAAAACTACCATCCTCAACAAATTAAAGTGCTACTTATAAGCAAGTGTTTTTAGCAAATAATATTTTTTATGTTCTTAAAATGAGTTTTATTCCGGATTGTGGATAAATATTGCATGCTATTGCCTATGTTTATTAAGTAGTAAAATAAATGAATAAACCTAACCTAACTTTTGCGCATTTTCCATGGAAATACGCTAAACTTGGGTTATTATCTTTTCATAATTAGTAAAATAAATAAACCCAACATAACCTAACTGTAGTGTGTTTTCCAGAGTTAGTAGTTATTGAGATCAGCGACTACTGCTCCGATCGACAAAAACCCATTTCCTGATCAATTTGACCTTGCTGAACACGAATCTTGAAATTTTTTTTTACGGCAAACATTTAAAAAAAATAACCTAACCTAACCTGGTAAAAATATAGTCTTAATGACGTTTGGTTTTTTAATTACTTGTTTAAAGTTTAGAACATGAATATCAACTTTTTTCCGCGGGAAATATGGAAAAATACTTTTTTTTTCACATTTTAACTGTTAGGCTGTAGGTCTATAGCATGAGCCGGGCGCACAGTAGCTACAGCACACTGCACTACATCCAGATTTGGTTGTAATTTTATACAACATTACTATATACTTTTATTAAAATATACCTATGAAGTATTCAGTCATTTACTTTGACATAGTGTAGTGCACTGTAGCTACTGCGTGGCCAGTTCATGCTATGCATGCTATTACAGACTAACATTAAAATGAGTAATTAAAACAATTTTTTTAACAATATCAATAAGACTTTACTCTATACATGCCATTACAGGTTAATATTCAAAATGTGAAAAAAAGTAACTCCATATTTTCCGTAGAAAAAAGTTGATATTGTGTTCTACACATTATAACAAGTAATTAAAATATTAAAAAAACCAATGTCATTAAGACTATATTCTTACCCCTAACCTGACCTGACCTTGTTTTTTTAAGTTAATATGTGTTTGCAGTTAAAAATAACTTCAGATTCGTGTTCAGCAAGGTCAAATCTATCAGGAAAAAAACAATTTCACCGATCAGATCATTAGTAAGCTCCAAAATCAGGTTAGGTTAGCTTTTTTTTATCTAAATGTGTTTGCAGTAAAAAAAAACTTAAGATTCCTCTTCAGCAAGGTTAAATTGATCAGGAAAAAAAATTCCGTCAAACTGAGCGGTAGTCGCTGATTTTGATAATTACTCCGGGGTTAATTTGGTCTTAGTTCAAGTTGATTCATTTTAATACCAACCTTACAATTTTGGCCTTTTCACTCTAGTGCTCTTTAATAGTTTGTATTGAACAAGTGTTGTTACAGTTTGGTACTTTATATATTTAAATAATCGATAAATTTTCCCTATATTCTAATAACATTTATCGGTTGATATTGTAATTTCTGAAATATTAGTCCCAAATAAAATGTGAAAAAAGTCAACATTTACATATTTTCGAGGAAAATGTTTATATTCCTGTTCTACACACTGAAACAAGTAATTGAAATAATAAAAACAATGGAAATAGTGCACAATATTTACCGGATTATATAATGGATCTAAATTAATCAAATTATTTTTTTGTCAATATTTAAAAAATTGTATGTGGTTAGAAGTCTTACTCATCTTTGTTATTGAGATTAATTAAGTCTTTACCTGGTAAGGCTTTTATTCAAAACTGTTTAGGGGTCTAGGGAAAATACTCCAAAATATTGAACAGAATACAAAATTATAGCCTAATGTACTACATACAATGATTGAAATGTAATCACAGGTAATAGAATTTATATTAGCATATAACTTTATTTGAAAATTAAATTCCTCAATGTTTGATTAGACTTTTAATATATAGTAACTTATAACTTAGTATCGTAATAATTTTCTTCGATAAATTTACAGTGTTCATAAAGCTCTGGGTAAGAATGCACTATATCTGCAAGCTTATTGTTGGGTAGAGCTGTTGTAAGAATTGTAAAAATATGCCCAAACAGTTGTGCATCAAACTCTGTAGGAAAATCACCAAAAAAGTACTTTTTAGAAGAAATATGAGATGATAAAGCTCTGCAACATATATCTACATCCTGTAATATTTCTTCCAATGTTTTATTGAGCCATCCAGATAAAGAAAGCCGTTTTTTTACTTTTGAATACTTCTGTTTTGCTTTAATGACATTCAGTGGCCAAGGATACTTAGAACCATAACGTGCCTCAGTTACTGCTCGATTTTCATTGATTGCCCAAATATAGAATTCTTCAGCATTTTGAAAGGTGTCATTTACTAACGAAATATATGCCTCCATATCAACTTTTTGAGTTAACACTAGTTCATGATGAAGTGTTATATCTTTATCTGATAAAAACTTGACAACAGACCTCAAATCTGTGATCAGTTCATTCCCAAATTTAACTAATGGGACTCTTCCTGTTGGTGACATTTCTTCTACATTTTCTTTATAAGTTATGACATATTTCACATTACACATTCTTAAAAATGTCTCTATAGCTAAACATTGAGCATAATCAGGCAGAAGAATTTGATCAAATGGATATGGTTGATAAATTGTGGCATCATTTGCTAAGGTTTCATTTTCTTTCACCTCAATTATACTTTGTGGTAGATTGAATGGAATATTCTGAGTTGAAATCATTTTACTAATATTCAAACTAAATTTTATATTTACACGATTTTTTAAATTAAATGACCAAACTACTAATTTGTTTACAAAGTCCCCAGTTTACATGTTTGTTTAAGTATAATTTCCAGTGCCAAGGCTAGTTAAATTTTATCACTTTAAAGTTACACTATTTAGATATATTGCTACCTAGTAACACGTAACTAGCATCTTTGGATGTATTACAGCTAAACCTATCGTTTAGATGTAGAATTTGTGTATAAAGTAAATAGAAAGTTATTATTTTAAATGTTTTTACTTTTATATATTCTTTAGTGATTCAGACAAATGTTATTTTGTTAAGGATGAATAACTTCTTTCAGAACACTGATTATTATAGCAACCAAATAATAAATTTGCTACTAGCGGTATGCAATTTTAATCCCATTTCGATCTAAAATAAAATTTAAGATAGTGTAGGACTGTTATGATTTGATTTGTGCAGTGTATTAGTATAGAAGGGATCGGCAATATCAAATCATGAATCAATAATTTCTCACTTCCGGTAAAAGACGAATTACAGCTGCACCAAATCTGTAAAGATCATGTGCTGTTCGATTAAAACAAAAATTAGATAATTTCTTTCTTTCAATATATAATTCAGTTATAAATTAACCACTTTATAAGTTCTACATTTTTATTTTTTTTTCAATTTAAAGTATAAACTAATATTAGTTTTTCTCTATGTATGTGTTTATATACAGTATATATATATATATATATATATATATATATATATATATATATGTATATTATATAAAGTTAGCCTATTATTATTACTTGTAATTAATTTTTCCCACCAGAAAGTGCAATAATTTTACCTTATGTGACGAGGCACTTTTCTGTCACTTGACCATTGTCGAATCACTGATTAATTTTTCTCTATTTTTGTACACACACACACACACATATATATATATATATATGAATGTGTGTCTGTGACGGGTTAACCGTAAATTAAAGTTAGTTGCTATAATCATCTTTATTTCGCAGATTAAATCATTAGTAATTATTAAAAGAGCTAGGTGTTAACTTACTATTTATGGTAACTATTATTTCGTTGACGAAGCCCTTAAACACGCTCAGCTATATTAAATTAGGCTTCGTCAAAGAAACGACAGTTTCGAAATGGGTCAATATAGTAGATAATTTTCAATTAGTTCACTAAATTAAATTAATATTATTCACAAATTACACTTTTGCTATTACTTGTGTAATATTATTCAATTGAAGAATTGTTTATGAACTTGAATTACACTTTTCTTGTTTATACAGTATTACAAAGAAATTCCGTGTAAAAATTCAAATAAATCAATATTTTCGAAGTCTGTTATGTTATGGAAATTCACAATACATAATTGTTGGACACAATTAGTTTTTTTTAACGTAAAAGTTAATTATATCTTTATCATTAACAATTATTTTAAAGACAAAATAATACAAAAGTATTATGTCAATTTCATAAATTAAATCAGTATTTTAATATTGAATACTACAATTACTAATATACATAGAAAAATATTGAAAATACTTCATACAACTATTAAAATGTATTTCTTGATTTTACTTGTTATTCAAGGAAAAATAATTACTGACATTTTTTTAAATTTTGAAATCTGATCTTAAATATTTTTCATTTCAATTCAAAATACTATTATTAACTGACTAAATTAAACAGTTAAGCTTTTATGTGCAATATCTATATTTTTCTGTAGTAAATGAACAATATTTTGGTTTAAAATTTATGAAAACAAATAATTTGCCGTTTTATATTTATTGTTTAATCATTATGATCTTGCAAAACCGTCGTAAGGTGCTGCTAAAATTATCTATATTGTAGCGTCGTAGCATTCTTCTTACTAAACTTCCTATTGAAGCGAAGCCATTTTCTACTATCGTTTCAACAGTGTAAAAGGCATTTGTTTCTTGATAATTATACATAGAAGTAAGTATTTTGTCTATCTATTATATTTCTGAAATAGTGTATTTCTACTTAAAATAAGGTTTTCACTATGTAAACTTGTTAGAATTTGTATAACAGTGTTTTAAGTTAATGTTTAGCGGCTTGGCGTCCTCAAATTGTAAGCCGACAGAGTTCTTTCTCTCGTGTTGTATGATTATTTGCTGCAGAAAGTATTTATATTTTTTGTGGTTATATCTAATTTTTTTTTACTCTGTGGAGTAGATGCAGCGATACAAATCATATAGAAATTGTACTAGTTTTATTCCCTTTCATAATTATTAGAATGATGCATTTTATATGAGTATTTTAGACAATAGTAGTAAAAGTAACTGGTAATCCATTATTGCAGTTATGTAATATTCTTGGAAAGATTAATGGATGACCTTTTAATATCTATAAATTGTGATATCAATCTGTCAATTTTAGTAATAGAAGTTATTTATAATCGATATTGGCAAAAAATACCACCATATTTTTATCTCCTTTTGCACACATCTTTTTGGTAAAAATGCAGAAGCTCGGCGCCATACGATATTTTGGGAAATGGTTTAACACCATCAAATAGGACGATATCCACAAGAATTTTGGGTAAAGATGCTGTAGCTCGGCGCTATAGGTTATTGTTGGAAATTTTGAAAAACTACCAAATTCGACGATATCCACGAGAAATTAATTTTTTTTGACCTTGGAAAGTTACTTTTTTCCAATTTAAAGTAGGGTAAAAAAATATTGCGCGGAGGTACAAATTGTGAATAGGCGCGGAGTGATACAAATGTAACATGACGTCACGCTAACTCTACATACATACATACCTTTTGTTGTGAGTCAACGAAAAACTATTTTAACACATTGTTATGGTTTTGGCGTAATTATTAGGAATCAGTAACTCGTAAAATCACCACACTTGCTGTTTATTCCCACAAAATTATGAACATCACCGTTAAATAACTGTTTGCACCACACACCTTATACATTTATTACAATACCCAATACATTTATTAAAATCGCGTACAAACCAATATTTTGCGATAGTAAGCCAGAAAACTACTTACTAGGACTAAACAAACATTTAAAGACACTATATCACGCACAAGACTGAAAATATTTTATTATAAATCTTCACATACCTCATTCCAACAGTGGCCTACAGAAATAACGTTTTGCCGCTAAATTAAGGTAGTGTAGCCAACCTTCTAAAGTAAATTATTATGTACAAAACATGTGACCGGACACAAAACATTTGTTGTACGACACTTGATATTTGGGATAATTGTACATATAATTACGCCAACAATTAAAAATAGGCGGACTTTTATCTTGAGTTTGTATTATACAACTACCTTCAAAATTAAAAACATATACAGTAATTATTGAAAACATAATACTTCGTATTGTTGAAATAAGTTGATGAAAGAATAATAGTACTTTATATGTTTATAAAATGTTGACAAACGATGTTATTTCATCATAATATCTGCTGGAAAGAAGTTACAAATATACGGACTTTTAACTTCTATTAGTATGAAACAACAACCTTTGAGATTGAAAACCTAAACACTGAATATATTCTTGAATTTTGTAGTCCATTACGTTCGGTGAATTTTAATTAATCACAATAGTTTATGCCTATCCAAACTTTAAATTTGGTAAATTTGTTTTGTAAATAAGTTGTAACAAATTTACAAAATTTAAAGTTTGGATACAAGTGCTACTATAGGCAAGTATATAAATATTTATAATTGTTTAGTATAATTTACTTCCAATTGTTGATTCCATCTTCGCGTGAGCTACTAGTAATCACTAAACACTTTTAGTTACCGTCTGAGTTGACAAAGGGACACATCTCCCGAAACGGCCGTCATCAACAAGCAAAGTAAGTGCTCCTAAGGCAAGTTTAAAACATTTAAAAGTGTTTATAATTTACAATTAAATTTCAGGAAGTTATAAACTATTGTTAAGTGATTAATAAAAAATTAGTTACTTGATTAGTATAAATAATAATGTATACATTAAATAAGAATCGCCGAACGTAATGAACTACTTATTTCAAGTTATTATTCTATGGAATGGTTCCATAAAAGATGCAAATATCTTCAAATCTTGAAGGCAGGTGTTCAAATCTAAAGCAAGAAATTGTAATTTTATTCCCTGGGGTTATTGTGGGATAGGGAATGAAATCATTTATTGGCATATCCTTAAACTTTTTTTATATATAATTTTGTTGTTGTTATGTTTACATTAAATGCGGGTTATAACAAGGGTGTTGAGTTATAATTCCTTTCTTGTTTAGATTGTAAAGTGAAAAGTAAATATAGCCGATTCATAAATTATCTTTTGGTTGGCTAAGCAAATTCACATTTTAAAATATTTTGTTCACAGTAGAGTCGCTTTTATAATCCTTGGCATTCCAAAAAAAAAAAAAAAAAATTTGAAGCAAATTTTAATTTTTTAAACAATTTTTTTTGCCAACGTCATTGTTAAATTGTCTTTTCCTTGGCTAAGCAAATTAACATTTAAAATATTTTGGTATTCTATAAAATAGGTTTATTAATCCTCGGCATTCGGAATGAAATGGAAGTTTTAAATATTTCCCTGGCTCCAATAACAAAAACAGAATTCACCCTACGAGATAATACACTTTTATAAATACCATAAATAATGCTGACAACGTATGGCTCTGATGCCTAAGTTACTGCGACCTGATGTTTAAAAGACCCCATCTACGTTTGTGTTGTGATATATCGATAGGTTACATTAATTTCGATATTCATATTACTTTTTGATAAATCACTAGTATTTATGTAATAATTCTATTTTTTTACAATATAAAATATTCCTATAAATTTTTTTATAATTCATGAATTTTATGAGATTAATACTTCAAAGTTACAGTGTTTTACTGTAATTGTAATAGAAGTATTCCGTATTAACGTTTTTTTTTCATCAACTTAATTCAACAATATGAAGTATTATGTTTTCAATAATCGCTGTTTAATGTTTTTAATTTTGAAGGTAGTTTTTAAATACAAACTGAAAATAAAAGTCCGTCTATTTTTAATTGTTAGTGTAATTATATGTACAATTATAAGTCGTAGTAAGTAGTTTTCTGGCTTACTATCTCCAAATAATAGGTTTGTGAGCGGTTTTAATGTAATAAATGTATAAGGTCTGTGAACAAAAGGTATGTATGTAAAGTTAGCGTGATGTATAATCAATGAAATGAATGAGCATACGATATTTTGGGAATTGTTCAAAAGCACAAAATAGGAAGATATCCAGAAATTTTATAATTTTGTTTGCCTACTCTGAGCAACAACAAAAGGTGTGTGTGGTACGTCAGTACAGTTGTGACGTCACGTTACATTTGTATCACGCCGCGCCTATTCACAATTTGTACCTCCGCACAATATTTTTTACCCTACTTTAAATTGAAAAAAGTAACTTTCTAAGGTCAAAAAAAATTAATTTCTTGTGGATATCGTCCAATTTAGTGGTGTTGAACAATTTCCCAAAATATCGTATAGTGCCGGAGTACTGCATTTCAACCGAATTTTGTTTAAATTGACCTCAGAAAGTTACTTTTTTTTCAATTTAAAGTAGCGTAAAAAATTCAGCGCGGATGTAGAAGTTGTGAATAGGAGCGGAGTGATACAAATGCTTCGTGATGTTACAACTGTATTTTAATGTATGAAATTAAAACCAAATCTAACCTGACTTGATACTTTTTCGGTAAATTTTAATATAGGTATACAGTATTGTATAAATTTAAAACCAAATCTATCCTAACTGGAGAAGTTATTTCTCAAATATCTACACACGCAAGGTTGCGTGACGTACCTCGGACAATGCGTACAACCTTATGCGCAGCACTGTGACATAAGTATCACTCTGCGCCTATTCACAACACTTACATCCGCGCTGAATTTATTACCCTACTTTAAATTGAAAAAAAGTAACTTTCCTACTTCAATTTTTAAAAAATTCTTGTGGATATCGTCCAATTTGGTGGTTTTGAACAATTTCCCAAAATATCGTATGGTGCCGAGGTACTATATTTCAACCAAATGCTGAAGCTCGGTGCCATAGGTTATTGTTGGAAATTTTGAAAAACTACCGAATTTGACGATATCCACGAGAAATTAATTTTTTTTGACCTTGGGAAGTTACTTTTTTTCAATTTAAAGTAGGGTAATAAATTCAGCGCGGATGTAAGTGTTGTGAATAGGCGCAGAGTGATACTTATGTCACAGTGCTGCGCATAAGGTTGTACGCATTGTCCGAGGTACGTCACGCAACCTTACGTGTGTAGATATTTGAGAAATAACTTCTCCAGTTAGGATAGATTTGGTTTTAAATTTATACAATACTGTATACCTATATTAAAATTTACCGAAAAAGTATCAAGTCAGGTTAGATTTGGTTTTAATTTTATACATTAAAATACAGTTGTAACATCACGAAGCATTTGTATCACTCCGCTCCTATTCACAACTTCTACATCCGCGCTGAATTTTTTACGCTACTTTAAATTGAAAAAAAAGTAACTTTCTGAGGTCAATTTAAACAAAATTCGGTTGAAATGCAGTACTCCGGCACTATACGATATTTTGGGAAATTGTTCAACACCACTAAATTGGATGATATCCACAAGAAATTAATTTTTTTTGACCTTAGAAAGTTACTTTTTTCAATTTAAAGTAGGGTAAAAAATATTGTGCGGAGGTACAAATTGTGAATAGGCGCGGCGTGATACAAATGTAACGTGACGTCACAACTGTACTGACGTACCACACACACCTTTTGTTGTTGCTCAGAGTAGGCAAACAAAATTATAAAATTTCTGGATATCTTCCTATTTTGTGCTTTTGAACAATTCCCAAAATATCGTATGCTCATTCATTTCATTGATTATACATCACGCTAACTTTACATACATACCTTTTGTTCACAGACCTTATACATTTATTACATTAAAACCGCGCACAAACCTATTATTTGGAGATAGTAAGCCAGAAAACTACTTACTACGACGAAACAAACACTTAAAGACACTAAACTGAAATTATTTCATTACAAATTATCACACTTAAAGACACTAAACTGAAAATATTTCATTAAAAATTATCACACCTCACTCCAACAGTGGCCTATAGAAATAACATTCTACCGCTAAATTAAGGTAGTGTGGCCAACCTTCTAAAGTAAATTATTATGTACAAAACATATGACCTTTTATTTTCAGTTTGTATTTAAAAACTACCTTCAAAATTAGAAACATTAAACAGCGATTATTGAAAACATAATACTTCATATTGTTGAATTAAGTTGATGAAAAAAAAAATTTTAAGTAGGGTAAAAAATATTGCGCTGAAGTAGAAATTGTGAATAGGTGCGGAGAGATACAAATGTATCGTGACGTCACGCTAACTCTACATACATACATACCTTTTGTTGTGAGTCAGCGAAAAACTATTTTAACATATTGTTATGCTTTTGGCCTAATTATTAGGAATTAGTAACTCGTAAAATCACCACACTTGCTGTTTATTCCCACAAAATTATAAACATCACCACACACCTTATACATTTATTACAATACCCAATTCATTTATTAAAATCGCTCACAAACTAATTGTTTGCGATAGTAAGCCAGAAAACTACTTACTAGGACTAAACAAACACTTTAAGACACTATATCACGCACAAGACTGAAAATATTTCATTAAAAATCTTCACCTCATTCCAACAGTGACCTACAGAAATAAGGTTTTGTTGCTAAATTAAGGTAGTGTAGCCAACCTTCTAAAGTAAATTATTATGTACAAAACATGTGACGGGACACAACATTTGTTGTATATTTTGCATTATGATACTTATAATTGTATATATAATTACGCCAACAATTAAAAATAGATGGACTTTTCTCTTAAGTTTGTATTACACAACTACCTTCAAAATTACATATACAGTAATTATTGAAAACATAATACTTCGTATTGTTGAAATAAGTTGATGAAAGAATAATAGTACTTTATATGTTTATAAAATGTTGACAAATGATGTTATTTCATAATAATATCTGCTGGAAAGAAGTTATAAATATACGGACTTTTAACTTCTATTAGTATGAAACAACTACCGTTGAGATTGAAAACCTTAACATTGAATATATTGTCAGTACAGTTGTGACGTCATGATACATTTTTATCACTCCGCACCTATTCACAATTTCTACCTCCGCGCAATATTTTTTACCCTATTTTAAATTTTAAAAAATTAACTTTCCAAGGTCAAAAAAAAAATTTGGTTGTTTTGGTAATTGTTTAGATTCCTAAACGGGGCCTATATTTTCATGAAACATTCAGAAACATGTAAAAAGGCTACTTTCATTGAAATTATTTTGTTTGTGCCTAGAAACATTATTTTTTCTTTAATTGAAGTTGGGTAAAATTTTCAGCACGGATGTAGAAGTTGTGAATGGGCACGGAGTGATACAAATGTTTTTTTACGTCACAGTGCTGTGCATAAGGTTGTACGCACGACCCAGGTACGTCACGCAACCTTACGTGTGTAGATATTTGAGAAACGTTTTGGCTTAATTTTTATACATATATTTAAATATACTTATAAAGTCTCCAGTTAGGATAGATTTGGTTTTAAATTTATACATTACTGTATACCTATATTAAAATATACCCAAAAAGTGTTCAGTCAGGTTAGATTTATACATTACCTAAATGGTTACAATTAGAACCAAATCTATCTTGACTGGATACTGCATATTTTATACTTTTATTTTTTTAAATTCATTAAAATTATGCCAAAATGTAATGCTACACATTATTCAAGTGTAACGGTTAGTATATTTGTGATGTCGTGTATCCCTCCGCGAAGCAGGCAGCCTATTCACAACTGCTACATCCGCGCTGAAAATTTTAATAATCGTTTAGTGTAGCGGCCCCATACGATATTTTGGATTATTGTTCAAAAACACAAAAGGGTACGATATCCACAAAAAAAAATTTTTTTAATTTAGGAAAGTTACTTTTTTGAGTTTAAAGTAGGGGAAATTTTTTTTGGCGAAAGCACAATTTGTGAATAGGCGCAGAGTGATACAAACGTCTGTGACGTGATGCGAACAATATTTATACCTATCTTGGGGCTCCGAGAAGAAAACATATTGCACTAATTTTTATGCTTTGACTAATTATTTCGCGTGGATATCGTATTTTTTCGTGATTTTGAACAATATTCCAAAATATCGTAGGTGGCAGAAATAGCAAAAATCAACGTTAACTAACCCTCCGCCACACACAAAGATTTATTAAAATCCCGCAAAACTACTTACCAGAAGCAAACAATCACTTACAGACAATATTTCACGCACGAAATTCACTTACACACACTATTCCACGCACAAAACAGAAATTATTGCATTTAAACTCTACACACCTATTTACAGACAACCTGCAGATATAGGATTCTGCCGCTAAAATAAGAACATGTAGCCAACCTTCCAAATGAAAACTATTACGTTCAAAACATCTGGTCGTACACTGGTTTCCCAATCATTAAGAAACAGACTTAAAGTAAATAATCATTATATATTCAATTAATATTGCACAGCAACCTTAATAATTCAAAACATTAACAATTAGTATTTCTTTCATAACTAAGTATAATTTTGTAATTTTTCAACATAGAAGTAAAGTTTCGAATTTGCACGCAAGTAATATTTTTCGAACTATGTTACTTATAATTGTACATATAACTAGGCTAATGTACATATACTACGCAAATAATTAAAAATGACCGACTTTTATCTTTGGCTAGTATAACAATACTACCTTCAAAATCTAAAACATAAACCGCGAGTATTGAAAATATAATACTTCATTTTGTTGAGATGTATTGATGAAAGAATAGTAATACTTTATAAAGTTCAAAAATGTTATTAAAGCACAATAGCAGCTGAAGAGAAGTTACAAATATACAGACTTATAACTTCAATTAGTATTACACAACTACCATTGATATTGACAAAACTAAAACATTGAATATTTACTGTAACAGAGGTAAACTGTAAAAGTTTTAATTGAAATATTATATAATATCTCTTACATTTATATATTACATGAGTTATAAAAGTATAATTGATAATTTATAATAACATCAAGAGTTATTATTCTATGTATAGGATCCATAGAGTAGACAAATATTTATAATTTTTGCTGGCAGTGAACAAATGTTACGGAAGCCATTGTTTTGACAATTTCATTTCCTCGGGTTATTGTGCTATAGGGAATGAGAACATTCGTTGCCATATGAAATTTTTTTTTTTTTTATATTATTATTTTGGTCTTTGAAATTACACAATTACCTTCAAAATTTAAAACATAAACAGTGAGTATTAAAAATACAATACCTCATATTGTTGAAATAAGGTTTTAAAAAAATAATACTTTATATTTTTCAAAAATGTTGACAAACGATGTTATTACAGCACAATAGAAGTTACAAAAATACACACTTTTAACTTTTAATAGTATTACACAACTACCATTGATATTGGAAACCTTAATACGGAAAACCTCTACCGCAATACAATAAAATACTGTAACCTTTAACCACAGTATAAAATCAATGATTTATAACAAAAGTCATAGGAATAATACTTTATAATGTAGAAAAAGTAGAGTTAATACATAAATACTAGCGAATTATCAAAAATGAATATGTCAGTGAAGCTTCCATATATATAAAATCAATGTAACGACCAGATGTTTTGTACGTAATAGTTTTCATTTGGAAGGTTGGCTACATGTTCATATTTTAGCGGCAGATTCCTATATCTGCAGGTTGTCTGTAAATAGGTGTGTGTAGAATTTAAATGCAATAATTTCTGTTTTGTGCGTGAAATAGTGTGTGTAAGTGAATTTCGTGCGTGAAATAGTGTCTGTAAGTGATTGTTTGCTTCTGGTAAGTAGTTTTGCGGGATTTTAATAAATCTTTGTGTGTGGTGGAGGGTTAGTTAACGTTGATTTTTGCTATTTCTGCCATCTACGATATTTTGAAATATTGTTCAAAATCACGAAAAAATACGATATCCACGCGAAATAATTAGTCAAAGCATAAAAATTAGTGCAAAATGTTTTCTTCTCGGAGCTCCAAGGTATACATATTGTTCGCGTGACGTCAGACCTTTGTATCACTCCGCGCCTATTCACAACTTGTGCTTCCGCCAAAAAAAATTTCCCCTACTTTAAACTCAAAAAAGTAACTTTCGTAAAAGAAAAAAAATTTTTTTTGTGGATATCGTACCTTTTCGTGCTTTTAAACAATAATCCAAAATATTGTATGGGGCCGCTACACTAAACGATTACCAAAATATTACCCAACTTTAATTTAAGAAAAAATAATGTTTCTAGGCTAATAAAATTTCATTGAAAATAGCCTTTTTACATGTTTCGGAATGTTCAAGCCCAATCTCCAGCCTTCTAGTTGAAGCTGGAGAACCATCTCTCTCTATGCGACGTAAATGATACAAATTTCATATTACACTGGTCTTCGAAGTAAACCTAAATATCCGGCATTCAAAGCAGTTTTCGATAACTACCTCGAGGATCGTTACAATGTGCGTCAACGTTCAACTGCTCCCTTCGGAATAAGAATGTTGCGCATTTTTAGGAATCTAAATTTAGAACATCCACCTATTTTCGAACGAACATCATGCTACACCCCTCCATGGACAATACAAAAGCCAAAATGTGACTTCTCATTGTCCATGTACCTAAAACACAATACTCCTGACGTTATTTATCGTCAGGAGTTTTTGCAGATTCAACAAACTCACCAACATACTGTGACTATATTCACAGACGGTTCAAAACTGGACAATGGGATAGGTTCTGCATTTTATATAGAAGGACAAACTTTCAGTTACGGATTGCCCTCAGCCTGTAGCGTTTTTACTGCAGAACTTTATGCAATTTTCCAAGCTTTAAGATCAATTCCGTCTGCAAAATCTAAACATCTTGTGTGTTGTGATTCCAAAAGTGCTCTCCAGGCTATTCAGGAAATGTACACTAAGAACCCTTTAGTTTGAGACATTTTGTGCTCTATACACAGGCTCCAATTACAAGGTGTCGAGGTGTCATTTCTCTGGGTGCCTGGTCACTGTGGAATATTCGGAAACACTAAAGCAGATGAAGGTGCAAAATTAGCTACAGGTATGTTGCCATCGACACAACGTGTGATGGCATCAGATTTTGTATGCAAAGTTAAAACCACACTATTCTCTGTTTGGAATGAAGAATGGCAAAATGTAAATAGAAACAAGCTGAGGGACATCAAAAATACCGTCCTACCGTGGAGGACATCTGTTCGTTCAAATCGTAGGGAGGAAGTGGTAGTAACTCGACTTCGCATCGGCCACTCTTTGTTAACGCATGGATGGTTGATGCGACATGAGGATCCACCACTATGTCCGTTTTGTAGAAATAATATTACAATCAAGCATATCCTGCTTGATTGTGATAAGTTAACAAATTTGTATATACGTTACGATCTTCGAGGTAGTTTGAAGGTGGTTTTAAGGGACGATGTCAGGGCTATCGACCCTGTCATCGCTTTCTTACGCCACTTGAATTTATTTAATAATATTTAAATTATGTATAATTTTAGTTTCTAGTTTTAGTTACAATTAGTATTAAACATTTATTTTACTTCGTTTAGTTTGGTTAGTTTTATTTTGCAATATTTATTTAAAATAAAAACTTTAGTTAGGCGATGATAACCTAGGTTTTTTGCCTGGAAAAAAAATTATGCAAATATAGGCGCGGTTTAGGAATGTAAACAATTACCGTTGTTTTTTATGTGAAAGAACATAATAAAAAAATTATAATTTACTAGTAATTATAAGAACTACAATGGTAATTGTTTACATTTCTAAAACTGTTAGATATTTGTAAGGAACATCCAAAACATGCCATAAGGCTATTTTCATTGGTTATTTTTTTTGTAACATTTTGGTAAAAATGCTGAAACTCGGCCACCTAAGATATTTTGAATTATTGTTCAAAACCACCAGTAGGACGATATTCACTAGAATTTTTTTATTATTGACCTAGGAAAGTTTTTTTTTCAATTTTAAGTAGGGTAAAAAATTTAGTGCGGAGGTATAAGTTGTGAATGGGCGTGGAGTGATACAAATGTTTCATTACGTCACAGTGCTGTGCATAAGGTGGTACACATCGGCCGCGGTACATCACGCAACCTAATGTGTGTAGATATTTGAGAACGTTTTGGCTTAATTTTTATACATTTATTTAAATATACCTATAAAGTCTCCAGCTAGGATAGATTTGGTTAAATTTATACATTACTGTTTACCTATATTAAAATATACCTAAAAACGTGTCCAGTCAGGTTAGATTTGGTTTTAATTTTATACATTACCTAAATGGTTACATTTATACAATTAGAACCAAATCTATCCTGACTGGATACTTCATAGGTATATTTCAATATAAATATATAAAATTCACTTTCGTTGGCAGTAACAAAAATAATAGTTATCAATATAGCTTAAAGACTGTTTTTGTTACATAAAGTTTAGATTGCTAAAACACGAACTACAGTTGTGGCATCACGAAGCATTTGTATCACTACACGCTCATTCACAACTTCTACATCCTGCACTGAATTTTTTACCCTACGTTAAGTTGAAAAAAGTAACTTTCCTAGGTCAATAAAAAAAAATTCTTATGGATATCGTCCTATTTGGTGGTGTTAAACAATTTTCCAAGATATCGTAGGAGGCTGAGCTTCAGCATTTTTACCAACATTTTTTATCAAATTTAAGTTGCGTAAAAAAATTCAGTTTATAGTAATAAGTTGTACAGTGGCTGCCTACTTTGTGGAGTGATACAGTGACATCAAGCTATCTATATTCATCTACTATCTATATATTTTGGGTGTGTAGATATTTGAGAAATGTATAGGCTTATGGTTTTTGCATGCATATATTTAAATATACAATTAAAATTTAGATTGGTTAAAATAAATTTACGTCCTAGACACGATTCCAGTATTATTTTTTGTCATTATTATTTTATTATTAAACGTCTAGATTTTGTTATACTTTTATACAACATTACTATATACCAACATTAAAATATAACTAAGAAGTATCCAGTAAGGATAGATTTGATTATAATTTTATACAACATTACTTTCTACCTATATTAAAATATACCTATGAAGTATCCAGTCAGGATAGATTTGGTTGTAATTTTCTGCATGGACAATAAGTGTAATATTTACCAAAATTACAACCAAATCTATCCTGACTGAATACTTCGTAGGTATACTTTAATAAAGGTATATAGTAATGTTAAATAAAATTATTACCAAATCTATCCTGACTGGATACTTTGTAGGTATATTTTAATATAGGTATATAGTAATGTATAAAATTACAACCAAATCTATATTGACTGAATACTTCGTAGGTATACTTTAATACAGGTAGATAGTAATGTTGAATAAAATTATTATCAAATCTATCCTGACTAGATACTTCGTAGGTATATTTTAATGTAGGTATATAGTAATGTTTTATAAAATTACAAATCTAGACGTAGTGCAGTGCGCTGTAACTACTGCTTGCCCGGTTCACGCTATAGGCCTACACGCCATTACAACCTAATATTTAAAATGTGAAATAAAGTAACTTTTCGTGGAAGATAATCGTGTTCTACACATTAAAACGAGTAATTTAAAAAAAAAAAAAAAAAAAATTAGAACCAATGTCATTTAGACTATATTTGTACAGTTTTTTAAAGTATATTTTAAAAAACGGCACCAGCGACAAGAAATAATGTTGGATTCGTGTATCACGTAAAAATACATAAGAAAAGTAAAAAATTTTAACGAAAATGCGGTGGTCGCACGTCGCAATAATTACCACAAATTCAGTGCTGAAGTAGCAGTTGTGAATAAGCTGCCTACCTGAAGGTCATACAGCGACATCACAAATGTAGTGATGTCATGTAACACATTTACACCTGCATATTGTGTAGCATTACATTTTGGCAAAATTTTAATGAATTTGTACCTCGGAAAAATAAAAACTAAACCATACTATCAATATCAATACAGCCTCAGGAACGTTCCATATGTAGCTTTTTTACTAATTAACTTGTGCCTAACTAAGCACTATAACATACCTTTTATAATTATTAAACTCGCGCACAAATATTATTTGTTTTGCTATAGTAAGTCGCAAAATTACTTACAATAACGAAAAAATACTTACAAACACTATTCTTCGCACAAAACAGAAAATATTTTATCGAATAGTACACAAGAATCATTTCTTACACTCCCTCCAAATAAATGAGATTTAGCGCCAAATACCTAGTGTAGCCAATCTTTCAAACAGTAAAATATTACCATTTATATTTTCTTTGTCGACAAGTAGCCAATAATTTATTTATTTAATATGGTAAAAAATATTGTCTTAATGACGTTAATTGAAAAAAAATTTCTGTTTTTAAATTACTCATTTTAATGTGTAGAACACGAATATCAACTTTTTTCTGCAGAAATTACTGAAAGTTACTTTTTTCACATTTTAAATGGGCATGTGTAGCGTAAACGAGTGTTATTGATATTGTTCAGAAAAAATTTTTTTAATTACTCGTCTTAATTTGTAGAACACGAATATTAACTTTTAATAACAAAAAAAAACGAAAAGTTAATTTAATTTGCACATTTTTAATGTTAGTCTGTAATAGCACATATAGCGTGAACCGACCGCGCAGTAGCTACAACCACGGATGCTCTAGTAACCGTAGCTGCAGAGCACTGCACTACGTCAAAGTCAGTTTATTTAAGTAAGTTTAGTTTAACCCTAGAAGCGGCAGTGTTATTTTCCTAACTGGCAGTACAAAATGACCCGCATAAACATCTTATTTTGAAACAATTCTATAAATTACATTTTTCACACAAAGTTTGACATCTATATATTTTATTTGAAGAAAAAATGTTGAAGATTTTGTTCTATGCATCAGAAAGTTTATATTTTGATTACTTTGAATGTTATTTTTATGAAAATTAGAGTTTTTCCAAAAACAATTATAATTTTTTTATGTTTGAAGAAAAATAAAAAAACATATGCATTACTGTCTGAAAAACTGAAATATACAAATAATAAAGAAAGATTTTCTGATTTCAATCACCTTTGTTCCATAGAATTTGATGCAGTTTCCAATTTTCTATGATTTTTTTGCTGATCACATACGCGTAAACTGTTTGTTGGGCAAAACTGTCATACACTACTCCCTAGGCTATATTATATTTATAAAACGTTTTCTCTAAAGCACTGTTTATTATACACTGTTATGCCTATATAATTTTTTATACCTATATCTAAATATCTACTTTTAATATATTTACACATTTAATTGAATAATTATACCTAATTAACCTAATTTTCCATCCTCCTTTTTCTGGGATTGGTGCGGTAGAAATGTTTCAATTTAGAAAAACATTTTGGATGTACACCCACATTACAACCAGGACACCAATATGTTGACCTTCCTCGTTTATGTGGGTCATGACCACAAACTTCACAAGTTCTTTCTTTCCTCCCATCCAATTTTGCAAGTTCATGTGAAGAACCACTATCCGTTGAAGGGCCTGAGGTGGGAGCAGATTCTGGGTCCTCTTGGCACAAGGACTCCACTACAGACACAATAAAATTATGCCTAGTGACAGGTTTGTCTGTATTTTTTGAATATATAATGTATCCATTTAGAAGAGCCTTGTCCACCACATTGAAGAAAATCTTCTTCCAGTATCTCATAGTTGGGCGGTTGCAGGATACATGATAGATAGACTTATCCTTCAAGTCTATTCCACCCATAAAATGATTATACTGGTCAATAATATGTGGTTTGATTGCCTCTCTTCCACTACTACTTCTCATTAGCCGATTTTCAGCATGCACATCAGTAGTCAAGCAATAGACTGGTTTCTTGGAGGCTTTTTCTTTGTACCCTACAAGTAATAGGTCTCCCTTTCTGTAGTAGGAAGTGTCACCAGCCTTTAATTTTTCACTGACCAATTCTTTAGGCATGAATTTACTATTTATTTTTATTGTCCCTGTTAAATGCGCATTCTTCGATTTTAGTTCTATGGCCAAAGGTATCTTTGTATAGAAGTTGTCTGTGAACAGATGATAACCTTTATTCATCAGCCTCGCTTCATTCAAAAGGGATACAACTACTGAATGGCCCATCCCCTCTGGTCCATACTGGAAGAATTTTTTCCCACTATACAATGATATGTGTAATACATATCCTGTTGAACTTTCACAGTGTTCAAACTTTTTAATTCCAAACCGTGCATGTCTCTTATTAGCCATATATTGTAAATATACACAGCGGTTTTTCATACCCACAAGTGACTCATCAATACAAATGTTCTGTTGTGGAATGTAGTGGTCCTTGAAATGTGCATTGAGTGCATCTAGAAACAGTCTTACTTTGTGCCAAGGATCAAATCTTGGATGACTGCTTGGTAAAGCCTGTGATGCATTGACATGCAAACATGTACTTATAAATCTCCCATTGGCGGAGTGGCATTACACTGGGATAGAACTGAATGAACTGAGAAGGCCTTCTATCCCAATAAGATATATGGTCCTTCCTAGGAGTTAACCCCATGTTTATGCAGACACCAAGAAACTTCTGAATAATTTTGTTGTCTACAGGTGACCAGTTGTGCAGCCTGCTGTGTGGATGCCGGAGTAAATATTCTGCCTTCTCAGTTTGCAGTTTTACTGCATATTTATTTGTTTCACACGATATATTATTCCACACATCTTCTGTGAAAAACAAAGAGAAATATTCTATGGGCTCTGAATTTCTACATGGAATATTTTTAGGACCTACACCTCTGGCAGTGAACATATTTTCTGTAGGCACTTCTGAGGGCTGAATTTTATTCCAGGATAAATCGCAAGGTGTATCAGTGGATGTACTTGTACTTGGAATGGGAGATGAAAGAATAGGTAAATTTTGAAAGGTTGAAGATGTATTAGATGCGGGTAATAATGGATCACTGTCTAGAGGTTGATTTGGAATTATTTGTTGTTGAACTTCTGTAGGCCTATGACTATCTGAATCTGTTTCACTGTCATTACTCTGAATACCTTCTCCTAAGTTACTTACGGATGGTAATTGAAAAGTTGACTCATCAAACACTTCACTAATTTCATCCCCACTTACGTCGAAATTGGAAATATCACTTCCACAAACACTCACTTCTTCTAATTCCCTAATTACGGCATCTATTTCACTGCTTCTATCATATATTCGGTCACACATTTTGAATAATTTAAATAATATATACACTCACAAATATTTATTATAAAGTTATTAATTATAAAACGAAATACCTAAACTCCTAAAATACATGTTAGGACACTGTAAACAAAACAATACAGGGAGTGTATGCCTTTGTGAACCGAAACGAATGGAATGGCTCCGAACGCATTGGTCAGACTACTTTTGGAAACGGAATAGTAAACCCATTCCTCAGTCTAGAACGAAAAAAAAAATACGTGTGTGTTCAGAAAATAATAGAGAACAGCCTACGCTATCTATTGGATTCATACGGAACTTTTAAACGATGCAGTAAGGGCCAACGTACAGTTTAGCGATCGCACAAACTGTCGGAAAATCGACAGCTGCCGCTTCTAGGGTTAAGTAAACCTAAAATCTAAATATTTAACTTTTGGTTATAATTTTATACATTACTATAATTGTTTACACCTACATTAAAATATACCTATGAAGTATCCAGTCAGGATGGATTTGGTTATAATTTTATTCAACTTTACTATCTATCTATATTAAAATATGCCTACGAAGTATTCGATAGATTTGGTTATAGTTTTATAGGACATTACTGTATACTCACATTAAAATATACCTATGAAGTATCAAGTCAGGATAGATTTGGTTATAATTTTATTCTACATTACTATCTACCTAGATTAAAGTATACCTATAAAGTATCCAGTCAGGATAGATTTTGGTGTAATTTTTTGCATCGGCAATAAATCTAAATATTTACCAAAATAACCAAATCTATCCTGACTGGATACTTCGTAGTTATACTTTAATATAGGTAGATAGTAATATTGAATAAAATTGTAACCAAATCTATCCTGACTGGATATTACGTAGGTATATTTTAATATAGGTATATAGTAATTTTGTATAAAATTATAACCAAATTTAGACATGGTGCAGTTGCAGTGTGCTGTAGCTACTGCTCGCCCGGTTCATGCTAAATGCCTATATGCCATTACAGAATAACATTTAAAATGTGAAAAAAAGGATTTTTTTGCAGAAAAAGAAGTTGATATTCGTGTTCTACACATTAAATCGAGAATTTAAAAACAAAAAAAAGTTTTAAACCAACGTCATTCAGACTATATTTTTACTGTTAATTTATTAAATACACGATGTAATTAATGAACAACAGCAAATTAATTTAAAACTCAAATACTGAGTTTTTTTTATAATACAGTGGAACATTGTTACTTATAAGCACAGAACAATATTTAGTGATTTGTGAAAAAAAAAGTCAATTACTTCAATGTATTAATACTTCATACTGTTAAAATAAGTTAATTTATTAAATGCACGATGTAATTAATGAACAATAGCAGCTGGGAAGGAAATTAGACGGACTTTTATCTGTAATTCGTATCACACAACTACCTTAAAAATTTTAAATGTAAATGGTCTAGACATTAAATAGTTTGCTTCAAAACTTAACGGATTTATAGTAGTTCGTCTTCATAAGGAACGGTCCAAACATTAAATAGTTCGCTTTGATATGGTACGGATTCAGTAGTTTGTTTTGATAAGGAACGGTCCATTCATTAAGGAACAATAATTTCCGCCTTTTAAATTAACTTATTTTAACAGTATGTATGGAATGTTTCATGCAAATATAGAGCCGGTTTAAAAATGTTAATTTTTACCAAATATACCCAAAAAAAATCCTATATAACTTGAAAGAATCGAGAATTGCAAGAAAATTTTGAGAATCAGAATTGAAATCGAAAACTTTAGGTATTGGCCCATCCCTAATATATAGAATAAATTATACTTATAATATTGTAAATAAAATGTATGATATCTACTTCTAGAAGTTAGTTAGTGTATTGATAAAAAAAAGGTTTAATTTAACGATTTATTGTATGTTGAAAATATACTATATTTAATTCATGGATAATATTTTTTTTTTTAAGATAAGAGTCTGAATGATGTCTTACAATCGAGGCAATCGTCGTGATAATGGTGGAAGACGTTCAAATGATTATGGAGGTGGTGGTAACAGAAGAGGAGGCAATTATCGTTCTAATTATGACAACTACCAGGTGAATCCTTGGGAAGGTGGGTTGCCACCAGGTGGTAACCGTGGTGGCGGCACTGGTTTGTTGCCTTCGCCCAATCAACCTGACTTGTTGTCTCAACTATCTTCAACTGAGGCTCAATTAGCTATCGCCAGTAATTTAATAAATAAAATTTTCAACCAGCCTCAGGTTAGTAGTAGAAATTTAACACTAGTAGAATTATACTTTTTATAAGAAATGTAATCCTTATGAAAATTATTATTTCCCTATTATATATATCTTTAACACATTGACTGCCAACCAGTTCTCGTCTAACCTTCAAACATAATTTTTTTGATACTATTTGTTTAAATAATGACGAAACAATATTTTGTCTTCTAGTGTAATAATTCTTTTAAACTGGTCCGTTGGATACCAGTGACTGTCATGTCCCAAAGAAAATATTTATACTACGAGGCGCCGCGTCAGTCATGTCAGGCTTACTACACATGCCTTGTTCAAGGCCAATCTTCTGGAAAAATGTATAATGTTAAAATTTTTATTGTATTTTTTCTCAGTATAAACTAATATATACTATAACTTATTTTCACAATATTATAGATATTTTAAAACAATAAATACAGCTGCTAGATTTTTCTTACGTATTTTTTAAATTATCAGCATAACTATTTTTTTGTTTAAAAATATTTTTTCTCGAATAATTAGAATGAAAATATAATCTGAACATTATTCTTACATTTGTGTTTATATTGTCACCCATCACTTGTGACATTTTTACATCTTTTGTAATAAATGTCATTTAGAGTAAACGTAATAAAACAGGGTGTTCAATCAAAACAAAAACTGCCGCAGTGGCACAAAAGAATAAACAAGGGTGTCAACTGTATTTTGATGTCATTGGCCTTCAAATAACTGAGATACCAAATGTCCCACATAACGTCAGACTTGTCTATATACTGATACGAATATAACAAGCCGTTAAAATAAACTACTGATTTGTTAGAGGAATAAAAGTAACATGCAGTGTCCCAAATATGAGCCATCAGCTCATTTCAACTGCCCTGAACTGCGCAAATATGGAACATCGGTCCAGGAAGAGAGACTGTATGGTGGATATGTATACGGCCTATTGAAACCTGTTTTAATGTATTATTCGTCCATATTACAACACTACAGATTAGTTCTCCATTATTTACATCATTTTGGCTAATCCGAACAATTAACTAATCCAACCAGCGTTCAGTCCTAATTAGTTCGGATTAACCTGACTCAAGTATACCTGTTCCAACTTGTAATAACAAAGGTTTTTTTAAGTGCTATGAGAATGTTTTTCGCAATTACATAGTACTATTACAGTTGTTATCTATTATGTATATAACAAGTTATCCTCAGGATTCAGTAGAAGTTCAGGCCTTGATCATTATTGTAAAACACTACATCTGCATCCTCCAAACATTTTTCCCTAAAGTGTGGAACTTTTCTGTTGATACATGATAATTAAATCTTATGAATAATTCATCAAAATAAGGAGAGAAAATATAAATTGTCAAAGTCATTGTGATCTATAGTATTATTATATCCAGAATATAACTTTAGCTTTCTGAAAAGTACATTGTCTTTTTAGTTTAATCTTCTCTAAGCATTACATTTATGAAGATTCAAATTAGGGATGGTGGATCCAGTGACTTTAACGGATCGGTGATTTTAGTGACAGCGCCAAGTTTGGATTGGTGACAAAGGATACTGAGATTGCTCTGTATGTGCCATAACAGGCAGGCATACTACACTGGTGAAATGATTCTACACCTCACTTTAAATTTGGTTTTTTTTGGAAGGTTCATTTTATTTAAAAATAAACTCCTACGAAATTGAGAACAAACTACTGAGTGCGAAATAGAATGTGCTGTACACAACACTATCACTATCTTGAAACCTTACAAATCAACCACCCACACACGATGTAAATGAGTAGAACCAATGACAGTGACAAATCAACCACCCACACAAGATGTAAATGAGTAGAAACCAATGACAGTCTCAAATCAATGGCTTCAGTGTGTATAGAATATTATGACAGCTGTAGTACAACCATCCTCTCCTTCAGTCAACGACACTACAAGATAATCTGGGCTGTGAGCCGAGCGGTGAGAGCAGAGCCAGTGATAGCAACAAATCAACCGCTGACAGCCGTTTCATCCAGCGACTGCTACTTCTTGCCCAGTCAGAACAGAGGCGACTTTCGATTGATCCATTGTCACTGGAACTGTTATTTTCCAAATTTTATTACTGGTACTACAAGCGACAAACGAATATCAGTGACAAGATACTAAGTTAAACATTGAACATATAATATGGTTAGTCCAAATAATGGTGTATTTTAAAAATGCAAATAATATTTAAAGATTTTGTATTTTATGCAAAATTTGCTACTTTGAGACAGATTGGGCCATCTCAGCACACCAGAATATAAATTGTGAGTTATCTTAATGATAATGTGCCTACACAGAAAAATTGAGCAAGAAAATAAGACTCTAAGTATATATTTGTAGGGACTTGTGAACCAGGGTACTATCTTGTCTGTCAGGTGGTACTGCCTGGACCAAAGATAGTACTAGAAACATTGTATGATTCGATGAAGTGACATTTACTGGTGAAAAAAATTTGTTTCATTTCTACTCACATTAAAATTTTTAGTTGTTTTTGAGGCCTAATTTTTGTTATATAATTTCAAGACTACATTTTTAAATCTTTTTTAGTCAATGCAGCCACCATCGCTCTTGAGTTTGGGAGGAATGGGTTCTGGAGGAGGAATGTCTGGCTACGATGATTATGAGCCTCGATTTCAGGAGCGTCGCAGGGGTCGTATGGACAATCAGCGCAGATCAGAACCCTACAACAAGGTATAAAGATTGTTAAAAAAAAAAAATTTAATTGTGTGTAAAAGGTCTAAGATCTAGAAATTTTTCTGTCTTTACGTATAAATAAATAGCCGAATTTTTAATTTAACATTATATAGGGCTATTTGTAGAGCTATTTCACATAGGTTGAACAAAAAAACAAATCAGTTTTATTATTTTCATAATATTTTCAATTTAAATTACCTTTTTTGAGGGATGGGGAGGGACGAGGAGAAAATTGGTTGAAAAGATTGGATCTGGATGTTCTTCTATGCTATTTCAGAGATTTTGATCTTGTAAATTGGTTAATTCATTGATTTCCATTCATTTTATCAATAACAGTGGATGTAGTAAGTGATTTAATAATTTCTTCACCCACTTTTACAATCTTAATTTAACTTGATGTTTTAGAATGAAGAAACTCAGCTGCTTGAAGCTGAATTTTTGTTATAATTCACTATGAGCACTTTAATCCCATGTTCAGTTTCCTGCTTAACCTTTGAAGCATGGATTAAAAGTAAAAAGTCTTCGTAGCGCTTTCAAGATATATTTCTAAATTCAGTTTCAAACTACATGTAGCCTATATAATGATCATATATATTACAGCATCCCATCTCATGCTGTGGATTTTCATGAGTTTTTTTGCAACATTTTCCATATTTTGTCATTGAAAAAGCTCATTAATAAACTTCTGTCCCAAGATTTCAGATTTTTTGCTGGAGTTTTTTTTACAGTAATGAACATCTAACATAATCTTTTTTTGGTGATCCACTACTTTACAGTCGGCATTGAACCGACGCATGGGGTCCGATCGTCGCAATATAGGCAGAAATCGCAATTCTGACAAGACAGTTTCTAAATCAAAAAAGGACGACAAAGATTCTAAGAAAGATAAAGATGGAGAGAAAACCAACGGAGAGGTTAATAAACCAGAATCTTCTGATGAGAAAAGGTAAGACATGGAAGGTGATTTAACTCCCTCCTGTTAATATCTTCTACCTTGGCAGATCAACTCTGCTTCACAGCTATTCCTTTTACTCAGATACAAATGTTTTTACTTTAATTTTACACCTGACACATTGAAATATTTCACCTTTCTCTCTTTCATAGTTGTTACAATTTAGAATTCATCTTTAAGTAAATTCATTTGTTTCAGTAAATAGTAATAACTAGGATTCATTGACAACTTTTTATAATTAAATACAACCTATTTTCTAAATTATAAATTTATGGTTTTTAAAATTATTTTGTTATAGTTTTTTTAAAAAATTAATTAGTACACACTGATTAATTTATCAATAAGGATCAGAGCTTGTTAATTAGTACTTTCTCATATATGGAGTTCTGTTTTTTTATATTTTTTTTTTTACCCGCATGTAATAATCAAAATAATCAATTTTAAATAATTAATATTTTTGTTCATTAATCACTGGATCTTAAAATATTTTTGAACTAGAAATATATTCATTTCAAACTCTTTAAACTTTAGATAAATTGAATATGTTTACCTTGGTTTTAAAAAAACCTATCATTGCTTTGGTGGAATATATTAAACATTCACAAGAAAAGTTGTTTAAATTTAATAAATCAACCGCTGCTCACAATTTTGTATAGTAGTGTTAAAATATTTGTATACCGATCAGTTATACTTTTTTCTTAGTGCTATTTCTTCTTAACAAGGTACTGTAATAAAGAGGTTAATGGAACACTATAATAAAATTATGAATATTCAAATAGTACTGTGTTGAAAATTTTGTATAAAACCTTTCAAAACAAAATAAAACGTTTGATTTTTTTTACAGATAGCTTTTGCTAACTACAAGAAATAATTTAATTTTACGAATATAAAAATGTTTAGTACAAATTATTAAATATAACATTATGTAACCCATTTAATTTTGGTAAATAATTATCATTTAATATATACCCCCAATTTATACTTTAATCTAATGAGAAGTTATTTACTAAAAAACCCCCAATACCTTTTATCAGAAATTAAATTTACTTTTAAAATTCTTATGAATTAGATTTTACCTTATTGTCAGTGATAATAATCAGTTGAGTAGAATAAGAGACATTAATACGTCCCCTAGCTACACCACCTCCTTTGCAGTTGAAACATTTCTGATATTTTCTTCCATCTATCTGACTACAGATACTTATGATGAAGGACATCTGAAAATCTGTTTACAACTGCAGGGGAGATGATTCAGAAATTCAAAAACCCCAATACCAGAAAAATATTACAAGTTACCAAGATTAAACCCTTGTATACATTTCGATAACGCCATAATCAAAAGAGAGTCCTACTACGAAATTAAAATCTAGAATATGATATTTTTCAAACTAGAATGTCGCCAGCTGTTCTCTGCAGTTGCTATTTATAGACATAAGGTAAGCTCTCCGCCTTCGACCATCAAACAACAGTTCGCCATCTTGATTCATATAGGCCACTTCAGAAAAGAGTTGGGATAGGCTTTATCTACCTATATTCATTACTTTATAATTTGATGTAACTATAAAAATACTATTTGTATCTAATACCTGCTGAATTTGAACATGTTCTGCTACACTTGATTTTTCTGGCATATCCTATTTAATATGCTTCTTTATATTCATCACAAAATGTTCTTTACTAGTTACAATTTTTATTTTGGTTTGGCCTTTATACATCTCATTACATACACTACAAACTATGTTATATTATAAATTCCTTGCTTTTCCAACATCGGAAGATAAAATTCCAATGTTTATTTATTCTATAAATTATTGTTATATATTACATATTTATTACTATAGTTTAGTCTTTTCTGACATGGCTTATATAGTATAAGATAACTGACCATGGTTTGATAGTTGAAGACTGAGACGGGGTGGAGCTTACCTCACACTTATATATATATATATATATATATATATATATATATATATATATATATATATTTATATATTTTACGTTATCCATTGTTTTTCCGTTGCACTGACTTTATGAAGTTAATATATTGCTATTGTAAGTAATTTTATCCACCATTAAGTGCAATAATTTTACCTTGAGTGATGAGGCACCTTTCGGTCACTTGACCATTGTCGAATCACTGATATTTTTCTGGTGTAGATGTTCGGTCCGTGATATTGGTATTTGTTGACGTTACACGCACTTTCTCTTGATCTGTGTGTATGATGTTTTTATATAGTATGTCTTCTGTGTATGTTGTTTGTACATTCATTAAATTGTTGTGTATGTTTTTATAAATGTGGTATTTTTCTAGTGAGTTTAGTTCTATTGGGTTATTATTTATTTCAAGTATGGTTAGGTTATTTTCGTAATTTGTTATTTCATGTTTATGTGATATTAGGTGTGCTGCAACATTTGATACTTTTGAATTTTTGTTTTTGAATGCTCTATAATGTTCTTCAAATCTTATTTTAAATGTTCTGGTTGTTTTTCCTATGTAAAAAGCGTTACAGTTGTTGCATGTAATTTTGTAAATTCCTGATAGGTTATGTTTTTCTGAATTTGTTTTGTGGTTTGTGTTATTAAGATATTTTATTATTTTGTTGTTTGGTTTGTATGTTGGAGTGTAGTATTCTTTGTTGTATATATTTGTTATTTTTTCTATTTTGTTATTGGTGTATTTATATTTTAGGTAGATTTTTTTATTTTCATTATTTTTGTGTTCCGGTTGTAGTGTTGTATTGAGGTTAGGTTTTTTGTGAATTTATTGTATATATTTTTTATAATGTGTTTGTTGTATCCATTTTCTATTGCTATTTTTGTGATGTTATCTAATTCTTCATTTAATTTTTGTTTGTTATCCTGTGTGTATTTTATTGCTTTATTTATCATGTTACTGTAAATGTTAATTTTGTGTGTCCAGGGGTGGTTAGATTTGTAGTGTATTGTGGTGTTGTTGGAAGTAGGTTTCCTGTATACTGTAGTTTCTATTTTATTATCATTTATATTTAAAGTGATGTCGAGATAGTTGATTGTTCTATTTGTTTCTGTTTCAACGGTGAATTGTATGTTTTCGTTGTATGTATTTAGTTTGTTTAATATTATGATGTGTTCGTTGTGAATGGTAGGTGTCGTTGTGGAATCTTATGACAAAAATCATAAGATCTAAAATACATATCAACAACACATACAATATAAAAAATTGATACGAATTAATTAATAAAATAAAAACGATAAAAACAAACAGCAACACAAAAATAATAAGTTATGACATAACTAACATGTACCCTAGTATCCCAATAGATATGTATTTTAGATCTTATGATTTTTGTCATAAGATTCCACAACGACACCTACCATTCACAACGAACACATCATAATATTAAACAAACTAAATACATACAACGAAAACATACAATTCACCGTTGAAACAGAAACAAATAGAACAATCAACTATCTCGACATCACTTTAAATATAAATGATAATAAAATAGAAACTACAGTATACAGGAAACCTACTTCCAACAACACCACAATTCACTACAAATCTAACCACCCCTGGACACACAAAATTAACATTTACAGTAACATGATAAATAAAGCAATAAAATACACACAGGATAACAAACAAAATTTAAATGAAGAATTAGATAACATCACAAAAATAGCAATAGAAAATGGATACAACAAACACATTATAAAAAATATATACAATAAATTCACAAAAAACCTAACCTCAATACAACACTACAACCGGAACACAAAAATAATGAAAATAAAAAAATCTACCTAAAATATAAATACACCAATAACAAAATAGAAAAAATAACAAATATATACAACAAAGAATACTACACTCCAACATACAAACCAAACAACAAAATAATAAAATATCTTAATAACACAAACCACAAAACAAATTCAGAAAAACATAACCTATCAGGAATTTACAAAATTACATGCAACAACTGTAACGCTTTTTACATAGGAAAAACAACCAGAACATTTAAAATAAGATTTGAAGAACATTATAGAGCATTCAAAAGCAAAAATTCAAAAGTATCAAATGTTGCAGCACACCTAATATCACATAAACATGAAATAACAAATTACGAAAATAACCTAACCATACTTGAAATAAATAATAACCCAATAGAACTAAACTCACTAGAAAAATACCACATTTATAAAAACATACACAACAATTTAATGAATCTACAAACAACATACACAGAAGACATACTATATAAAAACATCATACACACAGATCAAGAGAAAGTGTGTGTAACGTCAACAAATACCAATATCACGGACCGAACATCTACACCAGAAAAATATCAGTGATTCGATAATGGTCAAGTGACCGAAAGGTGCCTCATCACTCAAGGTAAAATTATTGCACTTAATGGTGGATAAAATTACTTACAATAGTACTTCATATTAACTTCATATATATATATATATATATATATATATATATATATATATATATATATATCTATATATAGATAGATAGATAGATTTTTTGGACTAGGAGACTGACAGACTTACCTTGGTAAGAGTCCACTCTGCAGTCTTGAAATAGAAAGACATAAAAGCACTTAAACAATGATATATTTCAACCACACAGTGGTCTTTGTCAATCCAAGAGAAAACACAAAAAGAAATATGAGAGAATGAAATAAAATAATTGTAATCACAGATTGTGTAGAGTAGAAATCAGATGTCACAGATGCACAGATTAAAGATATAGATATATTGTTTCCATGAGCATATGAGTGATTATAGTTTATATAAGTCTGTCAGGGGAAAAGAGATACGGCTATTTGGGGGAAAAAATTAATGGATTTATCTGATTTTGAGGTTAGGGGATTCTCTGGACTTGGTATACCACTGGTATGATAGTTCCCACCTTCTCAGTTCTGAGGGATTGCAATCAGGAAGGAGTGATTTAATTATTTTTGTGGTATAGCAGTCATCAAAAGTTGTGATGTTGTGACTCGCAGCATGTTGAGCTGTTGGTCTATCCATATTCATAATTTTAACATCATGTCTGTGGCCATTCATTCTGATATTCAGACCATCCATGGTCAGGCCTATGTACTGTGCTGAGCAAAGTTTACATTGTAGCTGGTATATGACATTTTTCGATGTACAATTATGATGACCCTGTATTTTGAAGATCATTTTTGTTGTTTGGCTGTTGAAACTATTTGCTGAGGGGTGTATTGGACACGTCTTGCATCTAGGTCTATTGCATGGGAAGGAGCCATGAGGAAGTTTGTGTGGTTTCTCGGTATCAGGATCTGGTAGTTTAGGATGTACTAGGATGTTTTTCAAGTTGGGAGGTTGCTTGTACCAAATTTGCGGTGGATCGGTGAAAAGATTTTTGGTGTGGACGGAAGCTTGAAGAATTTTGAAGCCATCTCTCAATATCTTGTTGAGTTTATGTAGACCAGGATGGTAGTCTGTTATTAAAGACAGTTTATTTTGTTCTGTTTGTGGTTTATGGTGAACCGAGGATTGTGCTGAATGAATTTGGTTTTCAATGAGTTTTTTTGGGTATCCTCTTCTCTGGAAGGATGTTGATATCTTTCTATTAAAATCTTCCAATTCCCTATCATTTGAACAGATTCTCTTACCCCTGATTGCTTGACTGTACGGAATGGATCGTTTTATGAAAAAGTGTAGTGAGGAACATGACACACAAGCATTTTGGTTTCGACAGGGGGTCATACTGCCCATCGTTCACACCAAATTCTCCAAGAACAGTTTCCTGGGCACCTGATTTCTTTACAAGAGGATGTTCCATGGCCCCTCGCTCCCCTGATTTTAGCTTATGTGATTTTTTTCTTTGGGGATATCTCAAATCTGAGGTTTATAAAGTCCTACCTAGGACTTTGATGGCTCTTAAGGAGGCAATTACAGATGTCATCACTGGAATAACACAGGATATGCTGAAAAGAGTTTATGGACATTTTTTCAAATGGCTCTCCGCGATGTGCTCTCCTAGGTCGTCACCTGGATGATATAATTTTCAATTAAAATAAGAATTAGGATTCAGTTCTGCATGAACATAAAGTTCTATATAGTTTCTCTATAAACTTTATATAGAATATAACATCAATTTCACACTTACTAATTTCCCACTATTTGAGTTTCTACTAACTAATCGAGAATATTTTTATTTTATCGAAAAAAATTCTTAATAATTTGATTTGGTTCTATAAACATATTTAAAAAATTACAAAATATATTACTTTTAAAATTTTCTTTTCTTCATTGTTTTAAAATGTAATTCTTAATATTATTAAAAATAGGTTTCTGTGTTTTTGCAATGTAAACGTTTTGAAATACAAGTATATAAAGTTCATTTTAAATTTCCAGTAAACGTATAATCAGATCTGACCAACTTACAAGGGGGAGGGGCCAAAACTCGATCTTTGGATGACAATTGATGTTGATAAAGTTATTTGGCTCTGTGCCAACTTTCCAATACCAAGAAATGAATTTCTCATAATCGTATATGAATTTCTGTTTCCCTCATCTGGTTGTTGTCAAAAAATCTATTGTACAACCTTAAATTGTTTTCATGGGTACCATAAAATATCATAAATAGTGCTGTAGGGTTAAAAATGAAATAAACAAAATGGAAATAAGCAAACGATGGTAAATGTTTTCTTTTTTGACCTCAGTAGGAATTTGCTTAAAAATATTTTTTAATATTACTTGTTTATTATTAATGTTTGAAGATTTATTCATTTTAAGTGATTATTTTTTGATTTTGACATTAGTATTACATATTTTAAACACATATCAGCTGCTGAGAAGATATTTTAATTTGCAAAATATAAATATCTATACCAGCCTAATTCAACTCAATACAAAAGAATACTAGGCTAGTTAATTTTTATCATACAAGTGTATTACAATTCTGTACAATATAGAGTGGAATTTCTGTTATAAAACCATTGCAACAATTTGTCTCAGTTTTATGCTGAATAGAACCATAATCTTAGTTTTATTTCTCCAGTAGAACCATGATTTAGTATTTCCTTTTATTTTCCTGCATCAAATGTTAGAAATTAGCAGGCCTTACTGCAATAAGTAGAGTCTGGTAATTATACTTGCTAAACAGAGCATCTAACTTATTTGTATGAAGCTAACAGAATATCTGAACCTTTAATTATAATTATAAGAGTTGTCAAACAAATGAATATATTTAGTATGAGTTCACACTTACAACTTTTTTTGAAATATTAATTTAGAAAGTAGTTTTATCCGGTTAATTATTTTTTTAAGTGTTGTTTAAGATTGTATTGTATTACACGTACTTAAAGTTTATTATAATTTAAAGTGTTAAAAAACATTTAAATTGATTGTTTAATATTTTTATTTTGTGTATATGTGTTTTAAATAAATTAGTATACAAAACTAATACTCCTGGAATGTTATACTTTGCATACACGAGAGAAGGCATATATCTAATAAATAAAAAAGAATTTTAATTATAAGACCCCTTTTAAAAAGAAACAAAAAGGTATTTAGCAAGATCTATATTAGATTTCAATATTAATAACAGTATGTTAAGAAAATCAATTCAATATTTATAAAAAAATACACAATCTATGAAAGTTAAATTCCTAGATTATATGTAGACAAACAACAATAAAATACTAAATTTGAACAAAAAGTTTCAAAATAATATTTCTATATTTTGGTGCAGGGATGGTGACAAGGATGGAGATTCCTCAGACGAGAGAAAGGTAAGAATTTTTATATTTGTAAATAAATTTCTTGATACCGTAAAGTATCTAAATGTTTTATTCCTACATACAGTGAAAATAATAATTGTAAGACAAAAAGAAAGTATCCAAGTACATTATAAACATGTTTATATATTAGTATATGCTTCAGTAAAAATTCAAAAGTATGTGCGTGTGTAATTTTTTTAATGAAATAATTTTTTTAGTTATATTTTGTTTTATATGTATTTGCCAATGTAACCAAAGTCAATTTTTGTTTATAGTCAAAAGATAAAAAGTACCAGAATCTACCAGCTGCTCTTCTGTACTGTCACATTTGCAGTAAAAACATGTGGGATGAAACGGTAAATTTAATTTATTGTAATTGTTTCACAGTTAACTATAAATTACTCCATTTCAGTATTTTAACAGATAATTTTAAAGTTGCTTGTTGTAATCATCTTGAGTTCACTGATTAAACTATAATCGATTGAAACATAACTAATTGAATACTTAAAGAGCTTACTTGCTATCGCATTAGTTCCTTTTACGAAGCTAAGCCTACCTGGCAGCATCGCAACAACATATAAAAGGGCGTCGGCATAAGATTTTTGAGTATAGTGAGGTAGGTAAGTTTGTTGTTTACGATGTAATGGAATAGAGTCTTAGATTTAATTATTTTAATTAACACAGTTAACAATAAACCCAAATTTGCAATTAAATAAAATTACAAGTTACTTATTTATGACCAGGTCACCATCTTTAAATGTTATAACAAAAACTATAATCAGAGCTAACTATATTAATATAGTAACATCCATTATTATTCCTTGCGCTGGCTTTATAAAGTAATTATATGTTAACTGTAAAACATTATTCCACCACTAAGTGCAATTATTACCTTGTGATGAGGCACCTTTTGGTCACTTGACCATTGTCAAATCACTGAATTATATTGGTGATGTCGTTCAATTCAGCACTGTCCGAAAAATGACATCAGCAATAAAATTCAGTGATTCGACAATGGTCAAGGCGTAAGGATAATTTTAAGGCAATTAGATATTAACCCTTAGCACACGGGACATATAAAGGGCAAGTAACAGATTACGTGCTATTAGATTTTAAAAAAAATGCGAAATGTTCAAAGTTCTATTTAATTCTGAGTTCCTAAAGATGTATTTGAACAAAAAAAATTATAAACTAGTTATTTTTATAATTTTCTATATTTTTACACTAGGTAATTCAAGATATCAATAAATCCATTTAAAATAAAATTAAAGTAACTAAAATTATTATTCACCAAATCATAAACAATAAATTATTCTTACAGTACAAACAAAGGTCACTCGGCGTAAACAGTAAACAACTATAGCAATCACAATGCCAACACAAAATACGCCAGTTGGCAGACGCTGCGTGCTACCGAGAATACCCGTCATTCGCGCATGCATAAACCACATAATGGCGCCTGGTGGCTAAAACAACAGGATGTGGATCGGTAGCACGTGGCCGAGAACAATAAACGTAGCAGAGGAGTTTATTTACACCAAACAAACATTGTCACACATTGTAATGGACTATAAACAAACAACTAGGACTTCCGTAAACAAAATATTGTAAATATATGATTTCTCGTAATACGCGCTAGCAGAGATTCCAGCCTTACGAGAAATCACGTTATATGCGTGCAAAGGGTTAAAGGACATAAAGCTCCCAGATGCAGAATATAGGGGAGGTATTATTGGATGACTTGTTTGGCTGGGTTGCTTATTACTTGAAGTAGATCTCCATCTGGTCCATAAAGAGGGGTCTATGGCAACAACTATGATTTCTATCATAGCCATCTAAAAGTTTGCCTTATAATTTACCGCTATGTATGCCTAATGGAAATTAAATAATCATTACTTAAATTTGTATTTGCTGACAAAGTAAATTTATTGTTGTTTGTGTGATACTTTTAAACCCTGATATTAAACTAATAATTATTAAATAATTCATTACTAAGCCTCTTAGAGGCTTAGCTTCGTAAAACGAATGCATCAGCAAGTAAGCTCTTTAATATTCACTTAGCTACGAATCATTTAATCAATGAATTCAAGTTGATTAAAACAAGCAACTTTAATAGTTATTTTTATTTAGTTATAATTTTGCAGGCCTTGAGTTGTAAAAAACTTTTAATATTTTGAAAATTTAGCATAGTATAGTGTAATAGGTTTGCTGATTAAATTAAAATATATTGTTTGTTTTAGTCCTTTTCTAAACACATAATTGGCCGTCGCCATCAGTTTATGATCGATGCCCTCAATGACAAGTACAAGCTAAAAGTTGAATTGTTGCGTCATGAAGTAAGAGTAAGTATTTATTAATTTTGAAAAAAAGGATTACCATAAATTTATTCTTTTCCATTTTTGAGAAATTATTAAACTTATTTATTTTTGAATTAAATTAGTATCCATGTTATAATTTAAGGACAAACAATTCAATTGTTGACTTCGAACATAGGTTTTAATTTATATTGTGAAATATGTATTTTAATACATATTTTCAAATACCTATTGTAAAACATATATAGTTGAGTCTTGAATTTCCAAGTCCCAATAATTCGAGGTTCCATTAAATTCTAGCGTATTTCTGTTTGAGCCTATTTTATTTATTTGAAAGAAAATGATGAATCCGGCTTCTAAAAATTATTTATAGCTATATGGTATGCAAAGGGAAAGAATCAGGCTTCCCAGATATGTTCATATCAATACTGCATGCATAGGAAATGAGTCTGGCTTCCAAGAAATGTTCATATCAATATACAGTTAACTCTCGATTATCCATGGAATAGGGTGGCCCGGTAATACCGGATAATCAATTCCCCGGATAATCCGCTATGAACAAAGAGTACGCAAAACGATCGATAATCGATTATTACCATAAGTTACATAAATAATGACCCCGGTTAATGCAATTCACAAATAATCTTCAAGAGGACAAAATAAATACAGAAAATAATTTAACATGTACATTTATATGTCTAACTATTTACAATACAATAAGTATATGTCAAAAGTAAGTATGTATGTACATATGTAATTCCTTTACACATAATACTTTCACTTTTTAACAAAAAAATCTGTCACTTTTGTCTGTTTTTCTGTGAGCATTGATTTAGCTTTAATATGTGATCCAAGTTTCTTGAGAACCATTTTGTCGCACAGTGAAGAGTCGTCTTGCTCTAATTATTGTGTCCGTTGTTTTCATCTCAAAAATATTATTTCCACCATATATGGGACATGAAAAAAGTGTATTAGACATTAAAATGTTGTTTTATTTATCGGTTTACAATAAAAAAAGGAAATTTACATAAAATATCAACTAATTCAAATGATAAAATACTACATGACAAAAATAAAATTCAATAAAAAAGATAGAGAAATAAAAATAAAGCATAAAAATTCAAACTACCTACTACTAAAATAACCACTCGGTATGTTTGTTTCTACTTTGCACGTGTGTCACAATGCCATAAAGATCAAAAATGTATATGACAGATATGGATAATGCATATGCCATGTCCTAGACTATTTATAGCCGAGATTAGCTGACATTTGTTTACATTCTTATGATACACATTAGGTTTTCGGGCGTCCAAGCATTTTGTCATTGTCTCTTATATACAGTAGTCTGTTCCCACCTCGAGATGGCTCATTCAATCTAACAGGACAGTTATCGTTTATCCTTGCATTATTTGAGAAAACTTAGTTTTTTTAATTTGTATGATCGTTGTTTTTACCGGATATTGTGCCGCGTTGAGTGGTTAAAAAAAAAGTAATGAATCTGATTGAAATAAAAATAGGATATTTGTAAAACAGTGGCAGACCCCGGATAATCGGGAGTTTACTGTAGTATGCAAAGAAAATGTCAGGCTTTCAATAAACATCCATATAAAGTTCTATAAACTGATTTTGTACATTCTTAATTATAGTACTGTATTACAGTTCATTAAAACCTATTTTTTCTAATGCAAAGGAACACATTTCCGTGTAATCTGAGGGTTTCGGTCCCATCTACCTTGAATTACCGAGACTACTGTATTTTATCTGTGTGTGACAAATTGCTACCCGTGTGAACATTGCAAAAATCTATGTTTTTATAACACATTATAAAGTTGCCAAGCAAATATAAATATGCGGATAGTTTTTTCAATTGATTTTAATTTTAGAAGATAAATTTTAATAAGGTTAATACTGTGAAACCTTCATTAACTCATTGGGGATTAAATGATTCATGTACTGAGGGATCCTGTGGGAATTAATTAATTTCAAAGTCTGTGGTTATGGTAATTGAATTGTATTGAATAAATAATAATATTATGTATTAATTACTTAGTTAAATTAGGTAACTGTCGCTTGAAAATTATTTATTATGTAATAAAAAATTTAATTATTTGTAATCATTATTAGTAAAGAAATAATTATTCATTTTAATATTTAAAATAATACATATTCAAAGTAAATAAATTTATTAAAAATTATATATTACTTACTGTTCGATAGTTTAGTGATCAAAGGTTTCCCCTTTGACTCACTTAACTAATTGTTTACTTTACAGTTATAAAAAGGTAAAATAATGTATAAAACATATTTACACTAATTACATTTGAAAAATACATGGACACAATGGAAAACCCGTCATTGTCATAACAATATCATTAAGTTCACTACTATCGAGTAGCATGCAATCCAACTTGGACGAGTGCGACACACGACCAAGATCTAACTAAGCAATTAATATTAGACTACGAGCTTGACATAAATGGCAGATGATATGTTGATTATAAAAAAGCACTAGGATGGCAATACGAATCGCACCTCATTTGTTCTGTCATTTCCAAAGACTGATATATATATATATATATATATATATATATATATATATATATATATATATATATATATATATATATATATATATGAAGTTAATATATTACTATGTAAGTAATTTTATCCACCATTAAGTGCAATAATTTTACCTTGAGTGATGAGGCACCTTTCGGTCAATTGACCATTGTCGAATCCAATTGACCGAAAGGTGCCTCATCACTCAAGGTAAAATTATTGCACTTAATGGTGGATAAAATTACTTACATAGTAATATATTAACTTCATAAAGTCAGTGCAACGGAAAAACAATGGATAACGTTAAATATCAAGAATATATATATATATATATATATATATATATATATATATATATATATATATATATATAGATAGATAGATTATTTGGACTAGGAGACTGACAGACTTACCTTGGTAAGAGTCCACACAGTGGTCTTTGTCAATCGAAGAGAAAACACAAAACGAAATATGAGAAAATGAAATAAAATAAATGTAAGTTGTGAAAAAAAAAAAAAAAAAAATATATATATATATATATATATATATATATATATATAGATTTTTTGGACTAGGAGACTGACAGACTTACCTTGGTAAGAGTCCACACTGTCGTCTTGAAATAGAAACACATAAAATCACTTAAACAATGATATATTTCAACCACACAGTGGTCTTTGTCAATCGAAGAGAAAACACAAAAAGAAATATGAGAGAATGAAATAAAATAAATATAAGTTGTCAACTTATATTTATTTTATTTCATTCTCTCATATTTCTTTTTGTGTTTTCTCTTCGATTGACAAAGACCACTGTGTGGTTGAAATATATCATTGTTTAAGTGCTTTTATGTGTTTCTATTTCAAGACTACAGTGTGGACTCTTTCTTACCAAGGTAAGTCTGTCAGTCTCCTAGTTCAAAAAATCTAAATAATCTTTACCAACCAAAACTAACCTAAAAATATATATATATATTTTAATTAGCACTTTCTAAAGGCAAACACTCATGAGATAAGTGTGCATTTGCTTATCTGAAGCACGGGTAACACAGGTCAAGCAAACTAAACATTCAACGACTAACTATCAATGACACAAGTTGAGGCAGCAATCCACAATGGATTAAAGTAATACCGTGATTTAAAAATTGTGTAATTTGTTTTCCCTTCATGCAAATTGTAATACATTAAACGTGTACGTCTTTTGATCCCAGTTAATTCAGATAAATGATTCTCTACTCTACTTTTTCTCTTTTATTATGTAATAATAATCCTTAGGTGATAGGAAATGTGTATTAATTTAACTATATTACAAAGGAAAAATTATTTTATAATATGAAATCTAATTTTATTATTGGATACGGTTGCACTTAATACTTCTGTGTTTTTATAAATACAAGTAAATCTTCACTTTAAAATACATTTAATTTGGTTCACTTTTTAACTATCTAAAAACATCATATTTGTAAAACTAATACTTATTGAAGAATTTGTTTATAGATTTCAGAACAACAAAGGGAAATGGAATTGGAACGCAAAGAGCGCCAAGGGATGAAGATGTATAACAAATTTCGTGAATATTGTGCAATGTGTGATATACATTTCTATGGAAATGTCATTTCCCATCGGAAGAATGTGCGACATCAGGTAAACAAGATTAATGCATATGCTTTGTAATTTTATTTTTTTTCCATTAGATTTAGGGGGAATTATATACCTGTTATTGTATATGTATGTTTTTTTAATGAAATTGTGTCTAACCCAGGGGTCAACCTTTGGACTTTAGGGCCTTATGTTCATTCTAGCATGGCTGTAAGGACTGCAAATGTAATCAACCATGAATTTTATTATATTTTATAATTATAGATGTTTTAAATGCAGTACAGAAGGTGATATTAAGTAACGGTTATTAATGGATTTTAAAAGTAAATATTATAAAATAGGTTACTCACTTCCTGATAACAAATTTGACAGTTTTGTAATATAACTCAGAAAAATTTCTTTATTAATGTTTTGAAGTGCTGAAATAAACATGTTCATTTAAAAATGTACAATATTTTAATAAAATAAAACAATTGCCAGGGGGTGAATTTGCCTATATGCACATCCCAAACACTATTTTCCGCTTATATCTCGCCTGTAATTTATTATTGTGGGTAGTGTAATGGTTCTAGCTATTGAGCAACCTATTTGTATTCCAACCCGTAAACGTAAGCTATCCGGGCAGCTCAGGATTCGAAAAACCACAAGTGAATAGGGCCGCATAAAATCATTTCGCGGTCCGTGGGTTGCCGACCCCTAGTCTAACCAGTAAAAACTATTAATGGAATAAACCAAATAATCTTTTATAAATAATTGTATCAAAATTTTTTCACCAAAATGGTGGTTTATTATAATTGCACACTAATGATAAGCCAAAATATAAACACAACTTGCTTTGGTTTTGCTTACCTAGAATGTTGATTATGCAGCTCTTTATTGAAAGCTTGATGTGTTTTTAATGATTTAGAAAAAATGTCAGCATACATACAGATGAACTCCATTTATCCAAATCGCTTTCAGATTTTCAGGAAAAAAAATCACAGAAACGTACTGCTATTTCCAAAATAATGTTATTCTGTCTATGTGCTGTTGGCCTTTTCTCCACAATGCTAGTGGAGGCACAGCGTAAACATTATTTGGATGCTAAGTCATGGTTATAAATTTAGTCTAATAAACATTTTATAAATATATTTACTATGATTTATGTTTAAGAAAGTATATAAGTTTTAGCATGTTAAACAAACAACATCATTATACTTTGTAATTTGTTTAGGGTGATATAATTTGAAATATAGCCCATTTCTCTACACAATGCTACTTTGCACTCAGCATCGGTATCCATGCAAAAATCAAACACTATAAATAAAAGTAATTCACAAGGCTGTCAGTATAAATATATGCTACCGAAATGGTATGTACATTTTTGAAATTCGGATAATTTCAGTAAACAATAACAAATAAAATTGCTTGATATTTTCAATAGATTTCAATCATATTTTCCTTCCTGAAATGTCAGTAGGTTTGTCATTGTCAGAGACATAATTGTTACCATATTTATTAATCACTTACCTCTTATTGAAATAAATCGTTTGTACTCAATTTTTTGTAAGGGCTTAGGTTTAAACAATTCTTCCACTCTACTAACATAATCTTTTTATCTAATTTTTTTGCTGTTATGGGAATTTATTCCTGTCACTATAGGTTTCAATATTTTTCCAAGCTTATGAATTTTTTGTAGGCAATTATATTATGGTTACTGAATTTTTATTTATTTATTTGAATAAATTAACGTTTACTTATTCCTCTACAGAAACTCAAGGCATTTTTGCATCCAAAATGTACTCACTGCCACAAGGAATTTTCGACTAGGCTTGAGTGGGATGAACATAGGCTGACTGCTTCTCATTTGCAGGTAAATATGAGCGTAATTTCTATTGTTAATATTATGTATATAATATTACTATTTTTTAATGTTTTGGTTAATGACTCTTTACAATAAGATCGTACGGATACATCTGTATATATAGACGACTTATTCCCTTCTTGTAATCATTAGAACTTGTTTGGCTATGTCACAAAACTTAAACATGTCTTTGTGATAGCTTATTATGTGAGCCGGAACATGAAATTGTGATTTTGTTGTTGTTTACACACTAAACACAAAAGATATTAAGACAGAGTTGCACATAAGAAAATATAAATACTAAACCAATTGGCCTGACGGAATTTATTTAGGCACACTATAAAAAAAACTATTTCCAGCCAATTGGCATGGCATGTGTTTATATATATTTATTTAGGTTAGTTTTGGTTGGTAAAGATTATTTAGATTTTTTGGACTAGGAGACTGACAGACTTACCTTGGTAAGAGTCCACTCTGTAGTCTTGAAATAGAGACACATAAAAGCACTTAACCAATGATATATTTCAACCGCACAGTGGTCTTTGTCAATCAAAGAGAAAACACAAAAAAGAAATACGAGAGAATGAAATAAAAAATTTTATATATATATTATGAGGACAGACATATTATTGTACAGGCTGTCAAAGTTTTGTAAGCGTAGTTCGCGCATGAAGGAGAAGTGAGTGGGGAGTACGGCCGGCTGTAGAAGGGATGACTCGCGTTAGATGCTTACGTTTGCGTATGCATGCTTTGGCCCGTTCTACTCCAGCTGACGTAAAGAAGGGATACTACTAAGCTATTACGGTCGACTATTTTATTATCTGTGGTCGGTGGACATTAGTGAAAATCCCCCAAGGATATGTCAATCCTTCCACCATGTTGGAGGTCGATCTTTTAGGAAAAAGAGGCTCCCGTAGGCCTAGACCATATAAGCCTACGGTACGGAGAAACCAGAAAATTCACTAAATATATTTTGGTTACAGTATTGGCTACATCGTTTTAATACATTACTTGTAACTCATAATTTTGTTTATAATGGCACAATGTCATCTGCGTCAGACTCTTCACTGTCACTCAGATTTTCCATCACTGCTACTGTCACTGTCATTTGTAGTTATTATACTTTCTAAATGCATGTCCATAGCTCTGTCTGTCTCGTAATATTCATTTTCTATTTTTAATACATGAACCTCCTGTTTCACTGTACTATGATTAGTCTTGATCCCTTTAAAATATTTCTTTTGTAGCCGTTAATAGATTCATCAGTCCATGCTAAATTCGTGGTATCCGTCGAGTGAATATAAGACTCATCTGAAAATATTATTGGCCTATTTTCCGCTCTATACTGTCGAATTTTATTTAAATAGCACTCTTTTAAAGCGTATGTCATGTTTTTCGATCATAACCCTTATTTTATTTTCAGTTTTTTCCATTTAAATCCCATGGATCTTAAAATTTTGCATAAAGTTTCATGAGTGAAATTAAATTCTAATTCCGGATATTCAAGCTTTAAAACTCTTAGAACATTCTTCAATGTTGGGAGCGCGTGATGAGTCGTATGAAAATTAAAAACTATTTTTCGTAATGCACATTTTTTTAAATCATCGATGTTGACTTTTTTAATTTTTCTTGGACGAATTTTACCTGGTGTACTGAATGTTTCGTTTTCTGTTAGTCGTTCTCCCTCCGTCAATAATTTCCTTAATCTATGAACTGATATTCCACAAAGGTTTGATACGCGGTCTTGAATTACCGAGCAAGATATGTTGGAATTTTCAGAAGATATGTTGTTAAATACATTAATAATAATACATTTAGTTTGGCTTCTGAGCGCCACTCCTTTGCCGAACAGATTTGTTGTCTTCGGTTGAGGCATATTTAGTATTGAAAAATACTGTTTTGGTCGATACACTAAACGCATAAACACTGTCACATAAACTAAAACGATAACGGTACTATTTGCTGTGTTGTGCATTCCAGCGAGTCAGCTGTAAAATCCCCCTCCACTATGCACTACTATTTCTCCCCACCATCGTATCTCTACCAAATCCGTCTCTGCGCACCACTCTAACATAACTTTGACAACCTGTACTTAGATAGGTTAACAAAAAATAAGCTTATAAAATTTTGGCAATTCTCTTGGAAAACGCCGATATTGTGGAATCCTCTGTATAAAAAAAAGTGATGTTTACGTTTAAAGTACATTACCTTTGTTATAAAGTATGTGGTTTGTAAATAAAACTTATGTAGAGTTTATTTTGAAGAAGTAGATTTAAAATAGTTGCATAGTATAAAGACAAAATTTAAAGGAATTAATATTTAAAATTAATGTATGTGCCCACATTAAATGAAATGCAATTAATGAATGTGTCTGCATTTTTAAATGTCATGAAAATTCAGTGATTGATTTGGTTGGCATCCAACAAGAAACTATGATGTTGGAAATGGCTTCCTAATAGTCACTAATACAATGAAGGAGAGGTTTTTTATTTAAACGTTACCTGTCAAATGCTAACCAACAGCATTCTTCTTATCTATAAAAAAGATAAAAGTAATTCAATATATTCAACGTAATACAAGTACGAGGCAAATTGAGTATTCCGCTGTTTTGTTGTGAAATTAGGTCAGGAGCAATAATTTTAAAAAGGTTAACATATAATTTGTGTTTTATCTCTTATTGTCAATATGGCATCATTGCCCAATTGACATCATTCTCTTCAAATTATGTATGTTTGTTAATTATTTAATAGAGTAATGTAACATGTTTTTGAGGGTTTAGTTTGCGTATTTTATCAGGTATCTTGATCATTGTTGTTAGTTACAGGCTTAGGACCTGTTTTATTCAATTTGTCAGTTAATTTTATTCAAAATCTCCTACATATTATACATCAAATAACATTCAATAGATGTTAATTTTTATGAAACACAAAATTATCACTTCCCTCATTAAGGAAAATTAACATTGTAACAAAGAGCATTTTACTTTAGATTTAATTTTAATTTAAACATTTCATGGCTTGTGACATAACAGAAACTTTAATCCAGGCAAAATCTTTCACCAACTGTAACTCATTAACAAAATGTTTCCATGCCTACATTTATAAAAACTTTTTTTGTTATTTTTATCTGAAGAACAATCCTTTAAAAAATCCGTTTCTTCCTAAGACCATGTGTTTATGCTGCAGTTTGCTAGTTTTCATGGTTTTGTAGGATGCCACTTTCTATGGTACCTATTTACAAACTTCTCTTTAATCTGATCCTATAAATAGGTTTTAGTTGTTATAAAACCGAAACAGTTTTATAAGATGCAGAAAATAATTTTTAGAAATGTTTAGCAAACAGGACTTTGAGGTATAGTAAACTTTTTATGTAACTTAAATTAGTAATTAAATTCCACTAAATTTATTTTTCGCATCACTGGTAACATTTCTACCAGTGATTCTATCTTATCTTATCCATAAGCATAGGCAGTAATAATCTGCCTCGGTTCGTTTCTAACAAAATCTTTATCACTTATTGTAAATGGCAGGTAGACAACATTTATCCCCATTATTGCCATGGTTTTTCACCAACTGTGTATTAATTTGTCTGCAATTTTAAAGGCTATAATTTTTATGCTCAATATTTCAGAAAGTTGCTGAATATAGACGCACTACTAAGCCAGAAATTAAAGATGATGAATTTGACATTGACGAACTGGCTAATCCAGAATGTGTCAATGAAGGTAAAGTAGACCTCTCTTAACTATTACTATTGTTTTTTTATTTTAAAAAATCGTTTTAAACTCAATTTGAGTAGAAGTGAAAAAATTTGATATATTGAGAAAATATATATAGCTCATTGAAAAAATATTTTTGCAGCTTATTTATGTGTAAAAGTAAAGAAGATAAAATACTTTCTAAGTAGATCTGATTATAAAGAAAATATAACATCTACTTTCTACATTGCCTGTACATAGCTTATAAAAATTTTATGCAGTTTCAGTATTTCGGTCAACTTTTGTTTATTTTTAACCTTTTGTTTTTGTTTATATTCTGACAATTGTGGTTTTATTTGTTCTTATATTATATTATTTTTTGCATAATGTGTGTGTTCTACTAGTATGATAACTCCCATCTTGTCATTGAGCTTTTGGTCTATCTATATTAATAGTTCTGATTTCATATCTGTGGCCAATCATTCTGATATTTATAGTTTCTGTGGTTAGTTCTAAGTACTATACTGTACAAAATTTACATGTCACTGATATATGACATTTTTTATATATAAGTATGATGGTTCTCAATTTTGAAGTCCATTTTAGTTTTTAGGCGAAATGGTAAGGTTTTGTATGGTTTTCTCAGTACTAGGATCTGGTAATTTAGCATGTACTAAATTTGGAAAACCAAATTTCAGATAAATCTCTTTAAAATTCTAAATGAAACAAGCATAGGAAATGTAAAACAGTGATTAATTGAACCTTCAAAATAACATTTAGTACATAGATTAGTATCTACATACATTTAAATGCAACAATTTTATAAAAGTCGATTGCTGTAACAATTTTAATAGTATTTTTCCAGTACAATGGTATTAATGTAAATCTTTTTTTTAAACAATCTTCAATTTTTTGTTTTTTTTTAACAATTTTAGCGGCTATATTCCTCCATCGCTTCATTAATAACACATCAGAAAGCTTATCTTAGTCTGCTTGGTAAACAAACCTAAAAGTAATAAAACGATTAAAAATGCATCTAAGGAATTAAACCACTTGCATATAGAAATTTTAAAACCTAAATGGCAACTCAAACATATACAGTAAAACTTCGATTAACCGTCATTGCCAATTGACCCGACCGTCAGTACCATGAACCGAATACAGTCAGGCCACTAGACCCGACATTGTCTAGTAACGTTTTATGTTTATTTGTACTACTCAGCTGGTGTTGCTACTTTTGGAAAAATGAATGCACAGTATTAAACAACAAGCTTCACACTACTTACAGATATAATTACTTGAGTTTTTGTTAGGTAAATAAACTCCGACTGCATTAAGAACATGATGTTAACTAGGAGCTTTTTGTGAGGAGTTATGGGCCGACACTTATTTGTTATGACGTATTATATTTTTACTACTGTTTTCAAAATTTCACACAAGCTAAACAATAAGTCAGAAATATTGACCAAATATTTAGTTGTATAATAATTCTTACAAAAATGGACTTGCTTGGAATTAAGTACAAATATTGGTACACTTGAATAAACTCATACTTACTAAAAAGTAAATTACTAAGTTTTAAAACTTTTGCTTGTTATGAAATCATGTGTAGTATTTATCGTATCTGAAGCATTGCTTATCAGACAGAGAATATGTTTACACTTCTGTTCTATACACAAAATATTTGTAAACTCACAAATCAATCACGTTTACATGCTTTAGTGATAGGCGCCAAAACACTTTTATCGCCAGTCAGCTTATTATGTGGGTAACCGGAAAATGAAATTGTAGTTTTGTTTATTGTTTACAGAAAACACAAAAATATTAACAGTGTTGCACAGATAAGAAAATATAATTAAATAAAGAAACATTTTCAGGCCAGTTGGCCTGACTGAGTTTATTTACGTATCATTTATGGTAGGAAAAATTATTGGCCCGACACGTACTTTTATAAATATTATGATAAGAAACGTATATTTGTACTTAGATATGATAGAGGGAACAAAGAATAAGTACACATTATTAAAAATAGGCTTTAAAATATTTTGGCAATTCTCTATGAAAACGCCGATGTTGTGGCCGGCAGGTAAAGTATTAACGTACAGTGACACGTTCGCTTTGTTTGTTAAACTACATGAACTATTTCACCAGTAGGTTTGTATTACTGTACATTATTTTGCTACATTTGTAGCTACTGTGCGGATCTTTTTATCATATAATAAATAGTTTTATTTGCTATTACAATCGTGTTTACTTTCTTTTCGCTCCGAAATACATTACTGTGAGAGTGATGTCTGTATAATATAATTGATTGAGGCTACGTTTTGAAGGAATAATACAGTGTTTCTGTTATCCGTCTATTTGCTCAACACGGTTAATCGAGTTTTTACTGTATTTACGGTTTTATAAAACTTAGTGTCCTATAAAAACCTACAATTTTAAGTTTATACATACTGTACTGTATAATGCAGTACAGTACAGCACTGGACATTAAAACTAACTTAACTTACCTCTAAGGCATTGAAAAGTGTCATTATTACATATATTTTCTTTTCTCTGACTGTTTCGGTTGAATGCGATTTTTGTTAATGGAGTTTCTGCTGTAGTGTATTTCATATACAGTGCTCAGAAGGTTGAATGATTATTTTGAAGTAATTTCTTGAATATAAACAAATTCATACTTAAAAATAAAATTCATACCCGATTTCTCTTTAAAACACACCAAACAAATTTGTAATTCATTCTAACTGCATTATAAATATCCTGTCCTTCAATGTAAGTTGTAATATGTTATAGGTGAAATGGTGAACAAAGATATTGATCTAATAACACGACAACAATCTGAGGAAGAATTGGTTGAAATCAATGATGATGCAAAAGAAAAGACTGAAGAAGAACCAAGTAAAGAAGGTGAAGAAAAGGTTATTAAAGAAGAAAAAGATGAAAAAGACGAAGTGACGCCAGCAGCAACTCCTAAGGTTGAAGAAAAATACAATGGCATTGATCTAGATCCATCTAAATTACCCAAGTACAGTCCTACTCTCTCTGTTGGTAGGTGTATCAGTAAATTAGTACATTATTCATTTATCACGTTTATAAATTTAATGATGAAAAAATGTTCCTTCAGCACTAAAACTAAATTAACAAAGAACCTAAAGAATCATTTCAATTCAGTTTTCTTTATTAAATCAATTTATGCCAGTAGAAGGTTTAGTAAAGCTTGAAGTTTATTTCAAATCTTTTTGTTTATATAATACTGACATACCTTACCTTGGTACATGATAATCCTGTCCTTGTTTTCATCATACGTGGGAAGAAACAATAATAAAACAGTGAATATATTACTAAAATACTTCAACCTGTAATTTAGAAAAAAGGAAGAAGTAAAAATCAAGTTTTTTCTTGTGATTCTCAAAGATTCCAGCATGTATGAAATACATAAAAAGTTTAATGTGTTTCTTTTTATCTGTATATCCATCACTATAATTATTTGTACGTAGGGGTTTGTTTTTGTGACATTAAGAACAATAAATTTTCTATAAATTTGGCTTATTGTTAATTTCTATTTTGGTTTGGAGTAGCTGTTTCACTACAAATAATGCCCTGGAAGATATTTAGAGTTAATGTGAAATGGCTGTTGGAATGATAAACCAGAAAGGTTTATGGCATACAAGTATTTTTATTTTTATTATGAGGCTTCTATTGTATTATCTTGACGAGTAGATATTTTAGCACTAAAATTATCTTAGCATAATTTGAGATTTCTTTTTGAGATAATATGCACAGGTACTCCCACCTCCATATTTAAAAATAATTGACTTTTGTTTGTAGTTTAGAATGTCAGGTTGGTTCTGATAACATTAATATTTTTTTAAATTAAGATAGGCTGCTGACAAACTTATTTTAATAATAATCCAGTTTGTTTTCATGATATAGACATAAAAAGAAACACTAAAACATGTATGTATTTCATGTCAGACAAACTGCCTTCTTTATCAATTAGATAGGAGATAGATCTGATAACGAGTCTCAGATATCTAGAACTTAAAAAAAAAAATACATATCGAGCATTCGGTGATTTGGTTTTGCACATTTTTAAAAATAAATCGTAAAACCCCAAAACCACAATGATGTTCAGTGTATTTTAATGGAATATCACCTATGTACAACCACAATGTTAACATATTTAGAAGTAAAGTCATACTACAGTAAACTCCCGATTATCCGTGGAATAGCGTGGCCTGGCAACGCCGGATAACTGAATTCCTTGGATAATCCGCTATGAACAAAGGATACGCAAAACAATCGATAATCGATTATTATACCATAAGTTACACAAATTACCACGGTTAATGCGATTCACAAATAATCTTCAGAGGACATAATAAATACAGAAAATAATTTAAAATGTCGATGTATTTGACGGATTATAACATGTACATTTATATGTCTATTTACAATACGTACATAAGTATATGTCAAAAGTAAGTACAGTAGAACGTCGGTTATCCGAACTAATTGGGACCTGAGGGTGTTCGGATAATCAAACATAGTTTTAATAATGCCATTTGAGGCGCTTACTGATAGGTAAATTATTGATTAAGCATGTGGAAATTAAAAACACAACATATTTACGTATACATAATACTTTTATTATATTATCAACTCTTTTATATAATTTTGTACTGAAGTTAATATAATATTCACACATTTTATAAAGAGTAATGTCAAATTAAAAAAAAAATAGAAACATAAAAATATGATAAAGTAACATTTTTAATACTGTAATGTATTGCATTGGAATTACTTTGTAAAATAGTCTTTTATTGTCTTTTGCTTTAAACTTGAGGACCGTTTTTTAGCTGCTAAGTCCCTAAGCCTCTTTAGCAGTAAAAGCTGAGTTGGGCAGCTCTCCTCTTGCTTTTCAAGCCAAGACATCGCAGTATTAAATACCGAAAAAGCTTCTTCATGACTTGGACGATTCTTGGTGCTTTCTGCAGTATCTGTGTTACAGTCTTCATCGCTGTCATGCTGGGTGGTATCTTCAGCCAGCATCAGAGAAACAATTTCCTCATCATCAATGATCTGGAAGCCTGGGTCATTGTCCATTGTTAGCCAATCTTCAGTATCTTGTATGTCACATTCTGAAAATCCAGGAATTTCTCCATACAACTCCAAAAATTCATCAACATCTTCCTGGTCTGTAACTTCAGGCTCTATGTTTTCACGAGTCTTTTCTAAAATTTTGTTCCAAGCATTTTTTAAGTTGCTTTCTTTCATGGTGCTCCAAGAGTCTGCTATCATGTAAGAACAATCTTTGACATTGAGTTTTTTGGCAAATTGCACAACACTTTCTTCATTGGCATCAGCAAGTAACAAGCGACGAAGAACTTGCTTTTTGTACATCCTTTTAAGCTTTTCTATAACGCCCTGGTCCATGGGCTGAAGTAACGCTGTCACGTTAGGTGGTAAATAGGTCACTTTAAAGTCCTCGTCGATTGAGTTCAATATTTCAACATCCGGGTGGGTTGGGGCATTGTCTATAACGAGAAGTACTTTCCCCAGCTTATTATCTTTTTTGTACTTTTTGACATCAGGGATAAATTCATTAGTAAACCAGTCTAAAAAAATTTCACAATTCATCCACGCATTCTTTTGTGATTTGTAGGTAAGAGGTAAACAAGTCACATTTTTAAAACACCTAGGCTTTTTAGATTTGCTTATCATTAGGAGAGGCAATGCATGCGTACCAGTAGCGTTTGCTGCAACCATGATTGTTACACGCTCCTTGCTAACCTTAAATCCTGGCGCCGCCTTTTCTCGTTTTGATGCCAATGATTTACGCGGCAGTGCCTTCCAATTAAGGCCTGTTTCATCAGCATTGTATACCAAATCCAATGAATATCCTTCATCTTTTAACAGTTTGGAAAATGTCTCTTTATATTTTTCTGCAGCTGCAGAATCTCCAGATAATATTTCACCTTGTATGTCAAGCTCACGTACACCATGGCGTGATTTAAAATTCTTCAACCACCCTGTACTAGCCTTGAAGTCGGCTGACCCACCAAGTTTTTTTTGATTTGGATGGCTTTTTCACAAAGCAAAGGGCCTGATATTGGTTCCCCCTTTGTTCGCCTTTGAATGAACCATAGATACATCGCCTCTTCTAATTTTTCATCTTGAGGTCTTTTCATCGATTTCCTTTTTCTAGATCCATCTTCGCTGTCCAGTTTGGAGGCAAATTTAAGGATTTCAGATTTTTTACTTTTTATCTCTGATATTGTTGCCTTGCCAACGTTAAATTGTTTTGCTAAAGATATCCCTGTTTCACCTTTTTCTAGTTTTTCAATGATTTTTAATTTTGATTCAATAGATAAAACATTTCTGCTTCTTTTATTAGGTTTACTAGGGGTCGCCATGTCAAATTATAAACATCCTACGGCCTACAATATTACAACTAACCTAACCTTAAAACAACAATAATGTACAGAATAAAAGAAAAAACTAACTTACTGGACTAATGTTCTTGAAACTACTGTACAGTCCAATACTATTAACTTCACAAATTATAAACTAAACTGTAATGTACTTTTAGCGCTGCACTATGCGAATGAATGATTGACAAGGACGCGACTGCTGTGAGTGCCGTCTAACGTCTGCTACGTCGCACGGCGGCGCCGACTACCAAGGTCAAACTGACGAGTGTTTATTACGCGGTGACGTTTGATCTAGTTCAGGTTACACGCAACCTTTTTTCGTGTTCGGATAATTGACGTTTCGGATAATTGACGTTCGGATAACCGACGTTCTACTGTATGTACATATGTAATTTCCTTTACACATAATACTTTCACTTTTTAACAAAAATTCTGTCAATTTCATCTGTTTTTTGTGAGCATTGATTTACCTTTAATGTGCGATCTAAGTTTCTTGAGAACCATTTTGTCGCACATTGAAGAGTCGTCTTGCTCCTCTACGTACTGAATAAGGCAATCGACGGACCCCAACACAGTGTCATGGCTGATCTTAGCCTCCTCATCTTCACTCTCTTCCAAGACCAATAAATATTTTTTGGTCCATCCAAGCCTTTTTTTGGTTGAAGTCCACCAGGAGGTTTTCCGCTCGCATTCCTTTGAAAGATCTGGGTTTCTTTGACTTCCCGATTACAAAGAGTTTTAATTTGTGTTCCGGTAGCGTTGCTACACGGCATTATTGTAATCCTCTCTTTACTGGACTTATGGCCTGGAGCTTGCCTTTTTTTTTGAAATGCTAGTGTTCGTGTCGGCAAACATTTCCAAAAAAGGCAGACTCGTCTGCATTATAAACGTGTTCAAATGAAATCTCTTCTTGTTGGAGAAACTGTAAAAATTCAGTTTTAAATTCTTCAGCTGCCTGTTCGCCACCACTTAATTTTTCTCCGTGGAGTCCAATTTCTCGTATACCATGGCGCTGCTTAAACCGCATCAGCCATCCTGACGATGCATCAAACTTGCCATCTAAACCAAGCATCTCATAAAATTCTTTGGCCTTTGCAGCAACAATCGGTCCTGAAATTGGGGTACCCTCACTTCTCACTTGACTCACCCATGATACAATTGCCGAATCAAAGTCCTCGTGCGTGTTGGATTTCATTGTTTTTCTTTTCCTCAATGATGAGGAACTATGAGAGGCGGCTGCAAACTCCATTAATTTATATTTCTGTTTCACAATATCACAAACAGTTGGTTGTCCTATTGCAAACTTCGAGCTTAAATATTTTACAGAGGCACCATTTTCTACTTCTTTTATCAATTCTAATTTTTCTGGAACTGATAGCACTACTTTTTCCTTTTTTCACTCTTTGTTGAATTTTCACATGAATCTGATTGGAATAAAATTGGATATTTGTAAAACTGGCAGACCCCGGATAATCCGCAAACAGGTTAATCCTCCCACGGATAATCGGGAGTTTACTGTATTTAAAAAGATTACAAACTAAACTTGTTTTTCACACTTCTCCCTTTCAATTTGACCCACTCCATGTTGTGTCCTGGATCATTGACTTTCAAGCAAGGTAGAACTTTTTTAAAGTAAAAAACATGGTAATGTGAGTGCATAGGACTGACTGCTTTGATGAGATGGATCATGTGGAATAATAAGCTTACTTATATTATTATGATTTTAACCTTTAATGGTGTTAACACATTGTGGTTTACTGACTAGGTCAGCTATTCACGGCAATTTATTAGTAGCCGTTATAAAGGCTAGCCAAACTAGTCATGAATTTTGTCATTGATTGATTTGTTTGCTTCTAGTGAGTTTATTTTTCTGATGTCACACACAAGACTAGACTTGTGCTTTCTAAGTGATATTTATCATCTCTCGAAACTTGCAGTATAAATAAAGAAAGATATTTATGACCCGTGACCTTCTATCAGACATCTAAACATAAGAGAAAGCTTCAGTAGTTTTATGTCAACTGAAGTGAGAAGTTCAATATAGGTTTTACTAGGTGTTTTCTTTCTAAAGGATATTTATCATCTCTGGAAACTTGCAGTATAAATAAAGAAAGATATTTATGACCCGTGACCTTCTATCAGACATCTAAACATAACAGAAAGCCTCAGTAATTTTATGTCAACTGAAGTGAGACTTTCAATATAGGTTTTACTGAATGTCGCCAGTAGCTGATGTATGTTGAATATAAGTAATTTTTTTTTGTAATTAGTGTATTCTTGTATACATATAAAATGAGAAATGAACAATAATAGTGGAATCCTAGAATTTAAAACAGGGGTTCCCAAACTGAGGGGCGTGGAGAAAGTCCGGGGTGGGCGTGATACCCAAATGAAATAAATTTCAAAATTACAAAAATAATTTCCTACAAAAAAAATAAAACTTATTGGTGTATGCACAGATGGTGCTCCTTAATGCTGGGTTCTCATTCAGGCTTTGTGCAGTTGGTCAAAGAGAAGAATGCTGATGTGGTTGGGATTCGTTGTTTTATTCACCGCAAAGCCTTGGCAGCAAAAATGCTTCCATACGAACTCAGTGCTGTTTTAAAGCTATGTATTAAAGTAGTCAACTACGTTAAGAACAGTGCATTAAATACTCGACTGCTTAAAGTTCTTTGTGAAGATTTAGGAAGTGACCACACAACGCTGCTATTTCATACAGAAGTACGATAGCTATCAAAAGGCAATATGTTGGGAAGACTATTTGAGCTCCGTGATGAAGTGATTACGTTTTTGGCATAGCAGAAACAAAACGAGCTTAGTGCAGAGTTAAAAAAAAACCAGTAACCCAGTGATTTTGGCCTATTCATCAGACTTTTTTCACACGTTAAACAACCTAAACTTGAGACTGCAAGGTGCATACTCAAATATAGTAACACATCAGGATGCCATCAACATGTACGTTGAAAAACTACAACTTTGGATACGTAAAGTGTCCATTAACCCCAGCAACTATTCAAGTTTCAGCAAAGTAGTATCAGTCTCAAAAGAAGCGCGTTTTGAGGACGTTTTTGAAGGACCGCTTTTGAAAAACTTGATAATTGACCATTTGAATAACCTCAAGGAATAGTTCAGCAGGTATTTTCCTAACTTCAGAGGAGTTTTACAAACTATCAACCAACCCGTTCCACATGGACATACAGTTGCTGGCAGAAGAGTTGCAAGAGGAGGAAATAGAAATAAAAAATGACTCTGCTGCAAGATACGATTTTGAACAAATGGACAAGCCCTCATTTTGGTTAAAAGTACTTAAAAGTTTACCCCAGTGTTTCAGAGAAAGCTGTTCGGATGTACTTGCCTTTTTCAACAACATACATGTGCGAAAAAGCGTTTCCAACTCTTGTGGCGATCAAAACAAAGTACCGCAACAAACGATGTCGACAGTGACCTACGCTGTACTTTGTCTGAAACTCAACCCAGGATCTGTCAACTTATTCAGAACATGCAAGCGCACCCATCTCACTAAATTACATTTTATGTTTTGTTTTTGTAAGTAGGTAGGCTTATTGTTTCACCTTCCTTAAATTGAAAATTTATTTGTGTTACAATGTTAAATTTTGTATCAGTAATTATATTCGTTTTTCATGTAATACTTGTTTTAATTTTCATCATACTTACAATTATCGAATCTTTCCATTCTGCGATACCGCATTCAACAGTGAACAAAAAATCTACCTACTCACCGTATCAAGTAGGCACATACTTGTACGAGTTCATGTACTTTTACAAGTAGGAGTTGCTATGTACGGCACCGTGGAAATAAGGTATTGCAAAATGGAAAGCTGATATGTATAGGGGGCGTGGGGGTCTCCAAATAACTAGAGGGGTGCGTGGTACAAAAAAGTTTGGGAACCCCTGATCTAAAACAACCTTCAGACCGTAAATTTGTTTTTACTAATTACGATTACACATAATAATTAATTCACAAAAAAATAAACTGAGATACAAAATAAGAAATGGCACCTGGATAAAAAATAAATAATATTTATTGCTTTATAAGATAATATTTTTGTAGCAAAATACAACTTAATTGTTGCGAGGAATTAATTTGTACTCACTAGTGCCTGTGGTGCGTAGTGGGTTAATGAGATATACAAAAAAAAAGTTATATGGTATTGAATAATATATATTTTTAACGTTGTTGTCGTTCACAGAATTTATTATTATTTTATCAGTAAATGATACTTATTAAACTGCCTTTTTCCTTTCTTTTCTTCTTTTTTAAAATTTTTAAATAAAAATCAGAATCTTATTGCAACAGTAAAATCTGAAGCATCCAATCTTTTATAATAAATTTGTTAATATTTTGAAACAACCCAAGATGACTGTCCTTGTAACTAAGTTTGTCATTGATCTATAATTTTAGTGCAAGTCTTGCCTTGAAAAGAATATGGGGGAACTGTATTTAGAGAGTAGTATTTAGCATGTCAACTTGAATGATCATTACTATTATATTAAATATAAATTTATTTGTTTTGTGCTTGACTACTTACGTAATATCTGATGTCTGAAACTTATGAATTACTAACAAAACGTCGGTTTCATAGATTTATTTTGAAAAAATAAAATGAATGTTTGCTTTAGGGCAAGATCTGGTGAAGTCTATATCAGGATTTTTGTGCCGAGGATGCAAGAAATTTATGGCTGAGGAAGAGGATTATAAGGTCCATTGCCGGACAATGAGTCACTTTAACAATTACTGTAATCTGGTGAGGGCCAAGGTAAGCAATGAGTACAAAAATATAAACAGATGTGCTGTAAATATAAGTCCAGTTGATATACAAAATGGTTTTTTTTCTATTAATAAAAATGATTACAGTACGATTCTAAAATTTTTAATTATTTTATCATTTTTGGAAAAACCAATGATATTCGTTTGTTGATTGTTAAAAATATTTTTTGTAATTATTTGTTTCAGGCACGTGTATCTGCTAGAAAGAGGCGTGAAGAAAATTCAATTGAAAAAGCAGAGAAAATTGAAAAAGGAGATGAAAAAGATAAACTAAATGTTGTAAGTAAATAGAGTGCCATGTGCAGTAGTAAATAAATACAGAGAATAAGATTTTAATGGTTGACATCTTTTTTAAAATGTCAAGCTCTTTAGGTACTGTTTCAAGAAATGGAAGATATTTCATCAAATAATTTTTTGTAATTATTAGAACAAATTGTTGACAGATTTTGAGAAACCGCGTTCCATATTGATTATCTTTCTGATATGCCTAAAAATAATATAATTTGTTATGTACCTAATTAACAGGAAATTTTTAACTTTAGGAAACAAAATTTTCATGATCTTTTCACTTTAATTGTTTGAAGAATTCCTCTAGTGTTCCAATATAGAAGGTATTTCGGAATTTGATGTATTCAAATAAAACAACATCTTTTCAAGATAATTACATGTTTTATAATTATGTTAAATTTCTCGGATCTTAGGCTTTTTTCATCAGGTTAGTGTGTCAATTGTAGTGTGTAATATTGATGTATTTTATTGGCCATGACAGTTGGGGAAACCTGAAAATTTATATTAAACTTATGACAAATCTACTAAGAAAAGATTGCCTTATTTGATTGAAAATGTTTTAGTTTTCCACAAATTTACTCAAATTATACACAAGTTGAACAAGTCATTAATTAATTGTAAATTGAATTTATTTATAATTGAAAACTACACAAATGCTGCAAGTTATTGAAGTCATTAATTACTTTAATATAAATGTAAAAATTCTTTAATTTTGTTTACTGGTACTACATGCTATTCTAACGATCTTCCCCTATTTCATAATACTAACTGGTGAGAGACTCTCACCTCACCAGTATGATTTACATAAAATATTGTTATTTTAATTTTAGAAGGTTTACTTTTATCAAAATTTTGTTCTTATATTTTATCACTTCGTCTTATTTTCATGTTTTTTTTTGTGTGTGTTAACCTGAAGGGTGACTCTGATCCTTTAATTTTGTCTTTTAGTTGTTTTCAATAATTGAAATTTGTTATAATTTCATATTAATATTCTATTTTTTAGGTTAGTTCAGGTAAAGATTAAAGCTCATTGTAAGTTTTTGGTCTAGAAGGAGACTAACAGAAATACCATGGTAAATAAGCCAGTCGGTTTTTGTCATGGTGTATACATACATAAACACAACTGAATCTTTTTATATATTTCAGATGCTTTGTATCTTTTGTCAGTCACTAAAAATGTGAATGGAGTGACTTTGTATTGAAGTTTGGGGATTATCTTGATTTGGTATGATAATTAGCATCTGCTCAATTCACAAGAGCGTGTTTTATTTTTATGGTAAATTCATCATCAAGAGAGTTAAGATGCTGTTTTATATAGTAATACCAAAAGTGTGATGAAAATATTAAAACTTGTAATACTATATTTTTGGATAAAAATGTGGAATGAAACATCGGTAGTGCTTGTTTCAAATAAAATTTGTTGTAATGATACTTTTAATATTCGTTAGAAAATATTAGTTCTTATTTATTGACTCTTTTTGTTCTAGACTGATGATGAAGGAAATTGGAAGAGGCGTAAATGTACCAAGGATGGAGAAGAAGAGGAAGACGGAGAAGGAGCAAATGCGAATGATGAGCAGATGGAATTGGACGAAGATGGAAAGATCGAAGGAGTTAAAACAGAACAAGGAGATACAACTGAAACTGATTGGAATGTAGTTGATGACATTGATGACCAAAATGTGTCGATTAAAGAGGAGAATAAATCCCAAGAAGAAGAGGAAGAGGAGGAAGAAAAGGATGAAGAGGTGGTACCCAAAGCTAGAACCCGTGGTAGAGGTGGAAAAGCAAAACGTGGGGGGAAATAAAAATTTTAAAACAATTCCTTTTAATGTTGTTCTAAGTAAATCATTATCACTACTACTATTGGTATAATTTACGAAGCAAGTTTTATTGTTTATTAGGATATTAAATTGTCGTACCTCTGATTGGTAGAAATCCATGTTTAATAAATGTTTTGTTTTATTTTTTTTTTATAGTGATACCTATCATTAATTATTAGGAAGATTTCAATGTTATTACAAAAGAAATCATGCATAAAGTTTATTTGGATATAAAAAAAATATCCTCCTTTTAGTTAATAGCTTCTGCTCTTAATGCAGCAGTATTGGTTTCCCCTTCAGTAAATACATTAAAAGTTTTATCTAGCTAATAAACTGTTTAATACATAGTTTGTACAATAGATTTATGTTTTAGTATTTTAAATTGTTCACCAATGGCATGAATTTTCTAATAAAATAAAACAAAGCCACTTGAATATTTAATGTTTGACAAATTAATTTAGTTATAATTATTATTGCAATTTTATGCAAGTTGTTTGTTTTAGGTTACATATTTCAGTAAATAGTTGTGAAAATTAATTCAATTTTTAAGAGAATGAGGTTCTAAACTTACCTGCTGTAATTACCTTGACATTTTTTCTATTTTGCTCTTTTATTATTTACAAAATAAAACTAATATAGTAATGTCTGTTTCTAGATGTCTCCAGTCCATTAACATTCGTGCTTTGATATTTTGGTTTTTATCTTTTAAAAGATTGGAAATTTGTATTAATTCCCTGCCATAGAAGATGTTTGTACTGGTTGTCTCAAAAAACACTTCATATATGTATAATTTGTCTAAAACAGGTTTGGATTTGCAAGTGATTTGTTCAATATATTTGTGAGATGTATTCAGCTATAATAAAATGTTTTATGAGTAGGCTAGCAATTTTGGCAATGTGTTTGTTTATGAAACCATTGGTTTTAAAATAATGCTTGTATAAAATGATGACTGTTGTTATATGACACCTTTGTTTCATTTACCATTTAGTAAATTTTTATGTAAATGATTTTCTAATTTGTTTCATGTTTTGAATAATAAATTCTTATTTGATGTATGTATAATGATTACTATCATTATTATTCTATGCTGATCTACAAGGGGTTAGTATGGGCACCACTTATCATTCCGGAGAAACTAAGCATTAACTAAACGTCCACTATACAAAATCGGGCGGGTAGCTTGTTTAGAGCTGTTGCCACGTATGGAACCGGCCTCGCGATGTATGGTCAAAAGTCGCTTACCCCTAAGCATATAAATAGTATTGTGTAGTTCGAGTCAGGCTGTCAGTCTATCGCCTGTCTGTGACTCTTTTTGCCATGTGGTAATGATGCATTTTTGGCCACCTGCCTGATTCCGTGCAGTGGACTTTGGTTGTTGAGCTCCCATTTTAAGTTTAGCATAGGTGCAATAAAAATACCATATTTGAATATATTTTTCCGTACTTGAGTAAATTATTTTGTTTGTGCTTATATTAGAATAGTTTGACTAATTGTATTGTTAGTATCTATTGTGTATTTATATTATTATTTTCTATTTTTATGTGAAAATGAGATGTAGGACTCTGCATCAGTTCTAAATGTGTGCGTTGAGACGGCCAAAAGTCTCGAAGGAAAGATTTTGTTTTTAGGTCAAAATCGTTTTAAAATATTAATTTGTAAAAGTTTAGAAATCACATCGCCGCTATGGAATGTAGCAGGCAAGCAGGTGCGTTATCTGTTTAGGTAAACAAGGCCTGTCCAAAGGGCTGACTTGGTGCACGAAACAGAGCAACTACGAAGAAAAAATAAGAAGATAAAAGTAATTTATTTAATAAATGTAATTGAAAAATGGTTTAATAAATGCTCCAAAAATTAGAAAATATCAAGGGCAGGAAGAAATAGTTTCGAGTGCCATTAAAGAGCAACTTACGATTGGAGGGGGCTAGAATTGTCATTCAAGTTCATAATAACATCTTGAAGGGTAAAAAAAGACTATGGCATTGAAAAATATTACACCATATGTAACATTTTCAAGTATCAGCGAAAAAACAAGCAAATATCTTCAAAAGAAAGTTCAATAGGACACGTAAGTTATAAGTCTAGACAAACCGATAAACCCGGTAGCAGGGTAGGGGAAACTGCCCGCTATCATGGACTCGCAAATCAGCTTTGGTTGGAGACGGTCGTGTTTCCGGAGATCCAGAAGGAAGTTCCAGGATGCTGTTCCGTGGCTGAGAAGGAAACCAGGCCTAAGATGGACGTTGAGATGATCTGCCTTCGAGTGCCCACAAAAACGAACTTGATCTTTTTAATAATTAAAATTTTATAAAAAAGTATTGAAACCTATCAGTGCCGATGGCTACAAGAACGAAGAGTCAATGAATGCCACAGCCACCCAATGAAAGTTTTTGGGGCAAGTCTAAATTTTAATAGAAATTAACCATTTATTAAATCTAGTAAAAATTTCTTAAAATCATGTTATCAGATTTTTTAATACAAAAATTTAATCACTTGTTGAAAATTAATAATTAAAGAATATATAAGCAAATTTTTATTTTTTAAACAGTAATAATATTGGTCAAATATTAAATTACAAGTTCTAGAATCATAAGGTCAAGTAATAAAAAGTTAACGTTTTTATAAAGTCAAAATCTATATGTGTTCAAAATCAATATTAATATAATTTATTTAGAGTCAATGTCCATATATACTAAATCTAGCATCAAATAACTGTAAAATCGTAAATCCAGTAAATTTGGTTCTAAAATCCTTAATGTTTGGGAGCACAAATATATAAAGTAAAATCAAAGGCACTAGGAAATACTTTTTCATGTTACTTCCACAAAAATTTATATGGACATAAAATAAATAGATATAAATTTTTCTTCTGTTATATTTAAATATGTATGTGATTTTATGTGTGAGGTTTTGAACTCTAAAAGGACTTCAAACGTTTGAAACAGTTAAATAATAAGTCTTATCCAATTGACTGTTGAACTTTATGCTAAGATTATATGAACATTTCAGAACTTTATAAAATATTCAAATATATTTCACATCTAAAGAATTGCTTATAATTAATAGCAAATAAATAAAAATTGTATGGAATTTAATTAAGAATTATATGATATTTTAGAAAAGCAAATTTAATTTATATTTTTCATTTTTTCAAATAATTAAAACAAAATAGATCAAACAAAAGCTGTTTCTAATTATTAATATTAACCTGTGGTAAAGCTAGTAAATAAAATATCTGAAATTTGTCCAACCAGGAACAAGAATAAAATTAGATAATTGAAATAAACTAGCAAAAAGATTTTTAACAAATATTATTGAAATAAGAAAGTAACAGAAATTTATAGTCCAACGAAATTTTATAAGGTGAGTTTAAACTTTTGGTTGGTTTTTAAAACAAAGTCCAGGGATCTATCCATTGGCAGATCACGCTCGACACACCACAGGTACCAGGATATGGTAAGTCGGGTGGGATCATATTTTGCCCGCGGTTGAACTGACGTATTTCGGCCCTACAGTGTCCATCATCGCCAGGTATAGCTTACACGATAAACGTGTAAATGTGGGCACATTGTTGGTAGGGTGTGGAACTCGAAAATCGGGTACAAAATATTCTCCCTTTGAGGGTGCAAACTTAAGGGTGAAAATTGGCGACTGTGACAGAATGCGATTTAGAAAAGTAATATAAAAACAATTAAATAAATAAATAAACTTTTGATGTACATAAGCTAAGAAAATAAAATTCATAATTTCAATGCAGTTATAATAGTTCAAATTGCGGAATTTCTCCCCAAAGATCAGGGACTGAAAATTCTCTCTTGAGAGGGTACAAACTTTCAAGGTTTGGCCATGGCAGCGTACATAAATGTCCAACATGCTCAATTACAAAACTGCACAAATCTTAAATTTCAGGACTATGTTTCGGCAAAAACTCTCAAGTATTATGAATCCATGGTCAATGTCAATCTTTGACAAAGACCACTGTGTGGTTGAAATATATCATTGTTTAAGTGCTTTTATGTGTTTCTATTTCAAGACTACAGTGTGGACTCTTACCAAGGTAAGTCTGTCAGTCTCCTAGCCCAAAAAATCTCTCTCTATATATATATATATATATATATATATGAAGTTAATATATTACTATTGTAAGTAATTTTATCCACCATTAAGTGCAATGATTTTACCTTGTGTGATGAGGCGCCTTTCGGTCACTTGACCATTGTCGAATCACTCGAGTGAAAATTACTTACAATAGTAATATATTAACTTCATAAAGTCAGTGCAATGGATAATGTAAAATATCAAGAATTTAACAGAGTGATTCGTCAATGGTCAAGTGACCGAAAGGCGCCTCATCACATAAGGTAAAATCATTGCACTTAATGGTGGATAAAATTACTTACAATAGTAATATATTAACTTCATAAAGTCAGTGCAACGGAGAAACAATGGATAACGTAAAATATCAAGAATATATATATATATGAAGTTAATATAATACTGTGTGAGTATTTTATCCACCATTAAGTGCAATAATTTTACCTTGAGTGATGAGGCACCTTTCGGTCGTTGACCATTGTCGAATCACTGATTTTTCTCTACTGTGGATGCTACGTCCGTGAAGCCGGTGTTTGTTGACGTTACGTGCACTTTTTCTTGATCTGTGTGTATGATATTTCTGTATAGTATGTCTTCTGTATATGTTGTTTGTAGATTCATTAATGAATCCGTATACTTATGTCCGAAACGCCCGTCCTCAACAAGCAAAGTAAGTGCTACAATAGGCAAGTTTAAAACATTTAAAAGTGTTTAGCCACTCTGTAACTATATGACTACTGTACAAAACCTTCCCAAAACGTCTACAACACTTCTAGACTTCAGCATAAAAAAATCGGAAGCAACCCCATAAGCACTAAAAGCTCATACACTAGAGATGATGGCTACGCAGTACCCTGCTTACAGCTGGCTGCATATCTACACCGACGGCTCATATAATCCAGCAATAATTGGTTCTGTACCACATTCCTGGCTTCTCCGCGGTTGGTACTAATACAAGCATCTTCGATGGGGAGATATGAGACATCCACCGCCTTGTTACACTCTTGACAGGAAGCCAAATAACCCAGTTTTCTTCGTTGACTCGCAAGTGGCAGTATTAGCACTTGCTCAAATACCTCCACAGTGTGCCTCAGAACCATTAATTGCCGCCTGGAAATGAAAAAAACTCATCAGAGCAGGGTGGTATGTACAGCTCCAATAGATCCCCCTAGCCATGTAGGTGTTCACAGGGAACGAAAAGGCCGACGAACTAGCCTAAAGGGGAGTAGAAGCTGAACAGTCTAAAGACCAATGCTCTCTAATTTCAGCCAAAAACATCATTGACGGTGAGCGTCAAAACATGGTGAGCGCCTCCAACCGAAGAGATAACAAAACTGGCCAGGAATAAAGAATGGGTGATCCTAGTAACAGAGGGTCTGATTTCGATATTATCACCCCGGATGGAGTTGGTCGATAGATTCCGCATAGCAACCGGCCACAACTATCTGCACTGGATTGGCATTGCTGATGATCCGACTTGCCCCTCCGCCAAACAGGTATAATGGACGGCAACCACCTGCTCTCCTGCCCAAATCTCTCCAGCACTCTTTAGGACCTCACTCGAAACTACTGAGAGGCAAAGTGTCGAATGCCTTAGGCTTTGTCAATAAAATGACATTATAGTAAGTTTATAGTTTTCACTTAGTTCTTTAAATAACTGCTTATGATTTAATCAGTGTAATCAAGATGATTACAATCAACTTTAAGTAATAAAAATTACACAGAATAAAAAATATTCCACACTACTGAATAGTATGAAATATATAAGATAAATGGAAGAAATATACTCACCTCTCAATTACATTAAAACTCAAAACAATTTTTGTCATCGTTATGGCAAAAAGTCCTTGACAATCATCCAAAGTTTCTCCCCTCCAGACCTTAATCAACCATGAAGGTAATTACATCGAGTCGAAAATGAGACATCTATCATCTTTATGCAAAAGTTGTAGTACAGTACTAAGTCGGCCCTGTTTCTATAGAATGAGCCATGTACCGTTGATATCAATGATCTTCCAGTATCTCGAGATTGCTTCTTGCTAGCATACAAGACTAGCACTAGCAGGAATAATCAACATCTAGAAACATTTCCATATAACAGCTGTTATAATGTTAATGAACAGTGAGTGATAACTCTTAATTAGCCTTATCACTCTTGTGTGTTTTTGTCGGCATAATGTAGTTTTTTATAGTTCAATAGCAAGATTGTTTAATTTTTGTTGCATTTGATTTTGTTTATTTATATTTCGTGTATGCCGTAGTCGATTGACCCTTTGTAACTAAACATAACCTAACATTAAGATGTCAATTGAAATTTATAATTAATTTTCTAACAAATGAAAATGGCTAGGAGAGAAGTAATGAGCTTAGATAATGTTCGAGGTGAGATAAAGATTTATTATTTATTTACGATAACAGTATTTAACTAGTATATAAGTATAAGCTTTTGTCAGTTCTTAATGTTCCCATATGGTTAGGCATTAAAAATTAAGTTTATAAAGATATGTAAGTACCTCTGTTACATGATTAACGAGTGTATGGTTATGTGCATTTATTTTTGTAATATTTTGTTGTTACTTGTATCATTTGTAGAAGAATATGTTTGGAAAACTATTATTTTGGTAATTATTGGTTACCCAGATGTTAGTGATATTTGCAATTGTTAGTGAATAAAGGCACAATTAACCTAACTAAATAACATACACAAAACTCTAAAATCAAGGTTTCTCTGTAAAACAAAGCTGTATATTAACTACATTACAATATAGCTGCAGGTTATTCCTTTAGGTTAGGTTTGTTAAAAAAAATAAAGTTTAGTAATTTATGTTGCATTTGGTTGGTGAAGTGCCACCATCTTAGTGGGGCGATGCAACAACATATGTTAAAATCTAGGATACTCCACATGTCAACTAGTTGGAATAAGAAAGTTTGTTTATTTCATTACCAAATACATCCCACCTGAATACTTCATAGTGTTATTGTAAATCTAACAGAATTGGACACTTTGTAGCTTTATTGCAGTTTATAAGAGTTCTTTTGGTAATTGTCAGATAGAAGGGCAACTTGAGATTAAAATTTTAAATTGTTCAAAACTACAAAATAGGACGATATGCACAAGAATCTGCACTAGTGTCCAGTTAGGATAGATTTGGTTGTAATTGTATACATTACCTCAAATCTATCCTGACTGGATACTTTATAGATATATTTCAATATAAATATATAAAATTAACCTTCCCTCGCAATAACAAAAATAATAGTTATCAATATTGCTTCAGGACATGTTTTTGATTCATACAGTTTAGATTGTTAAAATACAAACTAAAGTTATGGCATCACTGTATCACTCCGCTGACGATGCACAACTTACTACTCAGCACTAAATTTTTTACCCAACTTTAAATTGATAAAAAATAACTTTCCGTATAAAATTTTAAAAAATTCTTGTGCATTTTGTCCTATTTTGTGGTTTTGAACAATTTTAATCTCAGGTGGCCTCTATTTCTCACAAATACCGTAATTTTTTTAATAAAAAAATCTTCAGTTTAAGTTTTGTATTTATTGTAAAGTAAGGTTTTTTGTGTTTAATATTTTCGGGGCATCAGGATCAACTGTTATCATTTGCTTTTGATGTTTTTGAAGATTTTATCGATCTTCAGGTATGATTTTTTGCAATATTTAGTTTCCATTGACCAAATATTTTAAAAGTAAATTTAAAATTAAATATATCATTTGGTATAATTGCAAAAATTGTTTACAGCAATTTATATTTGTCCTTTGTTTATATTTTTAAAGTCTAAGTGCTCTTTCAACACATTTTCTGTTATCAGTTTGATAAAAGAACGCTCAACATTATAATTTTAGCTACAAACTCCATAAATAATCTTTACATTACACTTTACTGTTTATCAGAAGATTGGTTACAGAGAAAAGCTGTATGTTTTCGTAGTTGTTGGATCAGTTTGTAGAACCTGATGATGGTAACGATCTAGTTATCGAAAAATCGTTATAGTAGATTAAAATATTATACTTGACTCGAAACATCAGTCTTTTATTTCTGTTACGAAATCTGTGCGAGTGTAACATGAATTAGATGCACCTATGATTTTGACAGTACATAAGTGCCACCATGCCACCACAGAGAACACGTTTAGGCTATTTGTATAGAATAAAATAATTTATTTTGTTTTTAATGAGCTTCAAACTATTTTAAAATAATATTAACAACTTCTTCCAGGTGCAATGAGCAGTAATAAATGTACGGAGTTTACTGATGCAGGCAAATACTCTTATGCAGCTCTATGTGTGCTAGGGCTTAATCAATTATTTGATAATGACTGGGACAAGGCTTTCAACAATCAGTGTCTTGCTACGCTTATGAAACAGTTAGAACTGCCTAAGCAGGTAACTTAAACCTTATTATTGTTAAAAACTTCATTAATAATAGGAAATCTATTATTAAGGACTGTAATTAATGAATTTTGTAACTAATTATAAAATATTTCCTCCTCAGGTTTATATCAAATAGACATAAAACTTTATACAAGAGCATTATCCTTAGGTAAAAATGTATGCAAATATACCACTGTTAAGACATATAATTTGGGTTGGAATTTACAGAGGTTCCCTACATACTGAATTTTTTTTCTTGAAACTTTTTTTGTAGCAAAAGTGCTTGTGGTGTTGTTGAGTGTGAGACATACACACGTGTAATGTAATATGAATATTTTTATGTGTTTATCATTTAGAATAAAACGATCTTTTTACAGGTAGAACCGTTCATGGTTTCTATTTTGAATGGCGAAGTCAAACAACCAGTAGAACCTTACATTGAGGTGCTAAAGGAAGAGCCTAGAATAAATGGCGATCTAACAATTATGCTTCATGATTTAATTTTGTTAGCAATTCATGAAGGTGCGTATAGAATTAGTCTTTTTGTGTTTTATATTTCCTATATTAAATAAAAATATTTGTACATACATATATTATATTGCTTTAGCTTTGTAAATAATTCGTAACCACTCAGAAAGTTAAAACAAATGTACTTAATCTCGTTCCATTACACACTGTTATCACAACTATTGTTATTTCTTCCATTTAAATTACTCTGTATATTTAAAACTTTTTATTTTATAAATTGTCATATGCAATCTAATACAGTGAAACCTGTTTAACATAGAATTCTGTGATACATAGTACTTTAATAATTTTTACATTTCTTTTTTTTATGGAGGGTTTTAAACATTAATTAAATATTACACACATTACAAATTATTTATTACACTTTGATATTACTTGCGACCAGACATTTTGCTAACTAAAGGTTGTTCAATTGTTAACTTACACTTGGAGGAAACGTTTTCGTCTTATGACTTCTTCAGCCATAACAACCTTTAGTTAACAAAAAGTCTGGTCACAAGTAATAGCAAACATGTAATAAGTAATTAACAATCAGCTTGTCATGAACAGCAGCAAGATTTCGATATTTACAAGTTATGTTAGTAATATGTTCAAGTGTAGTGCTATTAATAAATTAGAGTGGAAAATGCTATTTGTACTAAACTGAAATATTATAAAGCTAAGATTGTACTCTAAAAATGTTGTTCAATACTCTGTTACACCAATTACTCACTTTGATAGTTCTCTCCAAAATGATACAAAAAGTTGCAAATTTTAGACTCATTAAATAGAAGATACAGTAAATGATATTTTGTGTTATATGAGAAAATCTCTCTCTCTTCTACATGTATGTATATATATTCAACTAGGAGTTGAATAAAAACGCTTATTTAGAGTATTAAAATTGTACATTTAATGATTTATTATATACAATTATATATTTATATCAATATTTATAACTTATAATTAAAAAAAAAAAAAAAATTGAGACAAAAGGCCTAGTAGAATCTGAAAATACAGTGTTCATTACAATTATTACTGAAGTTGTTTATGCTGCTTATAAAAAGCCCATCACAGTTAGTTATGGGAAGTTTTCTGAACACTAGAAGAAAAGTGTAAAAGTTAACTTACTGAAGTCGTTTGAAAAACCCTGTGATTGAAGACTGCTTTTCTGTCTCCACACAGCGTCTTGCAGCTTGATCACGGAGTCGCCTGAGGAACAGAATCTCCATTCCAGTCGCATTTTGCTGCTCTAAGTACTGTAATGTCCCTTAAATAAATTTCACAACCTCACTGTGGCTAACTTTTCTTTCTTGTCGATGGTCCTCTTGCTCTTCTTCTTCCGAATCGTCCCCTTCTACGTCACGCCCTTTGACAGCTGCGATGGATTTCATCTTCTCCTAATGGTTCTGATGCTCTGTCAAGATCCATCCATTCATTGAAATCATTGCTTGAAGACTCTTTACACCCTGGGATTTTTTTCATGAGTTCAATCAAGTCGCTATTTTCAGAATTGATTCCATCGTCACGCGACAAATCATTGTCTGCGTGATCTAGAAGTTTCCTCCAAGAACGAATGAGGGTTATGGTCTCAAGCTCGATCCAAGATTGAGAGACCCATCCAATGACATCTAATAAATCGATCTTCTTTAGTTTAGCCGATTCCGATTCCAAGGACAACAACAAAGATGACAAAAGCTTACGTCTGTACCTTCTCTTTAACGCTGCCAAAGCGCCTTGGTCCATCGGTTGACAGAGAGACGTGACGTTCGGCGGTAGAAACATTGCTTTAATGTCTTTGTCCTGTAAATATTGCACATCAGGGTGAGTTGTAGAATTATCAAGAATCATTAGAGCTTTCCTGGCAAGGTTTTTTTTCTTCAGAAACTTCTCAACCTCTGGGACGAACTGTTGAAAAAACCACTCTTTAAAAATTGCTTCGCTCATCCATGCATTAGATTGATTTCTATACCAAACTGGGAGTTCAAAGTTGCCATCACTTGTGCATCTGGCAGTTTTAAATGCTCTTGGTTTTTTTGCTTTTCCAATTAGCGCTAATTTGAGTTTGTGCTCTCCTGTTGCATTACTGCAGGCAAGAATAGTCACACGCTCCTTACTTCTTTTAAAACCTGGTGCAGCTTTTTCATCTCTCAGAGCTAAACTTTTAGTAGGAAGCATTCGAAAGTTTAGACCTTGGAAAACCCAGTAACCTAGTCTGAGTCTCTAGAGCTCTCGAGCGGCCTATGTACTGATGGAAAGCTTTACGCTTTGTGTAAACAAATTATTAATTCACCATTAATAAAGCCCTGCCTAGTTTTACGGAATGTCAACAGGGTGCCTAGTGACAGGGAAAACCAGGAAAACCTGGAAAAGTCAGGGAATTTTAAGATTCTGGAAAATTCAGGGAAAATTTTAAAAAATCAGGAAAATATTTATTTTGATTAGAAACAAAACTAGTGGCCATTGCTCTCGAATATTTGGTATTGTAAGCCAGCGGTTTAGGGGCAGGGCAGTCAGGAAATAACACTTCTTTATTTAGATGCCCATTATTTATTTGATAAGCCCGTTGCTATGACCTCAGGACTTATGTCAATAAATATTAAACATGTCAAGTTGGTACAGCTGGGAAGTTTTAGCCTGGACCGTGGCCTTGGGGTGCGCAGTGGTTCTGTTATCATATGGACAGGTGGGGATAACAGATAACTCAATCTGTTTCTGACCACACAGAACGCTGTGTAAACATTCGTAGCCAGCTATTTGTCTAGACTCGTGATAGTATGTGTTTTATTTGACGGTGATTATTTTTACACTGTTTATTTCAACATGGAAGGTTCCGGTTTTCATTGCCGTAGCGGGCAATCACATCATGCAGATGTCGTCATTACCTCCCCTCCTTCCTTAGGATAAATATAAACTGAAAGATGAAGTGACAGAAGCAGAGATTATATGGTGCGTGAATTTAGTAATGCAACACTTCTTTACGCAATGCAGAAGGTAGTGTGTGCCTCTTTGCAAGGATGTTCCCTGATAGCACCATTGCACAGAACATAAGATTGCGGAAAGATAAAATTTCCAATAGTGTTGTATTCGGTTTATCAAATTATTTTAAATTCAAATTCTAACTATGTAATTGGCTTTGATGAAAGTTTAAACAAAATATCACAAAGAGCCCAAATGGATTTGAGTGTTAGGTATTAGGATGCAGAGACGGATGAAGTGAAAGCTCGATATTTTGGTTCTGTGTTCCTTACAGACACAAAAGCAAAAGAGTTACTCAATTAGTTCTTAAAAGGTGTTCAAAGTCTGGATTTATCCAAGATCCTTCAGATATCAATGGATGGGCCCAATGTAAACTGGGCTTTCTATAGACAGAAAATGACCGAGAAAGATAGAAGAGCAGCTGAGAAGAGGAAAAATAATATTCAGCTGAAGGAACTGGAAGCTAAAAAAGCAAAAGTGATGTCAGTTGCTACAAAAGAAATAGAACTTATATCTGAAGAGATTGAAAAACTAAAGCAAAAAAGCTAAGACAAGACAGTTGTATAAATTTGTTTATATTCTAAGTGTTATAAATATAGTGTAAATACAATTTAGAAAAGTCAGGGAAAACTCAGGGAATTTCTTCAAGCTATTTTACTAGACACCCTGGTCGAGTTTTCGGGAATCAAGTTTGAGATGTACATGTACTCACTCAAGTTCAAATATGTTTTTTAAAACTTGTAGTGGATTACACTTGATGTTAATAAAGTTTTTTCAAATATTCATTCATTACTTGAATTGAATAATAATGTTAGTTTTATATGGGTGAAAAAAATTTCACAAAAGGGGCAAGGTGATAATATGGTTATTTATTCCCATTTGGGTTAAAATAAGTGATAACATATGATGTCATAAAAAAAGCTGATCTTATGTTAATAGGATGTATGGTAGAACAGCTGTTTTAAACCATGAGTTATGGTACTCTATTTATATTAATTGTAATTATTTAATAAGAACCTAAAAAAATTTCTTTGTTGACCTAAGTAGGAATTGATTTAAAATTTTTCACACTTTGCCGTTATGTAGAACATATAATTCAAGACATATTTATCAATTTACTTTGCAAAAAAACACTACCTACTGATATTTCTCAGCAGTCGCACTTCACACTTGGTAGAACAGTCTTCAATTTAAGACTCGGAGCATTATTCATGACTTACAGTACTACATTGACCAAGTGCAATACGTATGATGAGAAATATTAGTAAGTAGAGACTAATAGTTGTACAATGTATGTAAGTGTTGTATTAGGTATTATATATTACAAATTTTGAATAATAATAGAATTTGTATCTGTATAAAATTTTGGTATTTTTTTTTTGCTCCAAGGAATCATTGCTGGTGAGTATACTAACTGTCATGGCATGAATGCATGGTCAATAGAGTAGAAACTCGTCAATTTGTCACTTATAATTCATCATGTGTTATATAATTCATAACTTCTGATGAAGGAGGTATTATTGCAATTGTTGCCTCTGATAGATATGGTATAATTTAAAGTTTGCAACAACAACTTTTAGTATAAAAGGTGTCACTGTTGAAATTAATATTTTATATGTTTTTCTAACGAAGGTTTACAAAGAGTCAAATAGATTATGATTAATAAACAGGATTAAGCAAACTCGCCTGGACTTGTTTGTTTGATTAATAAATAAGTCTAAATAATATTTATTACTATAAGAAAAATACACTTAAATACTAGAAATAAAAGACGGTTGTTTTGTGAGTCAAGTATAATATTTTATTCTGCTGTGGCGATGTTTCGGATAACTAGATCGTTATCATCATTAGGACTTAAATTTTGTCCTCTGTTGTTGATGACAATATGTACACGCCGCCGGCAGACGATACTAACTGCAGAGAGGAGAAAGACAAGAAGAGGTCATTCCAGCAGGATGGCGTTTGACAGATCTTTGGGGTTAATGGTATGACGGGACAGCGTTGCAGAATAAAATATTATACTTGATTCGTAAACAGCCGTCTTTTATTTTTGTTATCAAATCTGTGCGACTGTAATATGCTTTACACTGAAATACTAACTAACGAAACTAAACTACAGTGTTATAAATTTTGACATTTCTTTTCCAAAACAACAGGCTAAAAGCTGTTTAGTTGAAATATTACATTAGAATATGTTGTTATTGGAAACATTTTATTTATGACAAAAACGTTGTTTATTATTCATTGAGTTACAATTATCAGTCAATTTGGGTGTCTGTATATAAAAAATACTTTTCTGTGATCAGTGTTCTTCCAAACCTGTTTGGCATTCTACGCCACTAATGTATTGGGAAAGGTAAGTAAGATAATATGGATTTCTGAAATGTGTGGCTAAATTCACATATTGACTGAAGTTTGCAAATTAAATGTCGCGACAATAATTTGTTATTTTGTATACAGCTTCTTTTAAATTATATATTAAGTAGTAGTAGATTGATTAGTTAATATATTATTAATATGTAATTCACAGCTAGCCAAGGTGAAATGTTCTTGAATAGGCTTGAAAACTTTCTTAAAAATACCCAAATAAATATGACAATTATTACTTTGTTGCTGCTATGTTTCACTTACAAATCTTTCATACAATTTATGGTATTTGTATTTCTTTATGATTTAGATGAATCAGCTATCTAAATTAGTTCTCGTAAGAACTGTTAAAGATGCATGAGTTTAAATAAAATTTACTTAAATAAAAAAATATTATTTCACTATCTGTTTAACTGGTGTCTGTCTTGCTTATGTTTTTTTCATAGATTTACTATTATGATTTTAAAACTGTTTGTGAACTGATAGTGACAAAACTTGCCTGTGTGAATTAGCACATGCATGCATATGAGTGTGTGGGTGTATGCTTCCATGCATGTGTGTGTGTATGTGTATGTAAATCTCTTTCATGAATTCAGAAGTGAAAATAAATTCTGTATGTGTTTACTGGATGATTATTTAAAACAAAATAAATGTGATTAAGTAGAAAAGGCAAATGATGTCATTCATAAAGTTTTTGTTTGTTTGGGTTGCATTGTACGAGGGCTGTTTTTTTATCAACTTCCGATGGGGTATAAAAATAAAACTAGTGAGAGTAATTAAATCAATTTATTATCAAGAGTTAGGTACATTATTAGTTACTTTTCAACATAATCACCTTTTAAATTGAGCCATTTTTCATACCTGTGTACAAGCTTCTTAATACCTCTTTCATAGAAGTTTGCCGCCAGTGATTTGAGATGGGTTTTCACGGCAACTTGCAGCGTGTCGTCAGTTCAGAAGCTCTGCCCTCCTAGCATCATCTTCAGTTCCGGGAAAAGGTGATAGTCGCTCGGCGCTAAATCAGGGCTATATGCCGGATGGTCAAAAACGTCCCATTTAAACCCGTCAAGAAGACGTTTCATCAAAGCAGCACTGTGAGGATGGGCGTTGTCATGAATGAGCACAACTGCTAATGTGAGCATTCCTCTCCTTTTGTTCTGGATAGCTCTCCGCAAACGTTGTAACGTACCACAGTATCCTTCTGCATTGATTGTGGTCCCTGGCCTTAAAAACTCCACAAGCAAAACACCTTTTTGATCCCAAAACACGGTGGCCATAATCTTTCTGTTGTTGAACGTTTTTTTGAATTTTTTGGGTTTGTTTGAAGAGTTTGAATGCATCCATTGTTGGGACTGCTGTTTCATTTCTGGGGTGTTGTACAGAACCCATGTCTCATCTCCTGTCACGATTTTGTTAAAAAAATCATCGCCATCAGCTTCGTAACGATTCAGAAAAGACCTTGCTGACGCCATTCGCCGAGTTTTGTGGTCATCAGTCAACATCTTCGGCACCCATCGAGCACAAAGTTTTTTGTAGCCTAACTTATCAGTTACGATAGTGTATAGGGCTGACCTTGAAATATCAGGAAACTGATTGGATAGCTCCGTAATCGTAAACCTCCGATTGCTTCTTACACTTTGGTCAACTCGTTCAAGGAGGTCTTCGTTTGCGATCGACTTTCGTCCTTGGCCCCCTTCATCATGAATGTCAACTCGTCCATCTTTAAATTTCCTACACCAATCACGCACTGCACTGTCACTCATAAAGCTTTCACCGTATACTCGTTTCATTCTACGGTGAATTTCTGCTGCGGATAAAACTACAGCTTGCAAGAAACGAATGACACTTCGCAACTCACACTTGGCGGGAGATTTTATCAAGGTAGCCATGTTTATGTGTCACTGGATAAACTGGTAATGGCATCGGACGCCCGTAAACGAGCGAGGTTGTAGTGGGAGAGGTGCGCAGTCGATTGCCGCACATTACTGGCCGATGCCGCTCGCCAGGTCTAGCGGTACAGTTGGAAGTTGAAAAAAAAAACAGCCCTCGTATGTATACGTTCTTATTTCTGTGCCTTATACATTCACCATGCTCTTTACTCTGCGCCTCTTTCCATTATAAATGTGGTTGCAAATACATTTTTGTTAAAGTAAAGAAAATATTAATTAAAATAAGATTTGTATTGTTCAGGTAAGTACGACTCTCGTTGGCGAGTACTGATTCAACACCTGGCACAACAGTTACATATTAATGTAGAAGTTATTGACAATTTTGAGTATTCTGTTGTGGATTGCCTGTCACAGAACCAGCAAGAACAAACCGAGTAAGGCTTATTTTAAGTTATATTAGTGGTAAATTTAAAGGTAATCTAAAACTCGCCAAACCTAATAATTAATGTTTTAGTTAGTCGTTGTTTTCTTATAGGATTGTAATATAAGAAGTGTACAACAAACATTAATACACACACGCGTATATATTTCAGAGAAGAAAAAAAAGGCGCCAGAAGTCGACAGAAGATAGTGAAAGCCAAGCGCTATGCTCTTATTGGATTAGCTACATTGGGCGGAGGTGCTTTGATTGGTATAACTGGAGGGTTGGCTGCTCCACTCATTGCATCAGGTCTGACAACTATCATTGGTGGATCTGCGGCAATTCTTGGTACTGCTGCAGGAGTTGCAGTTGTTGGTTCATTATTTGGAGCAGCTGGTGCTGGTTTAACAGGTTATAATTTTAAATATTTATTAGTGTAAACATATTTAGAAAAATGATAATTTTCAATAAACTGTTCCAGGGTGTCTAGTGCCAGGGAAAACCGGGAAAACCTGGAAAAGTCAGGGAATTTTAAGATTCTGGAAAATTCAGGGAAAAGTCAGGGAAAATTTTAAAAAATCGGGAAAATATTTATTTTTATTAGAAACAAAACTAGTGGCCATTGCTCTCGAATATTTGGTATTGTAAGCCAGCGGTTTAGGGGCGGGGCAGTCAGGAAATAACACTTCTTTATTTAGATGCCCATTATTTATTTGATAAGCCCAATGCTATGACTTCAGGACTTATGTCAATAAATATTAAACGTGTCGAGTTGGTACAGCTGGGAGGTTTTAGCCTGGACCGTGGCCTTGGGGTGCGCAGTGGTTCTGTTATCATATGGACAGGTGGGGATAACAGATAACTCAGTCTGTTTCTGACCACACAGAACGCTGTGTAAACATTCGTAGCCAGCTATTTGTCTAGACTCGTGATAGTATGTGTTTTATTTGACGGTGTTTATTTGTACACTGTTTATTTCAACATGGAAGGTTCAAGTTTTCATTGCCGTAGCGGGCAAGCGCGTCATGCAGATGTCGTCATTACCTCCCCTCCTTCCTTAGGATAAATATAAACTAAAAGATAAAGTGACAGAAGCAGAGATTATATGGTGCGTGAATTTAGTAATGCAACACTTCTTTACGCAATGCAGAAGGTAGTGTGCCTCTTTCTAAGGATGTTCCCTGATAGCACCATTGCACAGAACATGAGATTGGGGAAAGATAACATTTCCTATAGTGTTGTAATCGGTTTATCAAATTATATTAAAGACCTGTTACTGACATAATTAAATTCAAATTCTAACTATGTAATTGGCTTTGATGAAAGTTTAAACAAAATATCACAAAGAGCCCAAATGGATTTGAGTGTTAGGTATTGGGATGCAGAGACGGATGAAGTGAAAGCTCGATATTTTGGTTCTGTGTTCCTTACAGACACAAAAGCAAAAGAGTTACTCAATTCGTTCTTCAAAGTCTGGATTTATCCAAGATCCTTCAGATATCAATGTAAACTGGGCTTTCTATAGACATCTAAAAGAGGAAAAGTCAGGGAAAACTCAGGGAATTTCTTCAAGCTATTTTACTAGACACCCTGGAAAAGTCAGGGAAAACTCAGGGAATTTCTTCAAGCTATTTTACTAGACACCCTGTGTTCTTCCTCCTCACCATAGCAGTATTATTAATATAGAAGTTAAATACTGTTTAAAAATTGAGTTTAATTGCTCCAATTTCAATAATTGAAAAATTAACTTTTGTAAATATTCAAAATAGAGTGAAATTTAATATTGTAATTTTAGAATCGGGGTCAATATTTACCTGTGACATTATTAGTGTTGCTAGAAAGATACAGTCATTCTGTTTTTTTTTAACCTTGAATTTCAATTGTTGGTTCATTTAACCCATTGCAGTTTATGGGCTAGGCCAGCTAGTCATGACAATTTATTAGTAGCGGGTATAAAGACTAACCCAGTTAATCACGAATGTCGTCATTGTTTGATTGATTTGTATGCTTCAAGAGAGTTTATTTTTTGATGTCACGCACAAGACTAGACGTCTGTGGTTTCAAAGGCATCTATTCTTAGACTTATTGACTTTCAAAACTTACAGCATAAATAAAGAAAGATATTTATGGCTCATTGACTTTCTGTTAGAGATCTAAACATAATAGAATGCTTCAGCAATTTTATGTCAACTGGAAAGAGAAGTATAAGTATTGTATAGGTTTTACTCGGTGTCGGTCAGTAGCTGATGTTTGTTGGTAGTTTTTTATAATTAATGTATTCTTATGTTTATATGAAATGAAGAACAACAGTGGGAGTCTAGAATCTGAAGCAAACTTCAAATTGTAAGCAAGTTTTAATTTGCTTTTACTAATTATGATTACAGATAATAATCAGTTAACAAATAATAAACTAACTAAGAAACAAAATAAATTAAAAAAATGGCACCCGTATTAGTGGTTTATAAGTAAGAATATTTTCTTAGCAAAATACTTAGCAAATAAATTGATGGTAGGAATCAATTCTTACCTGCTAGTGTCCACACACATGTAATTAGATCAGCAATGGGTTAAGATTTCAATGCAAAAATAAGAAACTTGATGACAGCAACTTTATTTATGGTATGTATATTATAAAACATAAACATCAAAAGTTCTCAATTTTAAATACACTGAATAAGAGTTTTACCTCAGGTTATTATTTTCTCCTACTGTAGAAATTTACTATTGAAAATACTCAACAACCTATTGACTGTATAAGTGCTTTGAGGACATATGTCATGGATCTGCTCAACAAAGGCTGATGTCTTAAACTTAGAAAGGAAAAGGTTGTGAAATTTATGTGATGTATAACATCTATCCTTACAGTGCTCACGCAAATCTACAGCTTCTTGAGTATTTTTAATCATACGACTTACAATCCCGACTTTTAGCCAAGAGACTTATATTTTTTCTCTTAAGTGAATAAGGGGATTGATCGTCAGCAAATCCAAGATGACTAAGGGCTTCTAGATAAAGTCAATACCCATATAAATTCATTCGCAGCAACATTATATAAAGAGGGCATTGGAAACATTATCGATAGGTATAACAATCACTTCAATTGTACTTTCTTACTTCTTGTTGCGGACGTGCAGGGTCATATGAATCCGATGGTCCGATGTCCATATTAAGTTGCTGCAGTTAAGGTCCAAAATTGTTTATTAGTTAATATTGTTCTGGCTTCCCAGTGCAGACAGCAGAGCTGCTCTTGATGGAATTGGTGAGGGGCATCGCAGGAGGATATGCTCCAGGGTCTCCTCTTCTGTTCTACAGTTGGAACAGAGAGGAGATTTACTTAAATTGAATTTGAAAATGTAGGTCTCAGTCACAATATGGCCGAGTTTTACTCGTGCTGCAAAGGCCGCAGTGGATCTTGGAACTCCTTGATACATCTCTAGGTCATTTGGTTCTTTTTGTATGGCATAGAGGTTTCTACCTTCGGTTTCTTCTCTCAAATGGTGGATCCATTTCCCTCTGACTGATTCTTTCCCAGTACTCAGGCTTTTCTTCAGGAAGTACTGTGGTAAGAAAACCTGCCCTATTTTTTCTGCTCGTTTGGTGATTGTAACCGCTTTTTTTGTTACCATTGATGTCACAGTTTGAGGGGATCCACTGGAACTGTATTTGTTTCTCATCTTGTGACATTGTCTCTCACCTCAATTGTGATTATGGGAAAAGTAACCATAAGTATACATATCATTTAGTAATAAAATAGTATTTTTATTTTCACTTTGTTTTAATTTATGCTCTATTGGATGCTAAGCTCTATGGATCTTTTCAAGTAATGTAACAGGACAATTTTATGCCCCTACCTTAATATTATCTGCATTTACAGATGTTATCCTTTTAGAGGTAATTTTTTTAAATGACATAGCAAAAAAGATTTACTATAGCTGGTATCACATTTGAAACGTTTTTTTAAATCAACCTCATTGAATTTTGTAGAAGTTTTGGGCTCTATTTATAGTTAGTTAAATTAATTTAGAGAGGTAAATATGAGAAAACAGAAAAGGTTAGATGCCTTGAACTTAACTGAAACTTGTAGTTTTGATCTAGTCACAACTGTAGTGCATGGTACAAACTAAACTACACTGGAGGTGCATTTATTTATGTACCCATACCCATAGCAGAATCATTTTTAATGCACAATGGTAATTATTTTCTTAAGAAATTAAAAAAAAAAAATTCTTTCTCATTTGAAAAATATTTTGTTTGGTTTAATTCCAATTTACTTATTTGAGATGTTGGTTCTAAAACAGGTTATAAAATGCATAAACGAGTTGGAGAAATTGAAGAATTTACATTTCGCCATTTGGACCCTGATGACGCATGTGATGAAAAAGAAAAGAAAGAAAGTGACATTGTTGTGAAAACAACTAAACAACATCTGCACATAACAATTGCAATAACAGGATGGCTCCGAAATGAAGAGTAAGTAGGCAATTTTTTATTAAAAAAAATATACAATATTAATATTACAGTAATACTGATATTAAATAATGATAACAGTCAAGTTTAATTAACAAAAAATCTAACATACATTCATAGCAATAAAATGGGAGTGTGGAAAAATTATTTTTATTTTATTGAATTATAATTTTGTCTTTTAGCTGAATGAAAAATTGTTTAAAAAAATAAATAAATTACCACCTGAAGTTGAAAGGATATTCCATTTTGATAAAAATAGAGTAAGTAAAACAGAAAATAGAAACCCCTGTCTTAAAATTAGTTTGCGCATTACTTAAACAAATATTTAACTGTGATTTCAAAAATAGCATATAAGAACCTTACCTGATATAACCTTAACCTAACAAATGTAGGTGCTAAAAAAATAACATAGGGATAAAACAAAAGATTTTTTCTATTAATTCTTCTGAATTAATTAATTGGAGCTTAATTGTTATAAATAACTTTAATTGTAAAATACGTGAACTATTTTGTTTACTATCACAAAAGTTTAAAGGCTGGAAACATACATTTTAAACTAAGTGGGTAGTATGTTTAAGGGGAAAAGTTTATTTATAAACAAAAATTGTTTTACACACTTTGAAACGTAATCTTTTTATAGACATTTGTCTCTATCTGCATGGAAGTTTTTAGGTAAAATATAAAAAGTTCCTGACTAATAATAAATACCATATTTACAACAAATTATAGATTTTTGTATAGGGAATGAAACAAGCTTTCAAGAAATATATACACTTATGAATTGATTATTTACATATACATGGTGTTATGCTCGTTTGAAAAATGTATAAAAAAGTCAAAAAAAATAAATTAGCAACACTGTACATCTCTACACTTCACTACACATGTTTTATATTGGAATGAAAATAAATATTACAAGTTATATATCATTTTAAAGGTAAAAGAAATTGTAATTTAGAAATAGTGGTCTATATATTTACACAACCTATCCTATTATTTTGGGTGGGAGTTAAAAAAATACTTTCAAAGAATAAAAACCACAGAAAATTCACTACACTTCACTGCAAATAATTTATTTGGTGTGGTATAGCTTGAATCAGCTTGGGACACTCACTGTCACTGTCTAAAAGCAAATATCTTGTACTGAATTGCTTCCTAAAGGGTATAAAGCCATTATATGTATAACATAGTATCTTTAACAATAAAAATTAAATAAACTAAATAAGTGGATGATAAAATTTAAAGCGAAAAACTTCTCGTTTGCTAGATTGTAATTTTGTAATAAGACCCTCTGATGATGATGACATGGTCATCGAAATGTACATAAGGGTTTAATCTTAAGTAACTTGTTTTATTTGTTATTTTTTATTATTTTTTGTGGTATTGGGGTTCTTTCCAATATTTTCATTGTGATATATTTTACCACTGTGCTCTTGATATTGTGTAAACTCGAAACGTAAAAAATTTGCACTAACAAAACACTGTAATATCTGACCAAACCAACATCTGTCAAACAACTGTCTGCTAGCTGTCGGTCGCCACACTTTACAAATTATGCTTTTGTTCATAAAAGCAACTCTAATTGAGGTAAAAGTAAAGGCATGTAAAGTAGAATAACCAATATAAAAGAACGATATCGATGAAACCAAGAATACACGGGAAATACGTTGGAAATAAATACGGGATCCTGAGCTATAGACGGGTGTAGGCGACTAGCATTAACTAAATTGCCTGTTCTGTACTCGGGTGTAGGCTTGAATGTGTTAGAGTCAATTCCTATTTATATCAACAAAGAACAATTTTATTTAGTAACTTTTTATTAAATAATTGCAACTAATATAAATAAAATAACATAACCTATGCGCTAAATAGCTGTTCTAGCACATAACCTATAACATAAAATCAGCTGAAATTATATGTTATCACTTATTTTAAGCCAAATGGGATGAATAACTATTGCATATACCTTGCCCCTTTTGTGAAAAATTTTTCTCCTGCATAAAACTAAAATTAATTAATTAAATCTAATTTATGAATTAATGTTTGAAAAATACATATTGACATCAAGTATCATCTACTGGAAGTTTAAAAAAATGTATTTGAACTTGAGTGGATGAATAAAACTATTTGATTAACGATTGAAATTTCGAACATTATATATAAATATTTATAGGGAGCGTTTAAACTAGTAGAAGAAATTTAAAGAAGTTGAATGTTTAAAGATGTTAAATTAGATACAAATAGGGCAAATAGAGTTCTATACTGATAATCAGTTATCTTGGATGGGCTTTGTTCTAGAAATTTAAAAAACATGGAATCTCTTTGGGTATCAGTTGCCTTCTAAGTATATTATGTGTGTTTTTTTTTGCTTATATGTTTTACTTAGGTATACAGTTTTAGAATATTATGTACTTGGTGTGAAAAATTATTGCAACCTTGATATAAATCTGAAGAGTTAGGTTGAGGTTTTTATTTCTGTCAAGAAATGAGATGAATTTTTCAGAGTACGAATCCAATAAATGATTAACTCTGGATAGAAGTAATAATGTCAAAATGGAAATTAAAGTTGTGTACAGTCTAAAAAAATCAAGAAAGTGATGATTATTGTCTGATAAGTAGTTTATACAACACAGGTGATTCTGACAAATTTAAACACATATTCATGAGTTTTTCCCTAAGTTCTGATGTAATCTTTCCGGTGTGCCTAGTGTAATATTTGACACATATTTTAAGTTGCTACTTAACTCCTATAACACCAATCATTTTTGTCAAATTTGACACGAGAAAGATGACACTATTTTCAGTTTTTGTAGTACTGTAAATGTGTAGATTCTGTATAAATACAGATATAAGTTTTTTTTTGTTATTTGTTCCACAAATGCCCTAGGTTATTAAACATTTATGTTATAAATCAAATTTCCATGCACAGAGTCAATATTTCCTACTTACTATCATAACTTTTTTTAATTTTCCAGGTTTCCAAGCACATCAAATCTTTAAAAAAAATCCTGTCACCTTGAAGCTTGCACACATTCATAACTAAGAGGTCCTTTACGTTTGTTGTGATTTTAAACTTTCTACACTTATGAAAACCTTGTTTTTAATCTTTAGTCTGTATTCCCTACCATTATTATGAGTCTGAATTTAACTATGCCAACAATAGCTCAATTCTTACACTATAACTCTATTTTCAGTCTATCTATCTATCAATATTATTTCGTAAAATCTATATCATATAATATATGTAAAATGATATTTCAACAAGTATGTTTTGAGATCCATTGCCCTTGAACAGTCCCTTAACTCATCGTACGCATACAGTCTGTGATCGTTTTCTAGTACCTAGAAAATTAACTTGGATTGAAAAACAACATTAGAAAACAAAATTAGAATTTGGCGGAAATAATACTAAATATAATAAAAGATATTTTTATAATCAACAATTACAAAATGTGTAAAGAAAATGTGCGCACAATCACTGTAATACATGACAGAACAGACTACTGGAATAACCAAACTTAAACAAGCGCAAACTGTAGCTAGGATGCTTGGAACCTTTTAAATATCGTTCTTGTCCTTCACCGTATATGTGTGAAATAAGCCTTCTTATGTTAGTACTAGTAATGCAATATGTTGAGTTTTAAGAGAACAACAGCGGTGTATACAACCCGATGTATAATGTCCTGCGGTCTTTGCCAATATATGGTCTTAAAAGAGTTAAAAAAACCTTCAACTGTTCCAAAACAGTTCAATTCCAATGCTTTGGACTGTTCTCCTTATGGCACAAACTTAGTTTGCTCCATTATTTTATCTTGTAAAGTTGGCTAATGAATTAAAAGTGTATCATGCAATTTTTTTTAAAAAAAGGCAAAAAATTAAAACTGCTATATAATAAATAAATAACAATAACCCTTGCTACAAATATTTAAACACCCTTGATGTACATTTCGCCGATACAGCTAGCATCATCAGAAGGTTACAAACATTCTGGGACTAAAAAGAAACAGTACACCTAAAATCACGATGGGCTATTCCCACTCCTCCGCCCAGCGACCAGTTTGTTAACCTGTACCAGCGCTGCACGTGGAGCAAGACCACACCCAGCATTGACTTGTCGTGACAATTCTAAATTAAAACTAATTACAAACTAGTGTAAACTAAAATTATAAAAGTAACATAAACAATAATAAATTATCTTGTCAACTTGAACTAAACTATAAATACAGCTAAAAGTCATGTATTTGGTCGTAACAAAGAGAAGAAACTATAACTAGGAATTGGGCCTTTATCAACGTTCATCAACAAATCACCCCTAGTTTTAGCAATGAATATACTTTCATAACTATTAAGCAACCTGTTGGAGAACACCGTTTTACCCACTTTAACACTATTTATATACAATTAATGGTCATTATTAAGGATATGTTTAGCCACGCTGGACTTATCCTCTCTCCCATATCTAATATGGGCTAGATGTTCTTTAAATCTAGTTATAGTTTTTCTCCTTGTCTGACTAATATAAATTTTGTCACAAGTTTTAGTGTAAGTAATGGTGTAGATTCCAGACCTGTCCAACATCGGAAGTTTATCCTTGGGATTTCCTAATAAATTGGTTAACCTGTTAGGATTTTTATATGCAATTCTTAAATTAAAATTTTTGAAAATTTTGTCTAAACCATTGGTAATAATATTGTCAAATGGTAAGGTTATAAATTTTTGAGGGTTATCTTCCGGTTGGAAGATGGTGGAATCTCTCCTTAATTTTCTAAATTTACATTTTCTTACAATATTATTTACAATATTAGGATCAAATCCATTAAATTGAGCTATAGATTTGACATATTCTATTTCTTTAACTAGACGCTGAGTTGAATGGGGAATCCTCAGTGCTCTATCAATCATACTATTAAATGCCGCTAATTTGTAGGCTATGGTTGGAACCATTTGGAATTAATCTATTATTGTTGGTTGATTTTCTATATATGTCAAACTCAATTTTAGAGTTGTTCCTAATACACATAATATCTAAAAAGGCTAACCTATTATTGGCTTCTCTTCATAAGTGAATTTGATCGATTGATGTTTACTGTTAATACTACATAAGAAATTCTCAATACAGTCGGCGCCGCTTATTGTGATCATATTTGTCAGAAACATATTTGATAACAATAACCGAACGCTTAATCACGATGTAGTCTACAGCCGTACTGCATTGAACTCACTGTATTATTGCCACAACTGTTTGTTCTGAACGACCCTACCTTTAAGCCTATCATTACATCAAGTAATTCTAATTCTGTAACACTATAATTAAACTGTACTTACCAAATTTTGATGCTATTCCGGACAGTTTTATGTACAGTAGTAGAATTTCTGTAATTTAGTTTTCTACTTGTTAAAATTAGTGGGCATATTTCATGTCAGTTTATTTTATTCGACTGTAGATTTTTTTTAAACACTGAATCTAGAATAATTGAAACAAATACAGTATATAGAACTACGTAAAACACTTGATCAAAACATTTTAACACATAAAACTTCATTATAAAACACTTCAATCTTATTTACACTTCAAATTTACATTTATTTTTTCTCGAAGAATTCCTCTATATGTGACTGTCTGTAGTCTTCTCGTAAAATATGATGTCATCCAAGCATTGGAGTTTGAATGATATGCAACCGGTAGCTTTTTGATACCTTGAAAACAACGTGGATTTTTAGATTTACCGATAATTAAGAGTTTTTCTTTATGACCAACCATGTTAACACAACACAAAACAGTTATTCTTTGTTTACATATTTTACAGCCGTTAGCAATTTCATTTTTAAATAAGTAAGTATGTTCGGGTAAAGCACGATAATAAAGTCCTGTTTCATCTGCATTGTATATGCAGCTAGGAGAATACTCGGCCAAATTCTTTGGCCATTCGTATTGTAACCAGTCCTCAGCTCCAACAAAATCAGCATTTTTTTTTTCACCACACGTTTTCTTGTAAACAATGTTTTCCCTTTTCTTCCATCGATTGAACCATCCATCTGTGGCTTTAAAATCCTGTTTCCCTATTTTTTTTGCAAGATCCTCAGCTTTTAGACGCATTAGTGGGCCGTCAACTCGAGCATCTTTTTCACGAACATTTTTAAACCACAATTTCAAAGCTGATTCCACTTGCGGATCCTTCCCAGAACGATGTCTTTTGTTGTCAACATTTGCATTACACTTTGATAATGACAAGATTTTTTCTTTGTTGTTCAATATTTTACATAAGAGAGGTTGAGAAACGCCAAGTTGAGAAGCAGCATTTCTTTGACTCATTTTTGGTAATTTACTGTACCTATCTAGAATATCAAGTTTTTGTTTAAGACTTAAATCGCGTCGTTTCTTTTGAGATTCGTACATCTTGCTATACTGTCCTTTGAATCTTCAAGTGACACTAAACTCTACAAAACAAACGAAAAAGATCTTTAAAAATTAAGTTATGTAAAATCACACTGAAATACTGTAATAAATGTTCATAAAAATTCACTGTTAAAAAATACAGTAGGACTGTACTGTAAATGGCTCAGTAGTAACATCAACTAATGTTAACAAACAACTAAAGACGACTCAAGCGAGGCTAGGGTGTTTGCGTAAACAAAGAGTAAGGGAGACATTCTGAGAACTGTGCTAAGTGCTGAAACCGTTATAAAGTATTTCTGTCATTCCAAAAGTAAACATTCTATGAATTGGGCGTCATTTTGTGTTGCACGTGCTGTTTACACTACTTTGTAGACATTTTTACTTGGTCCATGCTAGTTGACGCAAATCATACGTTGACGCATATGATTTTGAATGGCAAATTAAATGATAATAATAAGCGAACAGATAATTACAATAAGCGGCCTAATTACAATGTATTAATATACGTCCGTGTTTGTTTTTCAATGAAACGATAACAATAACCGAATGATAACATTAACCGTGATCACAATAAGCGGCGCCGACTGTACTAGATTTACTTAAATCAAATACAGCAAATATGTCATCGACATACCGTAACCAAACTCTAGGAAAAAATGTTAGACTTTTTTCTTATTCTCTTTCAAATTCACTCATAAAAAGTTCAGCCACAAATGGTGATAGATAATTTCCCATCGCTGTACCATCTATTTGTTGATAGTACTCATTATTGAATTGAAAATAATTTTGCATCATGCAAACCTCAGCAAGTTTGTAAAATTCCATCACTTTCTGTGGTTCCACATTAATTAAGCCTAAACGTTCTTTTAAAATTTTAAGCATTTCTAATATAGGTATACTAGGAAACAAAGATTTAACATCAAATGAGACAAAAATTTCGTTACTTCCAAGTTGCACTTCTTTTAATCTTTCTATAAATTCTAAATTATTTCTGATGGAAAATTGTCCATACCCTATTTTTAATTTGTTAAATTCTACAGCTAATTTTTTTGAAAGAAGGTAAGTAGGTGAGTTGATCCCAGAAACAATTGGCCTCATAGACTTAACGTCTTTGTGAATTTTAGGCAGGCAAAACAGTCTAGGTAATACAGGATTACTAACATTAAACTTAAAAAGATCATCTTTAGAAATAACTAATTTACAACTCTTTAAACTATCTTTGGTAATATTAATAATCTTATTTAAAGGACTTTTTGGTAATTTTTCATATGGTCCTTCTTTTAGAATTTCGTATACTCTATTATTATACTAATTTTTGTCCAATATTACCACTGTATTACCTTTGTCAGATTTAAGGTAGTAACATCCTTTATCTTTTAAACTTTTTATAATTTTGGCTTCTGAGATAGTAGACTTAAATTTAACATTTTTTTCTAAATTCTCTTGTATTTTTAATTTACACGCATTTCTAACGTAATTTTTCTCTGAATCTTTTAGATAACAAATGCCACTCTCAATGTGAGCTACAACATCATCGATTTTATTTTGATTACAATTTTGAACTGAATATTTTAAACTCTTACTTAGAAGGTTAATTTCATCAGAATTAAAGGAATAGCTAGATTCATTTTTAACTAAAGAAGAAAAATCGTTGGTGGATTTGAGAAATTTCTCTCCTTAATTTTAACATTAGTAAAACCCAAGAATTTTTTATTCAATTTCTCCATTTTCAATTTCATTTTAAAATCTCTAATATCATAAACCTTATTACAAAAATCATCCCATACTTTAATTTTACAATGTTTAGATAACTTTAAATGAAGTCTATATAATCTCAATTCAATGTTACTAAGTTTACTATACAGATATTTAATTTCTAGATTTAGCCATTTTTCTTTAGCCAATTCTAAAACTCTCAAAGTACGAGAATTTTTAATTTTAATACCAGTGATAAAATTTGGGCAAACTTTATGCACTTTACATTGTTTCAAAAACAATATCTGACTTAATTAATCCCAGTTTCATATTCAACTTACAAAATAAATTGAGCTCAGATGACCGGGAAGCCATTTCTTGAAAATTTTCAATTTTGCTATCTAACTAAAATATGGAAATAAATATTTTATTTTAAACAAAACCATAGGATTATTTTCTGAACAGAAACTGTAATGAAAGAATTATTGTAAATGTTTGTTATACATGGGAGTTACCATCAGAGTCTCAGTGAAAATAAAAGAACAGAAATAAATGTACTTGTTCACTTTGCCAGAGGAGGAGACACTGGATTTTGAAACTATGAACATGGGAATCTAGAACTAGACTAAATTTGTATGCTTTGTGGAATGAAGCATTTACGGTAAACATTATTCTCAAGTTTAGACATTAAAACACATAAACTAGTGAAAAAGATAACACTCTTAGTTTATTATCACCTAGAGAGTAATAGATGATAATGAGACACCACAAAATATATCAACTGACATAGTCAGTTTATATTAAAAAAATAGCCTATTTATTTGAAACCAGGTTTGGCCTTATAAGATATGACTTATAGAACTTATAATTAATTAAAGGAAATTCCTGAAACATTGTGTAGATCATTTAGCGCAGTTGAAAACCTTATGTTTGAATAATTCTTTCATAAATTTCCCTTGATTATAAGTTATTCTACTAATTTCAACTGTAAATGTTTTGCTGATTGACATCAACAATGTTTTAAATAGACTATTTTAAAGTAAAATTAATTGTTAATATCTTGTTAAATTTTAGAAGAATTTGATTTGCCGGTATCTATATTTATGTGTATACAAACTTTGTTCCTTTAAATGTGATAACATAATTCCGGGTTAGGAAAATGATTTTGTGTCTCAATGAATTTGTGTAATTTGTTCTGATGTATCAAACCTTTATATTCTTGGATTTTTAGACTTTAAAAAAATATCTTCAACATTTCCTAATATTAACAAAATTTAAATGATTTTAGTGTAGACAATTACACTCGTCCCTGGTTAAGTTTGAGTACATCGAGAGAACAGTATTATTTACGCTATGAGAGCAGTTACTTGTTGGAACTAGGTCGAGCTATGGATTACATTGTGAGCTGCATGGTTAGTATGGCCACACAGGAAGTCTTGAAGTACACCGCCCTAGCAGGTAGTTCCTTCATATGTATACATTTAAAAAAATTAACACTTTTACAATTGAGTTATATTAAAGTTAAAGTTAACTGTAATATATAATTGTTGAGACAGAGTAAGAGCTTGCCTGGCCGATGTGCAGTGGCTTATTGTTCATTTGTACTGCTGGGAGTGCCGACTGAATCAGTGTGTTGTGTAATACTCTATAAAAAAACTACATAAATTGCATTCTCGTAGTTCTAAGTTTTCATTAATCATTTAATAACATATAAAGAATAAGCACTCAGGGAACAAAATTTTTATTAACAATCTAATAACAATACATAATTTTTATTAGATAATAGATATTATTAATATTAATATAATCTAATAATAAGTAATGTAATATTAATAATAATATAGATATTTATTAATGGATAATTGACTCCTGATTTTATTGTGAATATAACTGGTGAATAGAGGCAAGATTCTTGTCACGTTTTTATTTAAAAGTTATCAGTTTAAAAGAGTTTATTAATTTTAAGTAATTTTTATATTTAAGTAATCTGAAAAAAATAAAAGCTAATTTCTGATAATAAATTATAAAGATACAGATAAATAAAAAAATTAAAAAAGAATGAAAAAACAAACAAATATTTTTTAGTAAAAACAAGAGAACTAATTATAAAAGTAAATTAAGTAATTATTGTAGAATCTCTAATTCGTCACGCTTTAATTCGTCGCCTTCTGTAATTTGTCACAGTAATATCAAACATCGTCTACGTCTACACTATCATATAGTACAGGGTCCATCAGATGAGTAATTAACAATTTGACTACTGAAAAATATCATTAGAATTCGAAATTCCTAGAATGACCATGAAAGACATGAAGAAAAGCTGCAATAAAATTGAAGATTTCATAGCAAAATGGAAGTTTCCAAAGGAGATGTTACCAAACAAAAAAGAATCACAACACCTATTCATGTTCCACTTGAGAAAGCAATGTAGGAGAAGCAAAAAGAAACAACTGACAAAATTGATATTGTCAAGACAAAATCGGCAACTTGAAATACAAAATGAAAAGAATTCCTTAGTTCAAAAAAAAATGACAGACTTGTTTAAAAATTAAAACATAAATAGATATACCATATTTTTTGTTGGTAGTGTTATTGTTTTTGCAAGGTACTAAAATATGTTTTTCTTATGACTTTTATGAAAATATATTAACATACTGTATTTGTAAATATGAACTATACAGCAGGCTGCTAGTGTTATGTAAGTAGAGTAAAATTATTCTTAGAATAAAATTGAGTAAAGTAATATTGTTGTGTGAAATAGAGATGTTGAGTTTTTCAACCGACATACTTCATGTAAGTACAACATGAATTACATTACCTACATATTAGTGTATTTATGTGCTATGTTTACCCCCAATTACTTTATAAATTCACAACTTCCATAATTCGTCTTTTTCTCAAATTCGTCGTCCTCTCGGTTCCGAAGGTGATGAATTAGAGACGTTCTTCTGCATGTATAGAAATTTATCAAACTCTTGATTAAATATTTTTACTTTATTGACTGTGGAAGTTATTGATTGAGTGTTATTATTTAAATGTTTTTTCTCTTCTGTATATTCATAAAATAACACGCTATTATATAAATATTTGTGTCTTTTTTTCCAATTTAGGAATTTTAAGTGCAATAGCCTGGCCTACAGGACTGCTTGGTTTGGCCAGTGTAATAGATAACCCATGGGGTGTATGTTGTCGCCGTTCAGCACAAGTAGGTCGACAACTTGCTGAAGTTTTGTTGTCACGGCAACAGGGATATCGCCCAGTGACATTGATTGGCTTCAGTCTTGGGGCTAGAGTTATATATTATTGTCTGAGGGTAAGGTTATACAAAAATGTTGAATAATTAATAAAACACTTATGTTAATTTTTGAAGAAACCTTTTAAGATCTGCATAATTGGCATCATAATGTTTTATAAAATTACTCATTACCATAATGATTAAAAAATTTACAGTAATAATAGATTTCTGATTTCATATATTTCTGATTAAATAACATAATTTTAACTTCAAACTTTATAGAAAAGTAAAATCTGCTTGGAAACCAAATAGAAAATTAACATGTAGATTTGTAATATCCAAAGGTATTTTATAAAGTAAAGTTAATAAAAACAAGTAATTTAACAAAAAATGTTTCAAGTAAATTCCTACTGAGGTCAATAACGAAAAAATTTATTTTAGTTACTTTTTATTAAGTCTTTAGAAATTTTATTTTAGGTATTTGAAAATTGGCACAGTGCCAAAACGTGCTAGAGTTTGAACATGAAGATTCAAAGTTCGAATCCGGCTTGATCCCCCCAAATTTTTATAATTTAATTGTTGAATAAATATTTGAAAAATCTGTATTAACATTAATTGTCATCCACTATAGGTTAAACAAAGTATATTTGAACTAGATTGAATGAGTAGAAATGTATTTTATTAACGATTAAAAATTTGTACAAGATATATATTTGGAGAGTGTGAGCTAATAAAAGGTATTAAACACAACAAAGAGATCAAGTATAAATAAATATATAACTGCACATGAACTCACAAAACATGAACTCACGTTATACTATATTGTTATATGTGTTTCAATGACTTATGTCATGATCATCAGTGACATTACTACAAATTTACAACTGCAACTCATTTGTTGCAGTTGTAAATTTGTAGTAGTGTCACTGATGATGATGACATAAGCCATTGTAATGGAAATGGCAATAAAGTATAATGTTTTGTGAGTTCACGTGAAGTTATTTATTTGTTTATAACCTAAACTCACAAACCAGATTAATTATTACTTGACAGATATCAAGAATTAAGAACTTGTTTTTATAATTTTTTTTTATAATAATAGTTTATGATTACCACTTTCCTTTACTCATTTTTGTGACTGTTTAGACTCTTAAGAATAGATATTTGTTTAGTTATCATTTAGCCTACTGTAGTTCTTAAAATCCTTTTTGTTCAGCTTACATATGGATGTTTTTGGGCTGGTAAAATCTATTATTAATTTTCACATAACACAAGTTTCTATAATTTTCCACTTCAACAATTCTGTTGTTGCTAATGTCATTTCCTAATCCCCTTAATGTATTATCTTTCTCCTTTCCTATGTATTTATGTACCTTCAGCTATGATTAGTTCTTATCTTTACTGATTTCTTCAAGTATTGTTTGAAGAATTTGTCTTTTTCTTGAATAGAGTTGGCAAATGATGACCTCCAAATATAGTAATTATCTTCAAAAGAGTGTTAACTTCACTTTTAGAATTCTCGAGTCGGACCTGTGTGTCTAACTCAATGGGTTAATATTTGAGCCATATTCATAAAAATTGTAAAAACAAAAAAACATTTATAGCTTTTGGTTTCAGGAAATGTCTGAAAGAATGGGGTGTGAGGGAATTATACAAGACGCTATTCTTATTGGTGCACCATGTTCAGGTAACTCGTCTGAGTGGCAGAGATTCACAAGAGTTGTTGCTGGCAGGATTGTTAATGCATATTGCAAGTAAATTCTTATAGTTATTTGTTTTATATTTATAATTTAGTTTTTATTTTGTGTTTCAATAAAGGTATTTAGAAGTAATACAAATTTTAACTACTGGGAGTGGCGCGGGAACGTCTTTAGTTTAACAAATTTTAAAGTAATTAATATTGGAAATATTATTTTTTTTTCCACACACCTCTTCATTTAAAGTCTTGTTAATAACTTCTTGAAAGTGGTAACATGAAGACGGCATTTCTGGTCATTACATTTACTGTCACAATCTGAAGTTATCTGTGTGTATGTTGGCTATAGCAGTACAAATACTGTCCTTTAATTCCCCAATAGTCTTTGGAAAATTGATTTATACAAAGAGCAGATGCATGGGGGTTGCCTAGGGGATTTCAAAGCAGCTTGCCTTACGCCCTTAACATTTTTTGTACCCTAATGGTTCTTGATGGTCCATGTTTGTATTTACACTTTATATAAACATGCCCGCCCACTGAAAAATCAAGTTTCGATCAACTACAGGTTTGATATTAGATTGTCTCCTGAATGCACACTGGTTGCAATGAGCAAGTGGCTATTAGTACAGTAGACTTTCACTGGTGCAGGACCTCCATAAACGCGCATGCACAACCTTCAACTCAGTTCCTTGAGAGGGGAGAGAATGTAGGGGAAGCTATGAGCCACAATGTAATAAGAGAAACTGTATCAACAATAACAGCAGAAACCCGTGGCCTAGTGGTTAAGGTACAGGCATACTAATCGTAAGTTCCGGGTTCAAATCCCGAACTTCCATTGTAATTTTTTTCTTGAAACATTCTAGTTTTAATGAATCGTATTTGTTGTGATAAGTTAGGTTAGGTTAGGTAATATAAAAAATTTATAAATGTCTTTTGAATAAAAATGGCAAAGTTAAATTTAATTTTACATAGTGAGTTTTCTTCCTTTTATACCTACATTAAAATTTACGTACGAAGTATCCAGTCGGGATAGATTTGGTAATAATTTTATTCAACATTAATATCTATTTTTATTAAAATATAGTACGAAGTATCCAGTCAGGATAGATTTGGTAATAATTTTATTCAACATTACTATCTATTTTTATTAAAATATACGTACGAAGTATCCAGTCAGGATATATTTGGTAATAATTTTATTCAACATTAATATCTACCTTTATTAAAGTATACCTACTCTTACCGATCTTTTTCTCCTGCCTTACTTTGTTTCTTTCTTTTCATCAATTGCTAAGTCAGTAAGAAAGTAATGGTTTATCCATTGACTACGAACCTAATTTCATAGACCTGTTCCTCAAGAAATAAACCTCTCAGAGGAACCAACCCCTGAATTTTTGATAAAACCAATTAGCCTCCGATAAGCCCTGTTCAAGCTCCTTTTCGGGTAGTGGAATCTTTGAGAGACACTTGTGATTTAAAGACTATACCTGGATACCTAGTGAACTTATCTTATTTAGAATGAAAACACAGCTAATTGGAAAATATACCTTTTTATTTATTTGTTCCAAGGTTCAAATTAATTATTATTGTTTTTATTTAATTTAACAGGATTTTCTTGACTAATTACTTTTTCAAAATTTCATACAACTTGCCATTGAATTAAACATTATTATCTCATTCTATGTTTTTTAAATTTTCTTATTACCATTAATTTTGTATATAATTTAAATTATCAAAGTTACCATAATTAATTTTGTATATAGTTTTGATTGTTACAGTTAAATTTAACATATTTTAAAATCTGATTCTTTTTCAAACACTTAATATTACTATTTAATGCCTTTAGGCTAGGCCTTGAACAATTAACTTCTTTAGAAATTATTCATTAGAAATTTACTTAGAAAAAGCCATATAAGATATACATCTTTATACTTAATCCATACATTCCCACAGCGATGGGAATGGAAAGTCAATTTTGAATCTTTGTTACTTAAATTTGGGTAGCCTAAGAGAGTTGACTAATCAGTCCCTTAGGTTATTCCCATCTTATTTAATTTTGAATTTAAGTTAATATAATTTGAAGTAAAATGTTATTAAAAAAGAATAATTAAATTGATTATATAACCTTGTACTGTAGAAATCTTTTTATCTTCATTAATGTTGTCATCTGTCGGTCCCATTACAGCTTCAAGGGTCTTGGTAGGTAGGCGTCTCTCCATAATTTCGGTTAATCTTCTTATTTTCTTTAATTTTGCATTTTGGTGGTCGAAATTTTGTTCTGGGTATATATGAGCCCTTGCTCATATATATCTTCCTTCCCCTGATCACATCGTAGCACTTTTTACTCTGTTTCTAGCACATTTTTTCTTGTCCTGTTAGCATGGTACAAAAACACGTCTGCTCGCCTTGAGAGCCTAATGCATTCTAATTCTGGATAGCGTCCCTTTTTTGAGGCCTTACTTCATAGTATCCATTTTTCAACTTTTGACCAATCAGAAAGCCGTTGCCATGGCAATTGACTTTGTTTGTTCGGAAATTCTGAACTAAGATTAGTTTCACTTTTTGTAAAAGGCGTTTCTGTATTCTGGTGTGTCCTTTCCATTTTTACCTTTTATTTAATAACGTATTTGACTTTATTTCTTCTTATTTAATTTAATTTACTTTTTAAAATTCCTAATCCAAAGTTCGACTGTAGCGCTTTCGTTTCGTAGTGACAAGATTTATAATCAATACCCTAGGCGGATCTTTCCGGAATCAAATATGACTGCTTCTATTATAACCTAATTTCTAGGCTATTAAATTTTAACATTTAAACTTTACTTTTACATAAATACTATTTTCCCTAGCTAGGCCTAATTTACTTTCCTCACATCTTATAAATTTACATTCTTTATTCCTGATTATATTTAATTACAATTATTTTAATAGCCTGCATCTAGGCCGAGTTTGTTATACTACACAATTACCGTCTTTTTTGTATACATAATTTAGGCTATCCACTTTGAAGTGATAATTTTTCTTATTGATTATAATTTATGTTTTTTAAGTCTAAAGTTGTTTCTAATTTTCTTCATTTTACTATTATTTACCCTAGTTTTAATATTATTAATTAAATATTCATTTATAATTGTGCTCGATGTGATCCGGTTCAGTGTTCCCTTGACCTTGTCTATCTAACGCCTATGTATTCTATTTACTTTTATTAATAACTAACATTATTTTTTATATTATGTCCTACCGACGCCTACTGTATTTTATTTTACTTAATTATTTCCTTTTAATTATTATTATTTATTCTAAGTTCTTTTTAATTTCATTTTTATTATAATTAACTCTTATTTAATTTAAAGAACTTCTTTGGTTTTCATTTTATGATTCCTATTATTATTTACAATTTTAATTGAATTCTATTTAATTAATTTTGTTTCACTAGGCTCCTTAGTCGATTTAAATCTGTCTCTATTTGATGTTGACTCGATGTTACAATGTAAGCATCGAGCCTCAAATGTTGGGCGCCATACTTTTCTTACCGACCTTTTTCTCCTGAAAGTTCACAATTTACCCTCCTGTCCCTTTCACTCACATATATATCATTGTCACATTAGTCACTTCACATTCTATTTACTCATTTATTACTCCTGTCCTTAGTCACATTCTTTTTTATTTAATCTTATTTCAAGTTTATATTAACTATACAATATTGTATATTGTAATCCTTATATTACACATTCATTGTTGTTTAACACAACATTTACTTTAATGAATTCAATGAATCCCGTTCATTCAACATATGGCTTTTTCTTTTACATTTAATACTGATTTTATATTATTTGTCCTATGTATTTGGATTATGTTACTGCTTTAATCTACTACTTAGATTTATTTTACATTTTTATTTTTATTACTTAACCGTTACTCCCTATGTCACTGATGGATCATTTTTTATTTACCTTGCCTTATTATCCTTTATTCTTTAAATATCTTTATGTCTTTGATGTCATAGATCCCCCTTATATTCCCTGTTTCCAAGTTTGCTATTTCATAAGTTTTTGCCCCCAATCGTCTAGCCACTACATATGGACCCTGGTAAATTAATAGCATCTTCTCGGTTTCTTGACGGCTCAAGTTAGATCTATTTACCCTTGTTACCAGTACCTTGTCCCCACATTTCAATTCCGTCTGCTTCGTCTTTCTATTTAATTTCTCAGCCCTGAGCTCTCCTGTCCTTCTCATTCTATCGTATGCCTTCTGCACACGCTGCTGCTGTGTTTCCGTTACTACATTTTTACAAACGTCTGGTACAAATCCTTGCCACACATATTCCGGATCAACCCCGAACTGAATCTGCTCTGGAGTGTATCCAGTAGCTTCATGCGGTAAAGCATTGATTACTCGTTCCATGTATGACAGGTACTTCCGCCATTGCGATTGGTTATCATAGCAGTAGGTCCGCAATATCCTTCTCAGTTCTCTATTTACTCTTTCTGCTAAATTCACCTGCGGGTGCCGTACTGGGCTCAGTATGTGTTGGATTCCTTCACACCTGATCCAAGTACGCCATTGCCGTGATGTAAATGCAGTTCCAAAATCTGTAAGGATCTTGCTTGGTTTCCCTACTGCTTGAAAATAATGCAGTAACTTCAACTTTGAGCTCCTTGTTGTGGTACTTCGTACTGCATATAACTTAACATACTTCGAGAAGCTATCTATTACTACCAATATATGTTTTACCCCACCAACGCTGGTTGGTAAGGGCCCTAGATGGTCTATCGCCACCATTTCGCCTGGCCCTCTTGAGACGATTGGTTTCGTGCTTCCTTGGAGGTATCTATTTGTCGGTTTTGCGTACTGACATATCTGACATCTTTCTATCACTTGTAATATCCGTTTCTTCATTTGCTTTATATACATGCTCTGGCTCATTATATTCGTTATTTTATTTCTCCTTATGTGAGCATATATCTGATGTATGTTCTCAATTACCTCGTTTATTATTGATTCCGGGATTACTATCTTTATTTTATTTTTGACTTCTTTACACAATATCCCTTCTTGTATTGAATATTTCTTAAATTTGGTCACGTTTTCAAAAATTTTTTCTAGTTCTGGTTGTTGTCTTTGTAAGTTTTTTATGTTTTGAAACTTTGCTTTTAGTGTTTCTTCACATCCTATTTGTAACTGTCCTACTTTTATAACCTGACGGTTCTGACTGTTTCCCTTATTATCCATCTCATTCTGATACATCCGACTCACGACGTCGCACGGTATGTTTTCCTTTCCTGGGCAATGTATCACTGTTGGTTGATATTCCTGAATCGCCAATATCCACCTAGTGATTCGTGAATTAGTGAAATTGCACGTGTTCATAAATTTCAATGCCTTATTATCCGTTATGATAGTTAGTGGCGCTCCCACTATTAATGGCCGAAATTTTTTCAAGCCATGCACTATAGCCAATAATTCTTTCTCGCATATAGTGTATGCCTTCTCACAACTCTTAAGTGTTCGGCTAACGAACTTTATTACTTGCATTTGCATTTGTCCATCTCTCTGGAAAATCTGACTGGCAATTGCATTATCGCATGCATCTGTCTGTAGGAACGTACGTTGCCCTTCGATTGGATGCATCAGAATGACTGATTCCGTAAACAAGTCTTTTACCCTATTGAAGGCTTTACTCATGTATTCATCCCAGATCCAGGGCTGATCTTTTCTTAGTAATTTCAACAAGGGTGAAGTCTCTTCAGCATGTTTCTTTGTAAATCGTGCATAGTAATTTACAAAACCTAGAAACGATTGTAGTTGTTTTTTGTTTCTAGGTTCTGGGAAATCCTTTATTGCCTGTAGCTTCTCTGGGTCTGTGGTGACCCCTTCTTGTCTGAAGATATATCCTAAAAACTTCACCTCTTGTTGACAGAACAAGGTTTTCTTCGGGTTGATGGTTAAATTCCCCTCTCTGAATCTGGTGAAAATTGTCCTCAGGTGACTGAGGTGCTCATCGAATGTCTCAGATAGACACAACAGATCATCGACATACACTAAAAGATTTTCCTCTAACTCCTTACCCAAAGTGATATCTACCGTTCTCACTAGAGCCGCTAGGGAGTTTTGGAGTCCGAAAGGCACCACTTTGAAATTATATACTTTATTATTAAATAAAAATCCTGTATATTTTTTGGACTCATTAGTCAACGGTATTTGCCAGAAACTTGACGTTAAATCTATTTTTGAAAAATATCGCCTGTTGCGACCTTTCCTTAGTATATCGTCAATAGTGGGTGCACTTTCATAATCCGGCACAGTTATCTCATTCAACTTCCTAGCGTCTAGGCACAGACGGATGGTCTTGTCTGGTTTTATTACTGTCACCATTGGGTTGATGTAAGGAGTTCTTGAGCGTTCAATGATGTCATATCTGAGCATTCTTTCAATCTCTTCTTGGACCTGTTTACGGTAATTAATTGGAATTGGATAATTCCTTCGTACAAAAGTTTTATTCTCTATTAGTTTCAATTGATGCTTATATTTATTTGATCTTCCCGGTATCTCGCTAAATATATCGTCATATTCCAATATTAGCTGGTTTAATTGATTTTGCTGTTCTTTGTCTAATATACATTTATTTTCTGTTTCTTCTTCTTCGATTCCTAAATGGTTTATTCTCAAATATTTTCTTATTATCCGTCCAGCTTTATCTTTCTTTTTCTTCTTTCTACTTTTCCAATTTCTTAACTTTCCCTTATTCTCCTTAAATCTACCTTTTATTTTTCTGTTTTTGAATTGTAATGAAATGAAGGTTCTTCTCGTATTTGGATTGGTTGTCATTTTAATTGACTTTCGAACTCTTGATCTAGTAAATGGGTTTTTCTTTTTTCTTTCTTTAATTTCAATTTCTTTCCTTTGGGTTATCTTTCCAGAATCTAAAGTCTTAGGCATGGGCTTCCGAGCTACTTGTTGGTTATTCATTTTAACCTCGTTGTTCCCCCCTTTTAATTGTTTCGACGCGACGTTTATATTTTTATTTATATTTATTTTCTTATTTATTATTTTTTCACTCACATTATTTCCCCTTTTTGGCACTATTTCGGCCTTACCTTGTTTATATTTTGTTTTGCTCCTTAATCTCAGCTGCAGCTCTTCTTTCCATGTCCTTTGTTTCTTTATCTCCTGTATTGACTCCCTCAGGTCTTAAATTAATTTCCTTATTTATTATATTTTCATTTTTGTTATTTAATTTTTTGTTTTTGTTTAATTTTTCCTCTGTTTCATTTTTTATTTTTCTTTGATATTCGTTTTTTATATTTAAGATTTCCCCTTTACTTGTTTCTTGTCCATTTCCTCCTTCATTCATTCGGCAGTGCCCCTGCTTCTCGCACTGTCGCATTAACCCCTCCTTTTTGCTTTGATGCCCTATTGTTGATGCATCTTCTTTTGCCTGGGTTATCTGACATATTTTTCGGACTTCTTTATTTTCCTCTATCTTTTGTATTTTATTTTTAAAATCCTGGTACACCATCTTCCCTTCTATCTCGAAGGTCACAAAGCGTCTATCCATGTTTATCCGTGCCTTTAGGTCATACAGTGTGTTGCACCCCATAATCATCTCCGACCGAAGTTTGGAGACCACTATGAAGATGCAGTCCACTTTTATGCCTTTAATTGTTAAGAGAATTAAGCATTGCCGGGTAACCTTTATCTGTGCAGTCTTAATGGCTGTTACAACTCCCACATTGTTGATGGGTAGCTCCAGGAACTTAAGCCCATGCAACTTGAGGTTGTTGTAAGCCTTTTCTTGAATGACTGACACGTCTGCACCCGTGTCAATCTCTACCTCTATAGAGAGCTCTTCTACCTCACAGTCAATTACAGGGCATGGCTCTTTCTTCTGGTTACCTTCGCCAATCTCCTTGTCCTCTTCTAACAATTCAGCACGAATATCAAGAGATAGTCCACCAACTCTAAGCTCTTAATTGTGGTGTACTTCATTGTTATTTTCCTGTTGTATTGTTTTTTTATTTTTGTTCTTTAGGTCTTCCGCCTTTCCTTTATTTAATGTTCCCTGTTTCTCCGGGTAATATTTCCTATATTTTGTTTGTTGTTGGATCTCTAATGGTTGTCTCCTCTTTTCCTTCCTACCATTAGGGATCCTCTCATTTAGTTTTTTGATTGACCACTTGGCCCTGGATTTTGTGGTCTCTTTTCTTTTGTCTGTGGGCCTTCTTCCGTTTGGTTTTGTGGCCTGTACTCTGGCCTTTGTTGTTGCCACTGATTTTGCGGCCTATTTCTTGGTCCCTCTCTTTGGTAGGGCCCCTGTCTCCAGTTTCCTCTCCCTTCTTCCGGGTAAGGCTCTTGCCTCCAATTTCCCTTGTATCCGGGGTTTCTCATTTGGTGTGTCCACCCTCTCCTCTCAGGTTCCCGTTCTTCAGTCCTAGGCTGAGTCCGGTTCCTGGTAGCCTCCTGCTCCATGTTCCTTCGGATGTATTTTACCGCCTCCTCTATGTCGGTAGCCGCCATCCCGGAACATCCTATATACATTCTGTTCCCATAATGCTTCATAATCATCATAATTAACTCCGCCTGATTGTATGGCGGGGTTAGGTGTCTCGCCGTGTTCACCATTTTTAAGAAATAATTTACCATGTTGTTTGTGCCTCGATGGTATTCATATTTTCCATTTTCGATTCTTCCTCGAATTCTCTCTTGTGCATGAGATCCCCAAAAGTGGCTAAAGAATCTCTCCTTAACTTCATCATAATTTTCCTCCTCCATATTCATGGCCAACCACCATTCTTGTGCTGGTCCTTTAAGATGTCTCTCCATTATTTTCCTTTTTTGTCCTTCCTCCATGTCAGGACATCATACCTTCTAGGTGTTTAATGAAATCAATAGGGTCTTCATCTTCCCTACCGTAGAATTCCTTCTTGCTTTTGTCTCCATTATCACCCATCTCAAACATCCTTGATTTAAACAAGGTAGCTATATTTATTCCTCCTCCCATATTCTTTATCTTATTCTCAACTACTTGTACCCTTCTTTCTACTTTTTTGACTTCTCCCTTAACTGTTTCTACAGTCTGTTTATTTTCACTGACTGTTACCTCTAAGTTATACATCTTTTCTATAGTCTCTTGGATTTTATTTCCCATTTCCTCATTCTTTCTTGTAATTCCTTCATTTATTTCATTTATCCTCTTATTCATGATTTCCCAAAGATTCTTAATTTCTTGTTTATCCTCCTCTCTTTCTTTCTTTCTTTCTACTTTTTCCTCCTCTCTTTCTTTCTTTCTTTCTACTTTTTCCTCCTCTCTTTCTTTCTTTCTTTGTTCCTCTATCTTTTTTACTAATTCTTCTTGTTCCTTTATTCTCCCTTGTTTCTGTTCCTCCATCATTTTTTTAAAAAACTCCATCATTTCAGATGGTTCTGTGTCTTTTCTCTGTCTTGTCGCCATCTTAAAGTCTCGTATTTAACTATCCTTTTATTCCCTTACTAACTTCTCCTACTTCTATATTTTTACTATATACTGAGTATTTAATTAAATATTCATTTATAATTGTGCTCGATGTGATCCGGTTCAGTGTTCCCTTGACCTTATCTATCTAACGCCTATGTATTCTATTTACTTTTATTAATAACTAACATTATTTTTTATATTATGTCCTACCGACGCCTACTGAATTTCATTTTACTTAATTATTTCCTTTTAATTATTATTATTTATTCTAAGTTCTTTTTAATTTCATTTTTATTATAATTAACTCTTATTTAATTTAAAGAACTTCTTTGGTTTTCATTTTATGATTCCTATTATTATTTATAATTTTAATTGAATTCTATTTAATTAATTTTGTTTCACTAGGCTCCTTAGTCGATTTAAATCTGTCTCTATTTGATGTTGACTCGATGTTACAATGTAAGCATCGAGCCTCAAATGTTGGGCGCCATACTTTTCTTACCGACCTTTTTCTCCTGCCTTACTTTGTTTCTTTCTATTCATCAATTGCTAAGTCAGTAAGAAAGTAATGGTTTATCCATTGACTACGAACCTAATTTCATAGACCTGTGCCTCAAGGAATAAACCTCTCAGAGGAACCAACCCCTGAATTTTTGATAAAACCAATTAGCCTCCGATAAGCCCTGTTCAAGCTCCTTTTCGGGTAGTGGAATCTTTGAGAGACACTTGTGATTTAAAGACTATACCTGGATACCTAGTGAACTTATCTTATTTAGAATGAAAACACAGCTAATTGGAAAATATACCTTTTTATTTATTTGTTCCAAGGTTCAAATTAATTATTATTGTTTTTATTTAATTTAACAGGATTTTCTTGACTAATTACTTTTTCAAAATTTCATACAACTTGCCATTGAATTAAACATTATTATCTCATTCTATGTTTTTTAAATTTTCTTATTACCATTAATTTTGTATATAATTTAAATTATCAAAGTTACCATAATTAATTTTGTATATAGTTTTGATTGTTACAGTTAAATTTAACGTATTTTAAAATCTGATTCTTTTTCAAACACTTAATATTACTATTTAATGCCTTTAGGCTAGGCCTTGAACAATTAACTTCTTTAGAAATTATTCATTAGAAATTTACTTAGAAAAAGCCATATAAGATATACATCTTTATACTTAATTCATACATTCCCACAGCGATGGGAATGGAAAGTCAATTTTGAATCTTTGTTACTTAAATTTGGGTAGCCTAAGAGAGTTGACTAATCAGTCCCTTAGGTTATTCCCATCTTATTTAATTTTGAATTTAAGTTAATATAATTTGAAGTAAAATGTTATTAAAAAGAATAATTAAATTGATTATATAACCTTGTACTGTAGAAATCTTTTTATCTTCATTAATGTTGTCATCTGTCGGTCCCATTACAGCTTCAAGGGTCTTGGTAGGTAGGCGTCTCTCCATAATTTCGGTTAATCTTCTTATTTTCTTTAATTTTGCATTTTGGTGGTCGAAATTTTGTTCTGGGTATATATGAGCCCTTGCTCATATATATCTTCCTTCCCCTGATCACATCGTAGCACTTTTTACTCTGTTTCTAGCACATTTTTTCTTGTCCTGTTAGCATGGTACAAAAACACGTCTGCTCGCCTTGAGAGCCTAATGCATTCTAATTCTGGATAGCGTCCCTTTTTTGAGGCCTCACTTCATAGTATCCATTTTTCAACTTTTGACCAATCAGAAAGCCGTTGCCATGGCAATTGACTTTGTTTGTTCGGAAATTCTGAACTAAGATTAGTTTCACTTTTTGTAAAAGGCGTTTCTGTATTCTGGTGTGTCCTTTCCATTTTTACCTTTTATTTAATAACGTATTTGACTTTATTTCTTCTTATTTAATTTAATTTACTTTTTAAAATTCCTAATCCAAAGTTCGACTGTAGCGCTTTCGTTTCGTAGTGACAAGATTTATAATCAATACCCTAGGCGGATCTTTCCGGAATCAAATATGACTGCTTCTATTATAACCTAATTTCTAGGCTATTAAATTTTAACATTTAAACTTTACTTTTACATAAATACTATTTTCCCTAGCTAGGCCTAATTTACTTTCCTCACATCTTATAAATTTACATTCTTTATTCCTGATTATATTTAATTACAATTATTTTAATAGCCGGCATCTAGGCCGAGTTTGTTATACTACACAATTACCGTCTTTTTTGTATACATAATTTAGGCTATCCACTTTGAAGTGATAATTTTTCTTATTGATTATAATTTATGTTTTTTAAGTCTAAAGTTATTTCTAATTTTCTTCATTTTACTATTATTTACCCTAGTTTTAATATTATTATTATTATTATAATGCTTTAAAATTTTTACATATAAATTTAGCCAATTATTTAAACAGGTTAGGTTTGATTCTGGTATTCTGTACAATTACCCTGATTCTTTGCATCGGACATTCTGGCCGCTGCACTACGAAGTATACTACTTCCCCCTCTGCTGCAGTTAACCCTACATCTGTGACGTCACGCGCATGCGCGTTGATAGAGTTCCTGCACCGGTGAAGATGTAGTCTATTAGTACATCACCTCATTGATTGAATCCTCCTCTCTTCTCAGTGCATCCCCATACATGAACATGCTATAATGTCAGTATTTGTCTTTTCAAATGCGCTTGAATATGGTTAATGCTTTTCTTCAATGGTTAATGGCAGCTGATGGATGTTTAAAATAAGGAGGTTTTTGCTCTCCACCCTGTATTTATTCCTCTGCAGCACCATATAATGTTTTATTTGTTATTTATATTCATAAAGTATCTTAATTTTAAGTGCTTTATAACAATTTGTTTACAATTTTCATGACATGCATTTTATGTTGAAAAAAAAAAAAAAAAAAATTTAATCATCATTCTAGGTAAAAGAAAATATTTTATAAAGAGAGTCTCTTCTAAAACTAAAATTTTACATAATGTCTATAGAACTTTATTATTTATAATTACTGATTATGCACGTTTGAGCTTACAACTGAAGTTTTAAGCTTGAAAAGTATTTACAGGACTTGTTTCTAATAATTTTCTTGTTTCTAAGTGCAATTCATTGTTACAGATTCTGCAGAAAATTTTATATAACAAGTTTTGAAGAGCCTCCTCTGAACATGTACAATCAAGTATATTCTATAGAATTAAACTGTTGAAGATCTGTTCACCACTCTCGGTTCCTATGTTGTGTATTATAACATTTGATAGTTCTTAATGGTTTCCGTGCCAATGTTCTATATTAACTTAATTGTCTCATAATCAGATGAGATTAAGCGTAGCCCGATGTAGGAAACCTTGCATGTAAAAACACTTTTTATATTGTACTTTTATCACTCATATAATATGTTTATAGATTTTGTAAAATGTAATTGTCAATTTAATTTTTTCTCATTGTAACTGGTTTGACCATAGTAGTTTCAGTCTGTACTAGAAACAAATAATATGATTAATATTGCAATGAAAATATTGGAAAGACCTCCAATACCACAAGAAAAAATAACACCAGTTACTTAAGATTAAACTATTAATCTAGCAACCGCAGAAAACTGTTGGCGTCACTCTAATTTGTAATTTCTTGTTTGCTAGATTGTAATATTGTAATAAGACCGTATGTTGATAACGACATGGTTATCAAATTGTACAGAGGGTTTAACCATGTAGGTAACTGGTATCATTTGCTATTTTTTATTATTTTTGTAGTATTGGGGTTCTTTTCAATATTTTCATTGTAATATATTGTAACACTCTGCTCTTGTTAATATATATGAATAGTATTATATATTTGTTACTGATTCACAAACAATATTGTTTTTTATTGGAAACATTATTCAGTACTACCTATAAAAAACTATTTTCTTCCAACAGATCTGATTGGTTGCTGAAGTTTCTTTACCGAACTTTGTCAATGCCAACTGGGGGTGTGGCAGGTCTTCAGCCAATTACACTGTCGGACAGAAGAATACAGAATGTTGACTTGAGTCATATTGTCTCAGGTAAGGTAGTAAATTAGCGTCACTGTGTAACATCTCTGCCGATAGTAATAAACAGATTACAGGATTGGTAACAAAATTAAGACAAATAAGAGACATACACAAGACTCACAAATTAACATTACTACGAACATGATACATCAAATAGAAATTTTATACTTAACTCATTAATTACTATAAAATTCTTATCCATAAACATAATTACATATAAACGAAATAGATAATGAATATTTCAGTATTATTATTATTACAAAATTTTAACCAAAAAGTTACAATCAAATTTTCTTGTGTTACACTAATTACATCAATATAGAATTTTGAATAGGGCCAGACTCATTATTTACAATATTATTTTTATTCTTATTAATATACAAAGTTTCCTACGCATCCAATTCTCAACACTTAACAATGTTTTTAACAAGTTATATCGTTTACTTTAAATTTGTGCTTTTACTCTAATCAATGTTTCACCATCGCTGATTTTTCTGGTCTGTTATATTTAACGTGGGAAAATGTTCTTTAGCTCTAGTTTTAATATTTCTTTTTGTTTGACCTATATATTTCAGAGGACACTGGCTACACTTCAGGCAGTAGATTCCTGACTTTTCTTCATTAGGTATGGCGTCTTTATACTTCCCTAACAACTTCTTTAGGATATTTGTAGTGGTAATTGTGACATTCAACTTACTATTTTTCCCAGAGATTTTCTTATTTTATTAGACAGTGGTGGAGGTTGTGTTATTTTTACCCATTTATTTTTCTTTTTGTATTATCAAAGTAATTATCAAGTAATGTTAATAATTGTTGTTTTGACAGGTGGGCGTGGCAACGTCCACAGTATAAATATAGAATTGTAACCTTACTTTCACCTTAGTTGTAAGTTAGAGTTTGTAGTAATAACACTCACTGATGATGATTACTTTGTCATTGAAACGTGTCTGAGTAAATAAATGATTGATTTGTGAGTCTTGTGTATGTCTTTCATTTGTTTTAACATAACCTTACAAGCTAAGCTCAAAGAACAGTTGTAACAAAATCGAGGTTTTAAATTTTCTGCTTCGAAGATCTAGTGTGCATCATTTATTATTGTCATAGGCAACAATAAGATTCTATTCTTTATCTTATAAGATTTTTAGGTTTTCATTAGCTAAAATCCTTTCAGGGATCCTTTAAATGGGCCATTTGAAGATTTTATTTAACATGATCTTGAATATGCTAAGAGTTCTTAGTGGTACTAATTGGGGGATAATCAGAAGTAGTATGCTTCATTTCAATGGAGTTGTCTTTTGATTACACATATATTATGGTTGTTTAGCCTATTCATCTGCACGACTTACAGTTCTGAAAACTCTTGATGCAATCTATCACTTTGCTTGTTGAGTTGCTACTGGTGCTTTTAGATCAAATCCAATCCTTGGTCTCCTTGTTGAGGCTGGAGAACTTGCACTTTTAAAATGTCAGGTGCTTCAAATCTCTTACTTTCTGGCTTTCGAAACTAACCAAAACATCCAGCTTAAGTACTAAATAGTGAATAACCGTATGGAAGAGTATTACATTTTTATTTTGAAACACATCAGCAAGTAAGTTTAGTTTTCCCTTGGTTCTTTAAATAATTTCATATGAATAATTTAATCAATGAATTCAAGATGATTACAATAACCGTTGTTTTAAGGTTACAGTTTTTAATTTTTCTGGTTTTTTTCAGGTCATAGTGAATATCCTGACAAAATTTGTTTAATATTACAAGAAATTGGTTTAAAGGTCATAGAAGTAAAAAATGGCAGTGAAGAAAAAAAAATCCCTAGAGTTCAGACTTTTGATGTGATAAGTTCTACATCTGCACCAAAGGTATATTTTGTAATTATTTATGTTTGCTTAAATATAATTGAAAGTATGATGGGCTTACAAAAATCTGTAAAATTGTAAGAACTATAATTTTTTTAACATTTTAGTACCTTTATTGTTTAGTTAGAAAAACATATATTTATAAATATTTCAAATACAAGAATAGTTTAGATTTATATATTATTATAAGCTTTTTGCCAGTAAAATAAGTATTAGCATCTTCAGGAAAAACATTGATATAACAACATTTTTTACAAAATTTAAATCATATGTACTACAATTCAATCATATGTTTATAGGTATTTACACTTCTATGTAATTTTTGTAATGATATCAATGACCTTGTAAATAGTTTGGTGTTTTGATTTCACTTGAATTTGTTCATTAATTAATTTGTCTTCAATTTTATGTTTATAGATTTCTAATGTTACATGTATATATTTATTTTGTTTATTTCTTTTATTAATTTCATATTTAAGGAAAGCTGTGTCCATTATTGATACAATGAGTAGCCAAATTTGATTTGTATATGTACGGTTTTATATAAGCATTAAAATGTTCTTTGTATCTTTCTTTTAATTTCTTCTTTGTCCTACATACAATTGATTACAATGTTGACATTTTATATTATATACACCATTTCTTTTGTGCATATTATTTTGATTATTGTTAATTTGTATATTTTTGTATATTTTTAATTTTATTATCAGTTTTATAACAAAATTTGTAAATTTGTTTCTTTAAATAATCTTGTAATTTTGTTTATTTCGTTACCTGTGAATGTCAGAGTTGTCCAATTTTTTGTTGTGTGTTATTGCAAAGTTTTGTTGATTTTCTGTTTTCTTATTATGTTATTGTTTAATTTATCTATAGTATATCTTTTATATCCATTTTCTAATGCAGTTTGATATATTGTATTGTTCTCTTTTATTTGATCATTTATGTTCATCGGTATTTTGTGCATTCTATATAATAAATTATACGGCGATGCCAATTATGTTTATAAAGATGATTTGAATAATTTGGTATTATTTGATTTGTCTGTGTTGGTTTACTATGTATATTATATTCAAATTTTTCATTGTTTCTAGTAATTGTAATATCTAAGTAATTCAGTTTATTGTTTGACTCGAATTCATGAGTAAATTTTATATTTTTATGTAAATTATTTATAGTATTTAATATTTTGTCAGTATTTAAACCATTATTATTTGATATATATAATCAATCATCTACATATCAAAACCATTGTCCATTTTGATTGTATATTTTAATAATTTTATATGATATAATATGGTATAATATAATGATTTAATATGATTTTTAATATATTTATTATTTTTTGAGTTAATGTTTTATCTTGTTCATATGTATCTATATTATTTTTTATTATATTAATATATATATATATATATATATATATATATATATATATATATATATATATATATATATATATATATGAAGTTAATATATTACTATTGTAAGTAATTCTAAAATTACTTACAATAGTAATATATTAACTTCATAAAGTCAGTGCAACGGAAAAACAATGGATAACGTTAAATATCAAGAATATATATATATATATATATATATATATATATATATATATATATATATATATATATATAGATAGATAAGTCAAATTTTCAGCATATGTATATAACACAATATCTCGTATTTACTACAAGTTTCAATAGATATTTGTACTTTTGAAGTTGGACAAAAATTTAAGTGTTGTATTTTTTTGTGATGAATTGTTTTTGTTGAACATCATTCTTTTTACAAATTTGTACATGTAATAAGTATGTAAAACAATTTGTAAAATGTTTGGTGTGTCTATTTTCAGGAGGAGATTGGGGAAATAAGAAAAACCTCATCTGAGAATGATGTATCAGCATTGATTGAAAAAGAAAAAGATAATTCCTAAGTGCATTTAAAGTATAACCACTATCTTTAAACTATTTCATCCACATATCGGTTTATTTATCATACAATTTTTAATTAGGTCAATATATATGTATTTTATTTATTAGAAAGTATCCTAATGGATTGTCAGTATCAATTGATAAAATAACTGTGATTTAAAAGAATTTAAAACATTGCCTTTAAAACATTACCCGAACTAAGATTTTACTACATTTTTACTTTTTACAATCCCACTTTCATATAATTATTATACTGAATCATATAGAACAGTCATAAACAGAGATCATCTATATTTCATATTGTTGTGTAGTTTTGAATACACGGGTACTTTTAATATGTTTTTAGTATAGATAGTATTTATATAAGAATGTATACAATATAGCTATTTTTAAAATCTTAATAACTTGTAACTACTGATTCTGCTACTTAGATATTTCTTATGTAATATTAATCACAGTATTAATTTTTAATGGCATAATTTTACCAGTTATAATTAAAAATTACCAGCAAAGGAGATTACAACAAAATAATGAAACCGTCGCAGTTTTCAAGTAGCCAATTCTTTTCAATTGATCTAGTACGATGATTGCTTATGTTTCTTGTGATTATTTTTAGCCATACACATGACAGCTGATATACACATCCCCCATGGTCTTCTATCCCATGGCCTAGATCATCTATCAGCCCTGCATATCATTAACCATATTTCACAATTATTACATAAATATTATACTACACAGTTTATATACTATTAAAGCATTAGATGCAACATATAAATGTATAATACAGTGAAACCTGTTTAAGCCGGAATCCATCGGGACCAGCATTTTTTTCCGCCTAAGACAGGTTTCCGGCTTATACAGTAGTATTGGTATTATACTGTATGATGGTAACATCACGAAACGTTTGTCGAGTATATTTTTAGTGTTGGGGTGAGGGTTGGGCGTGGGGATTCTTAGCTATAAGACTTATTTCTACCGATCAACTGTATGTTGCTGTACCAACAGCACATAAATAACGGACAATTGCCATCTTTTCTACATTTGTTCTAATACAGTATTTAATTAAATTATTTATTTCCGATTAAGTACTGACTGTTTATTTCCTACAGAGATAACACTTCAACATATAAAGCAAGTGTATTTAAATCACAAGAAAACTATCACATTTTAACGTCTAAATAAACGTCATTCAACAGTAATATCGGTCATCTTGATTGCCTAATGACAGCCCGTAGCCTGTGCCCTGTGACATCACAACTCGCAAACCTTGTTTTTTAGATGGTGTTGGCTAATGCACACTACAGAAAATGTTAAAATCTACATTACATAATAAAAATCTTACCTTTTAATCCAGTATCCTTTTATCCTCTCCACAAAACATTTTTAATAGAAAACACTAAAACTATAAAACTAAAACACTTATACACTTGTCAACAAAATTTATGAATTAATGATGCAATTTATTAAAAACTTTATTTTCCCTCTTACTGTATTTATGCTAAATAGTGTACATAGTAGGCCTACGTAAAAATAAAAGAAAATCAAGAAGGCTTGAAAAAATCTAGCATTGACTTTTGTTTTAAAAGGTTAGTTTTACTTGCTTGTGTTTCAGTTATTGTTTTTAGTTGTAACAAATGGTGACGCATTTCCAGGCTGTTAATACATACCGCGAAATCTTCTAACTCACAAATTTTCATTAAAGCCTCGCCAAATGTTTTTATTTTGTTTTCTACGACTGGTCCATCTTCAATTTCCTCTTCACTTTCTATAATCTCATTAGTCTCCATTTCAATAATTTCGTCCAGAGATTTTGGACCTTCTTCCTGTTGCCAGTTCATTGTCAAAACTTGCGTATTCTTCAGCAGATAAAGTAGAGTGTCCTGTTTCTGTCAGCAAATCTTTCACCCTGTGCAAGATAATGTCTTGCGTCCCCGTTTCAGTAGCAATATTGAGTTCTTCTTGTAGAATAAAACCAGCTTCTTTGAATGCATTTTGAACACATGATTTTGATATTTTCTCATAGGAACTCGATATCCATCTTATAGCATCCAAAACAGTGATATTACTGGTCAATTCCTGTACTGACGAGCATGAATTTATGTTAGCAATAAGAGATTTTAAAACATGTTTTCTATAGTGGACTTTAAGATTTTTAATAACGTCCTGAACAATCGGTTGAGTAACACTAGTAGTATTTGGTCTAGGAAAAAACACTAATTTGATGTGAGAGTAATCTTCACGAGAATAACACGTTGCATTGTCCATAAATAGCAAAATATGCCTGTTATCACACTTCATTTTATCATTCAAATTTCGAAGCCAGTTTTCCATAATGGCTGATGTCATCCACGCCTTCTTGTTAGCATGCCATTCAACTGGTAACTGGCCTACATTTTTGAAAGACCGGGGTTCCATGATTAAATTGAATAGGCGACAGTCGGGACTTTTAAAGTTTTTGGCGATAGACAGGATTCCGCGTAACACAGGTCCGTTTAAGACAGATTTCACTGTACTATAATTATCTGAATATATTATTCAGTAGATTTACTTAAATTACTTTAAAAAAAATTTGATTAGAATTCCTACCAATACAGTCTTTTTAGTTAACAAAATTTACATAATGGTTGTTACGTATTTCCTCACAGCATAGCAAAAAATGGATTGTAATGTATGATTCAATTTGATTTTTGGGAGGACCATTGAGATAAAATCATACTAAATTTCTGGTAAAAACACAAATGATGACATATAGGATTTAAAATACACAATAAATGGTGAAAATAAAAGTGTGCATACCTGAACCTTGAAATGTCCCATGCATTGTGGTCTTCTAGAAAGATTACGAGTTTTGGGGGCACCTAGTTCGGGTACTACATTACCTAACTAAAAGAAAATAGTTTACATATAATTCAAAATAGTCACTATTATAGGGTAATAATTACACAACATAATCTGTCGGTTGTCTGATAATGTCTTCACTATACGGCGGGAGAAAAGCAAAAGATAACTGCATCATGCTGAATGTAACGGGAGAGATGCAGTTATATCAGAGATTTGCACCGAACTCACGAAAACTATGTCACACAGAGCGTAATCGTGTTGCCTTGAACAGGGTGTCTAGTGACAGGGAAAACCGGGAAAACCTGGAAAAGTCAGGGAATTTTTAAATTCTGGAAAATTCAGGGAAAAGTCAGGGAAAATTTTAAAATATCGGGAAAATATTTATTTTGATTAGAAACAAAACTAGTGGCTATTGCTCTCGAATATTTGTTATTGTAAGTCAGCGGGCTGGTTTAGGGCCAGGGCAGTCAGGAAATAACTCTTCTTTATTTAGATGCCCATTATTTATTTGATAAGCCCAATGCTATGACTTCAGGACTTATGTCAATAAATATTAAACGTGTCGAGTTGGTACAGCTGGGAGGTTTTAGCCTGGACCGTGGCCTTGGGGTGCGCAGTGGTTCTGTTATCATATGGACAGGTGGGGATAACAGATAACTCAGTCTGTTTCTGACCACACAGAACCCTGTTTAAACATTCGTAGCCAGCTATTTGTCTAGACTCGTGGTAGTATGTGTTTTATTTGACTGTGATTATTTGTACACTGTTTATTTCAACATGGAAGGTTCCAGTTTTCATTGCAGTAGCGGGCAAGCGCGTCATGCAGATGTCGTCATTACCTTCCCTCCTTCCTTAGGATAAATATAAACTAAAAGATGAAGTGACTGAAGCAGAGATTATATGGTGCGTGAATTTAGTAATGCAACACTTCTTTACGCAATGCAGAAGGTAGTGTGTGCCTCTTTCTAAGGATGTTCCCTGATAGCACCATTGCACAGAACATGAGATTGGGGAAAGATAAAATTTCCTATAGTGTTGTATTCGGTTTATCAAATTATATTAAAGACCTGTTACTGACATCATTAAATTCAAATTCTAACTATGTAATTGGCTTTGATGAAAGTTTAAACAAAATATCACAAAGAGCCCAAATGGATTTGAGTGTTAGGTATTGGGATGCAGAGACGGATGAAGTGAAAGCTCGATATTTTGGCTCTGTGTTCCTTACAGACACATAAGCAAAAGAGTTACTCAATTCGTTCTTCAAAGTCTGGATTTATCCAAGATCCTTCAGATATCAATGGATGGGCCCAATGTAAACTGGGCTTTCTATAGACATCTAAAAGAGGAAAAGTCAGGGAAAACTCAGGGAATTTCTTCAAGCTATTTTACTAGACACCCTGGAAAAGTCAGGGAAAACTCAGGGAATTTCTTCAAGCTATTTTACTAGACACCCTGTTGAAGTGACTTACCAAATCTTGTACAGGTCAAAGATCAGCCGATAAGTGTTAGCCCTCTCTGAAGCATTTACAACTTTAACATTAATTTTAAGAATAGTACGTTAAAATGGTATATAAAAGTTTTGTCTTCAAAAGTATTGAAAAGGTAAAAGTATACACACAAAACAAAATAAACCAGCTGTTTTTATACTTCTAATAAGAAAATTAGAATTAGCAGAATGTCATTAGTTTAAGTTTCAGATAACTTATAATCTCTAACTACATTGTTTGTTTCCCTGAAGTACTACTACAGACTTTTTTAATGAATATTTTCAGTATATTTATTAATGTTAGAACTTAATTTGCTTTAAGTAGTGAAATTGAATGTTCTTGTTTTATCCTATTTTATAAAAACATTCATACATAAATATTTATTAATTTACTTTTTATACTAGACTAAACTAATACTATTTGTTCTTAAAACTTTAAACCTAACTTTGAATGATTGTAGAAAAACAAGTTTTTATAAGTTAAGTTAATTATATATGTTGAGTATTTATGAAGTACATCATATATGCTAATATTTTGCTTATAGGCCAAAGTCCTGCTGATAAAATATTTTTTTACTAATTTAAGTCTTATACTAATTTTTATCGTATAGTAACCTCTATGTTTAAGTGGTGTTGTACTGCTTCACTAAATGACTGAAAATCAATTTAAAAAAATAGAAATTTGAAATTTTGAGGCTACGTTTCATAACATATAGATTCACTAAGAAGGAATTTTGCAGAATTTGTAATTAATTAAACATTAGTGTAACTGTGTAATCAATTATTGATTTGTTGAATTCAAGTGAGTTTATCAATTTATAGGTTATATTTAGGATCTCATGTTCATAACCTCTTTGTAGGTCATCTTTTAAGTTGCTCACAGATCTGCCCTTTTAAATTTACCTATGTGGTCTTCCAGAAAATTCAAAATCAATGTAACTTTGCCCTTACACCCATTGGCTGTATGCCGCAGTATGTATTTCACAATGTATGAACTAACTGGAAATCATACTTCTGTATGTATTTTAAAATATATGAATGGATAAACTAGTTAAAAATTTCTAGTAAAAAAATGTCAATGATATTGTTATAATAATAAAAAAATAATATTTAATTGTGATCGAATTTAATTATTAGGAATCACACAGAATTGATAATTGTGCTCTTGTTTTAATAATAATTTTCTTATACCATTAAGGTGAATGAATGGTCTTGTGGGTAGAGTATTTAATAACTAATCTAACTGTCAACGTATTATCTTGGGTAGCATCAAAGAATTTTGCGTCCAAGGTTATCTCAGCCTGTAAAAATGAGTAACTAGGATTAATAATGAGAGGTTGCAATGTAGTGCTGGTAATAATATCTTCTTTGCATATAGAAGAAGATATGGGAACTCCCAGATTAGGGAGTTCTACTCTGTCTCAGAGAAAATATATCTTAGAATAGAGAATTTATGTTTAAAATATTTATTATAAAAAGTACTTATTTTACTAAAATATTTTACATGAAAGTGACCAGTAATATAAAAGACTTTCAAATGGTACAAGTTAATATTCATGATTCTAGTTTTGTAAATCTTACTTTATAATGTTCTGTGATAATCATTAACATGATAATATTAAGTATTGAATGTCTAAATTTATTGGCCTATTTTAGAATAGTTTCATTATAAATTGTAACTATAAACTATATTTTATTATATAACTATCAAAGAAATTTGTGATAGGGTATTAGTTTTAGTAAACAGAATGTTGTAATTATAAATGATATATCATTAAAGCACTGTTTACAAATCTATATATTTTAATAAACACATACCAAAGCTTTGTATAATTACTGTGCCTATGAATAGAGCATTTCAGTTTGTAATTACTAAGTGCTACTAGTTAATAATTTCATTGCTCTAGTTAGTTTAAGCATTAAGTTTTATTTTTTTAAGTCCTCGAAACCATACATTATTGATTTAATTTATAAAAAAATATTTTAAATTATGAGTAATTACTTGAGTAGCTGAGTGAAAACTATTAACTTAATTGTGGACGAGTTTCAAAAGAGTCGTTTCATTGACAAAGCTCGTTTGAGTAGCGACTGTTTCAAAACGTGTAAGTAGATAGTTTTCACTTAGTTACTCAAATAATTCCTTATGACAATTAGAAAGAGTAAAGAGGAATGACTTAACTAGGTTACTGTATTACAGTTTTCAATTTATCTGCCTTAATTATAGCATATCATTAATCTAGTTTCATCAGCAGCATTAGTTAAAACTAAAATACAACTATATTTAAAGTTTATCATATTATGAATTTAAATTATTTTCAAAGAAGGAATCAATTCAAACTTGTTTCTAAATATACTGTGAATACATTTCCTTTTTTTTATTTCATTACTAAACTCATTTATTTTAAACCAACACCTGAATATTGTTTCCCTTAAACAGTTTATTGGTTTTACCTAAAGCAGACACTGTGTAGTTGTTATTTTCATTAATGTAAATAGAGGTGAATCCAATCAATGCATTGATGAGTTTTCAAAAACATTAAAAATTAAACAGTTTCTATTGTAAATAAATAAATTATTTACTAAAAATAATTTTAAGAATGTAAATTTACTAAGGAAGTGCACAGGAAGAACAAGAAAAGGTCTCAAAATGTTATACATTTTTTTTTTTTTAATGATAGGATAGCCATTAAAAGTTTTATTCAATTCCCTCTGTTAGTTCAGTCTCCTTATATATATCTTGTTCAAATTTTCCATCATTAATATAATACTTCTTATTCTTACACTCAAGTTCAAATACATTTTTTTTAAAACTAGCATTGCATGACACTTGATGTATTTTCAAATATCAATTTAATAATTAAATTTAAAATGATTTTATTTTAGTTTTGCATGGGAGGAAAATTTTTTACAAAAGGGGCAAGGTATGCAATATAGTTATTTCATCCCATTTGGCTTAAAATAAGTGATTTGATAAAACAGCTGATTTTATGTTATAGATTATGTGGTAGAACAGCTGTTTTAATGCAGAGGTTGTGTTATTTTATTTATATTAATTGTAATTAATTAATAAAAAGTAACTAAAATAAAATTTGTTTAGTTGATCTAAGTAGGAATTGACTAAAAAAATTTGTTTAATTACTTTTGTTTCCTTTCTAATACATTACGATGCCTGCAACATTTACTTTATTTTCTCGCTTTTTAAACTCCAACTTAGAATTGACGTTTTATTATTTATCTACAAAACTTATAGAAATATGTAATTGCAAATATATCATGTCTCTTGGTTCAAGATTTGTATTATAGAATTCAGGTACTAAACTCTATGAAATTAAATTTAGTTGCTTTTGGATGATGTTTTATCAAGCAATACTGCTTGTACAGTACCATTTATGCCTTACAATAAACATACAATTACTTATATATAGGTATTCAACATGCTTGAATTTTATTTAGCATAATATTAGTCAGAACATTTTTATGGTTTGTTGTGTAACTATATCAGACTTATAATTGTTGCGTGCAGCCAACTATGCACTTGCTTACTCCCGCTTTCTCGTGTACTACCACTTCTTGAGAACATGTTACATTTTCAGAATGTTGTATACATCAACAGCTTCTGCATCTGATACCGATATCTACACAGATATAAAGATTGTTTTGTTATTTCAGACTAAAGCTAACTTATCTAATATTGACCTTCTTATAGAAGTCATCTCGTACAGTTCACCAAATTGTTAGTTTCCTATAAATTACAGGAGGCTACGATCAGATACATTTGAAAAGAAACTCATGATACTATAGTAGTTTTATAATTACTAACCATGAGTGTTTTGACAGCCCTTATCATGTTTGGTGGGAAGTATTATACTGACTTAACGCAGTTCTCTACCTCCCGTCTCGCCTATTGCAATCTTTCTAGGGCCAATGCATGGGTAAAAGGTCGCGACAGTAGTGGATATGATGATTGTGCTCTGTGATTAGTCTACATAGATGTATTTTTAAAAAATAATTGTGTATAATTCAGGTAAGTTCAGTTATAATGTTGATATAATTAACTTTATGTATTTACTTTTCTCTCTCTTTGACGGATATTAGGTACGGAAATATTCCTGCAATTTCTTTTATATTTTTGTCTAATATTGAATGAAACTTATATAATTTAATTTGTGACTAAGGATAAGCAACTGTGTCTTGTAAAATAATAATCACCGAGTTGTAAATTGCTTTTATAGTTCCCTATATTTTTAAAGTCAATTCCTACCTAAATCAGCAAAGAATTTTATTATAGTTTCTATTTATTTTATAATTACAGTTAATTTTAGTATGTATATACATATGTCAGAATAACAATATTAAGTGTCAAAATAGAAAGCGAATTTCCTAGCAATTTTCCATTTTTTTTTCTACGCATGGTCTTGGACTATTTATTATTTTTAATTGTCACTATTTATGCACTTTCTTTTTTTTCATTGTGTTGTAGTTTCTTTTCACTTTCCTGTTCGATTGTCTGTTTGAGAAGCAAGGTTCAACAGTGTTAACCTAGTTTGTTTATTTAATTTTTAAATTTATTTTTAAGTCATAGCATTTTATATAATATTGTGTGGTAACCATTGCAACAATTTAAGGTTATACGATAGAGGTTTTTCATCTAGATCTTTGAAAAGTTCTTTTCTTTCAATGGAAAGTTGGTTCAGTGCACTAGACTTCGAACATGAAGATACTAAGTTCGAATCCGACCAAAACCTCCCAAATTTTCATAATTTAATTATTGAATAATTATTTGAAAAAACTCTATTAACACCAATTGTCATCCACTATTGGTTAAAAAAAATGTATTTGAACCTGATTAGATAAATAGAAATATAATTTATTAACTATTGAAAATTTGTAAAAGATATATATCAGGAGAGTGTGAGCTAATAGAAGGAATTTTCTAAGAATCTTCTATTCCTAAAACATTGACTTTCTGTTTTGCTTTGTGTTTGTATAGAGTTTACACTGCATTTTTATTGTTCAATTCCTTCTATTACTTAACACTCTCCATATATACACCTTGTTCAAATTTTTAATAGTTAGTCAAATACTTTTTATTCATCCACTTGAGTTCAAATACAATTTTCGAAACTTGTAGTTCATGACAATGGTATGACAATTGTTTTTCAATATTAATCCATTAATTAAATTTAATTAGTTAATTTTAGTTTTATATGGGAGAAAAACTTTTCACAAAAGGGGCTATGTATGTAATGTATTTAGTCTGTCCCATTTGGCTTAAAATAAGTGATAGCATATGATTTCATAAAGTAGCTGATTTTATGTTATACGTTATGTGGTAGAACAGCTGTTTTAACACATAGGTTATGCCACTATATTTATATTTTTAATAAAAATTAACTAAACTTTTTCTTTGTTGACCAAGTAGGAGTTGTTTTTGTTTATATTACTTTTTGTATCAATTGTTCTTCCATTCCTGAATTATAGGAACATTGTTACTTGATTTTTAGCGTAATATTTACTCATTACTTACCAGAACTTACAGTTTTAAGTGCAATGTATAATAATTTTATTTTTAGTATATTTTATTTAGTTGATTATTTTTTCAATATTTAATTCTATTATTGTTATAATATTCTAAGTTTCTGCTAGGTTGTACACTATTATGTTGAGTATCACTTTTTGTGTGTGGCATGTTGACAAACTCTTGTCAAGATGTTTCGGAGAACCTCCACCAGAGAAGAAAGTTTTGTTTTCATATAGGTTCTCGAAAATGCATCAACAAGAGTTTATATTAGGTATGGTAGAAAAATATGATACTCAACATGTTAATGCTGTTTACTGTGCAAAAAAGTTATATTGTTTGACTCTTCAAAATTTAGTTTTAGTTGAAATTTGCACCAAAGACATTTTTACAATTATATGATTAAGTATTGCAACATAATTAGTTATAGAATGGTGTCGTAGTTGAAGTGCCTCTGAAATTGTGTAAACTGATTCAAAAAATTAGTTTGTCTTGGATGCGTTAATAAAAATTTTAAACATAGTGCACAGCTTTAAAGTTTGCGATTTCTACATAGTTTATACAACTATCCATAGTTGTATAGATGTATTAATGTATAGAGTTTTAATTAATATGTTGTAATTAATGTTGCATATTTAAGAATTTTAAAAAAATTGTTAATAGGGTATTGAATGGTTTTTACATTAATTAAAAACATGTTTGTGATATAACAACAATACAAACTTAAAGTTTAAGTAAATGTTTAATATATTTTTAACAGGTTTTCATTAAAACAGACAACCTTCAGCCTCAATAGGGTTCACTGTGTTACAAATTTGTTTATGGTTTCATAAAAAATTAAAATTTCTAGTGGGGGCTTCTCAATACACTTTCCAAATTAGTATTTATTGTGGCACTTTTGGGATTTTTTTAAAACTCTGACCATAATTTGCTTTAAGAAAGTTTATAAAATTTTGCAAGTGTAAAATTGCAACAATCATTAACCCAAGTTCAAGATGAAAACAAGTAATGTCATTATATGAGACAAATTAATTTTGTAATGTACAGTGCGTGAAGTTTAACCATGTCTCTGGCCTTGAGATCGCTAAGCTGGACTGGGCTGCAGTGCGGGGTCAAAACCCAACACTTCAGAAAACATCAGTGTTGTGTTTAAAGTATAAACAGCTCTAATTAACTAATGATAATACTGTAATAGTTTGATGTAGACATGATCTTTAAACGTGTTGCTCTGCTTTTGCAAAGAAAGAGATGAGATTATGAAAGAGACGATATATGTATTGTATAATGTTTTCAGTTAGGCTAGTAGTCAAATGCTAGAGCAGAACAAGGGACACTGTTAAACCTCACACACTGTAAATACAGTATTTGGCTGTAATCAGTAATCCAATGTAAAACGAATAAGAAGTTTATTTTGTTGTTTATTATTATTATTATTCAAACTTATTTTAATATTTTTTTTGTATAAATTTTAAATGAATACAGATTATTTTTGTTGAGTATTGATTTTTTTAAAATTTCATATGTATACCCTATTGATACAATGTCCTATAGAAAAGACTGGTAGAAAGAGGTTCATATACTTCATCTGATCAGTATTATCTGGCATAATGCCTAATTGGATCGATATGTGTTTAGGGATTTGTTTTAGAAATTAAACTTTATGTGGAATTTTCAGACATTTGACCAGGGAATACTTCTACATATAAAATGGTTGCAATGTATGAAAAAGATATAGGTTTTTAAAGGAACAATTTTAACATTTGTTGATTTGTTCCCATTACTTTTTTATAGTCAAAAAGCTTCCCTTTGTCTATGGTACAAAATTTTACCTGAGAGAACTTGAGGGGAGCATAATCCTTACACAATCAGTATTCTAAACAAATCATTCTTTCTTTAACCTCCTATCTGACATTCTCCTTTAGTGTTATATTTATTTCCATATTTTTTATTCATACGAAACATTGGAATCGATGTTGTAAAAGGGTGACTCAGAATTTTCATACAAGTGATATTGTTTTATCTGTTGAATTGATAATCCAGTGCTGTTTTTGTATTGTTATTTAACAATTTTCACTCTTTTGTTAAATAATGGCATGTAAGTAATTTACATAGATGGTCTAAGAAATGGAACCTTGGTGAGTTGTATTAAAGGTTGAGGCATCTGAAAAAAATTGATCATGATAACGAAAATAAATCTGATGATATGTAAAGTTCCAAGAGAACAAAATTGAACATGAGTAGAGTGCGATGAAAGATTTGAAAATTCTAATTCAGACGAAACTATTTTTGTTAGCAAATCAAATTTTGGCAAAAAAATAAGAATATTTGTTGACTTTCTATAAATATAATAACCTATTTACTTGCTTAATAATTTTTGCGAGAACTCTGGACTAATTTGAAATAAATAAATAAAAACATACTAACCACAATATAAAAATCTTGTATTTCACTACAATTACTTTATGTACATTTTAATTATATGGTAATCACCTTTAAAAGTACTCTGAAGATGTACTTCTGAAGACGATTACCATGTAATCAAAATGTACATAAAGTAATTGTAGTAAAAACAAGATTTTTATATTAGGGTTAGTGGATTTTTATTTATTTAGTTATTTACTAGGACTGAAAGATATCCAGTGGAAAAAAAGAAAGCAATGTTATAATTACATTTAACATCTTGAAAAACTAAGAGGTGACTGATTAAATTTGTTATTGCAAGTTGAACGTTGCCACATTATATGCATGAGTTGGTTTAAGGAAACCCCTTTTGTCAAACTACAAGTAAGAGAATTTTCCTGAATTAGTTATCAATATATCTTATACATATAAAACTCAGGTAATATTTGTCTATGCTTCCTAAAACACTCTGTGAAAGCATGAATAAAGCCATATTTACTAGATCAGAGATCTTGTGGAATTGACGAACATCTCATATCGAATGTGAGGTTTATATATGAAGATCTGAAGGTAATAAAACTAATGTTTTACTTATTACACTTTTGCTATTACTTGCGAACACACTTTTTGTTAACTAAAAGTTGTTAAATTGTAACTTACGCCAGGAGGAAATGATTTCGTCTTACGACTTTTTCAGCCTCGTATTTGTTGTCATTTTTATGTGTGTTGCTATGTCTATATATTTAATACTGTTCAAGTGTGTTTAATTTATGGCCTTTGTTAAATGCGTGGAGGATGCTCATGTTATTTTCCATACCTTTGCATGAGTGTTTAGTGTCCATGAGGGGACATCCTAAATGAAGAAACTTGGCACAGATCACATCACTTTTAACTTTAAAAAAAAATGGTATCGAGGAAGCACAACTGCAGCATTCCTTGCAGCAAAAATACGAACCTGAAGAAATCGTAAGACGAAAACGTTTCCTCCAAGTGTAAGTTAACAATTTAACAACTTCTAGTTAACAAAAAGTCTGGTCGCAAGTAATAGCAAAAGTGTAATAAGTCATTAACAACCAGCTCGTCATGAACAGCAACAAGATTTTGATATAAAATGTTTTCTTACACAATAAAAAAGTAAAACACTGAAACATATATTGATATTTATACTTTCTATAGTAGAACTTACTACTTTTAAATTACTGTTTCAGGTAAAATGACAGTCCTCATTATTCTAAAAAGTAAGTTCTACTACAGGCATATGTCTAGTAAATGTAATAGGTCTATAATGTATTCAAGTATTTTACCATTTGTTGATTCCATCTTCGCGTGAGCTACTAGTAATCACTTACACTTTTTAAAGATTGTTTTAACTTGCCTATAGTAGCACTTACTTTGCTTGTTGAGGACGGCCGTTTCGGGAGATGTGTCCCTTTGTCAACTCAGAAGCAAGTATTTTAGTGTAAAACTAATAGCTCAACTGAAAATGGAATTAAATAATATTGAAAAAGTTCTAACTCAGTATAAACATAAAAAATAGAATCCAATAAAACTTTTAGTTATAAGGTTCCTTCAGAAGGAATAACTTGTAACTGAAATGTACATAAAATGATTTAATAAATAAGTTTATTTATTTAGAATTGTGTTTGGTCATATTCCTTAGTTAGAGTATAATTAATTTAAACAGTATAGTCATATTTCTTAATGAATTAACGCACGTATTGTTTACAGCAGAAGGATTTTGTCTTAAGGTATGAATTAAAAACAAAAAAAATTGATAAGGATTACGTGTTGGTGGGCGCCTCCGGCAGTGTCACAGATGAATAGCGTATCTGTACTTTAGGTAGCACAAAGGACCCTTAACGTTATCAGCTGTTTTATTTCAAGTCAAAGAAAAGTAGGCGTTATGTAATATGGTTGTGCGCGGGATGAATTATTTCGTATGTAAATATTGTATACGTTATGAATTACTTATTTGATAACATTTTTTGTAATTGCTGCTATGTTAGTCTTCAATTTATACAAAATTGGAAGTGCGAGTTTCATAGTTTCAGATTAAAATTATGAAATAATCGCGTTTCAGGATTTTAACAAAAATATGATTATCATATAGTTTAAAGCCTATTTCACCTAAATAGGTATGACCAGTGGCTAAATTATGAAGGTAAATTTCATTTATTTTGAATTAAAAATATTACAACGAATTAGACTTTGCCTTTTATGTGAAAGATCATAACCTAGTTATGTGAATGGAGAACTTAGTTTAATGCTCAAAAACCAAATAGTTCTACTCAAAATAATTGTTATATTATTTTAAATGCCTAAATTCGCACTAAATATTTATCTTTTAAAATCTATGTCTATAATATTTTATGGATTAAAAATGTATCATAAGACACAATTATTCTAACATTGTCAGATATGCTATAATAAGTAGCATATATATATTAGGTTTTTTGGGTAATAATTAACTATATTTACGTTACTGGTACAATAATGAAATTTCTTTTCAGTGATGTAGAAAGTTTTCAAGAATACAGAATACATTAAATTTTAAAACACCCCAAAATAACCTTACTTTATAAATATTCACAAAACTTGTTTCATTTATAAATCAGAACACTATGTTATATTATCTTTCAATAAAACCATAGATTGTTCTCATATGATAGGTCCATACCTTCTTGACAGGAAAATAAAATTCTTCAATCTAATCTTATTGGTTGATGCTCAAGTTGCTTCTTCCCATTATATCCCAAACTATCTCTGCCTTAACTTTACCCTACTCTATAAACATTGAGTTTATAAAGTTTTGTTAGTGAAGAATTATTTTAATTTTGTATTTACATTACAAATAATTAAAATTTAGATTGCAGACCTGTTTGGATATGAGTATGAAAACATGTCCTAAAGCTATTTTGATAAATATTTTTGTTTGTGTCGGAAAGTTATTTTTTATTAAATTTTAGTTGGGGACTGGTTTGAGTGAACAGTAGTTAGAAGTACTACGTCTGTCTGCTTCTGTGGACCATACTACGTAGACAACATTACTATATACTTATAAAGTATTAAGTTACGATAGATTTGGTTGTAATTTTATAGAACATCGCTATATACCTATATTAAAATACAACAGTCAGGATAGATATGGTTTTAATTTTATATAACGCGTAACTAAACAAATCTACACATGTGAGGTAAGAGTAGAGTTCACGTAATGTCACGTGGCAAAAGGTATAATTTGCCGTAAGCAGATGTCTAAATAGTTCCCAAATCTAAACAATTACTCAAAAGTTTAGTAAAAATGGTAAAAGTTTTGTCATTTCCTTTTAAGGGCTTTCTATACTGCTAGTTTTAATATTTGTTGCAGTGTTGGAGTCAAGAGAATAATTGATAAATTCTGACTTATTTTCTTATTATTTTGTATTTGAATTTTACAAGAGATATTATAAAACAATAACTATTTCAGCCAATAAATAGTTTAGTTAGATAGGATTGTTTATTGATAGAAAAAATAACGATTTAATTATTCTGGAAAGATTCAGGATAGGCAATGCAAATTTTGTACAATCAGTGTTGAACTGAGGTAGAAGAAAGACACATATAGTATTTTAAGCTGCATATAGAATATCGATAGGTAATCTTATATATATATATATATATATATATATATATATATATATATATATATATATATATATATATATGTTAGTTTGTACCAGGCCTAACACTATTTTTATCATGAATCAGGCTACTAGATTTATAGAAAATTATACAAAACTCAATGGAATTAAGTTTTAAATAATTTTTAGGTGGCCAAATTAAATTTTTAAAGTAAAATGTGTAAAACACTCAATTTTTTATGGCATTTAATGATCGTGTTAATAAACAATCGTGCTACTATTTAAAAATATAGAATTTGATATCCAGTATTTTTTAAAACCTAAATAGTGGCAGTATTAAAAATTCTTTTTCTAAAAAATGAAAAGCTTATCTGTTTTTGTTATCACAAAGGTTTTTTTTTGTTGTTTGTATGATTTGTAGTTGCTTTATGAAAAAAAAAAAACAATTATTAAGCTGAAAGTTCAGTCCATAAGCCTTCAGTTGTTGTCCTTTGACTTGGAAATTTGTTTTCACATTTTATGCTTTTAGTATATAATGAGAATATCTTAGATTACAAATTATGCTTTTTATGATCTTCCTTACACTGCATTGATTGATTTTTTGTTGACACATTCAAATACATTTTCATAAATAAATTATTACCTGATCAAATAATTAAATAAATTCTGGTTGGTGGTGAAAACATAATTGCTAATGCTAGAGAAATATAGACTTTTTAAAGCAGCTCTTAAACTATTGGAATACAGTGCTGTATTTTTATACTTTGTAATTACTGCTGAATTCAGTAGGTCGCTATTTATTGGAATTTGTCACAGTTTTATGTTATGTTTTGATAGATTAGCGCCGTATATTTTGTTTTATTTGATTTAGTTGATGATTTGGATATCTTGATAAAAACTACTATCTTCTCATCTTTATCATTAAAAAAACGAGTATTGTTATTGATAGCATTAATTGAAATGGCTTCATAGCTTAAAATAATAATTTAAACAAAATTGCTTAGTAGCCTAGTTTCATTTTGCCCGATTACTTTTTAAAATCATAAAACTTGTAACCTAAACATTTGGATATATATTATACGTGGCACTTGCCTATAGTAGGACTTACGTTCTGTGTTTAATGAGGATGCTTCTTTTGGGTGATATATTTAAAGTCAGCTCAGAGCATAACTGAAAAAATTCAAATAATATAAACAAAATTATCATTTTTCATCTTATCTTGAGCTACTACTTTTACAATAAAAACTCTTAAACATGACCAAAAACCCAGAGGTCAGATTCAGTGTGAGTTTACAATTAGACACATCTCCCGAAACAGCTGTCTTCAATAATAACAAAAGTAAGTGCTACTATAGACAATTGTAACGTAACATACTAATTAATATATGCTCAAGTGTTTTTAATAAAAATTTGGTTAGATATGGTTGATTTAATAAAGGTCATTAAACTCATACTTATTTTCAACAGTTTATGTTATTTATGTTGTATACAAATTTGTTAATAGATATGTTCAGTAGCTCATTTCGGCAGGTTTAGTTAATCATTTATTGTTGTCTTTATGTCGAAATGTCCCCTGCCCTTTGCCATGTTATCTTTTCTTGACGTAATGAGAGCTATGTGAAAAGTATGCCTTTTATCTTAGCACAGTAGTTATATTGTATGTGAATTTTTTTATTTAAATCTTATTGATAAGCCTGAATTGATTCTAATGTTGCTATTAATTTATTTTTTTGTGACAAATATTCTAATTATCACAATGTCTTTCATATTACGAGATATTTTTGTGTTTATCTAGATTGTATCCAGCAATTAGTTTTTCTTATACCGGACTTATTATAAGTAAGACCTAGGCCTAGTCTCCAAATTGAACAATATTGTTAATAAATTAGTTTATAGTGCCTAATAATATAATCGGATTTAGGAGTTTCAATTCATATAAAAAACACATAATCTTATGAAAAACATAATATCATATAAAAATTGTATTAATAAAATCTATCTTGAAATTTTACTTGACTTTCGAGTATTACTATAGTAGTTATAACATTGCAAAATATGCATACTATGAGTAGGATACTCGAAAAGAAAAAAAACTTTGATCTCCAGAATGAACAAGGATTTGAAACAAATTTCTTGAAGAAGATAATTTGTTGCTTTTGTTGCCCACGATAATTGAGAATACTTTTATATTTGAACTTAGTAAAAACAACTTTTTAAACTCATAATTAAAATAAATTTATAATAAACTTACTGAGACACAATAAAGATATTTTGTAATACCAGAGTTTAATCTGTGAAAATCATTTAGCTTCTATAGCTCCAGAAACGGGTCCTGATGTGAACTGAGCTGATATTGTATTAGGGCTAAAGCTTATTGATACATTGACAATGATATCGATATATCTGAATTAATGGTTTCGGAGGAAGAGCTCTTTTACAACCACAACCATCTATTTCCAGAGTCCGAGTTTATTGATTTTTGGTTTTTATTCTCTTAGTAAGAAGAAGTCTTAATTCCTATGGTGTAAGTTAAAGAAGCTAATTAACAAATATTTGCAGGAAAAATCTACTACTAGGTCAAAAGAATCTTTATACGTTGGTGTCTCTGTAATAGTAAATAATCAAAAATGTCTCAACTGCCTGCTAGTTACACAATGTGTACTATATGTTTAAAACATCTCTTTACAGTATTGCTTTAGTGTCGTTGTTTGATTAGATATGAGAATAATGATAGTAAAAGCAAGTATTGATAGTACGTTTTTGGTGGTTCCTACTTAAACAGAAGGTCTCTAAAAATGTGGTTTATTGATTACCCAACTTTCTAGTGTAAAGATCAGTGTGATATAGTTATTATAGTTGAACTGTAATATAATTTTGATTATTTAACTATGCTGCTCCCATAGTTTTTTGTTTATTTAAATTTGTTTTTTCTACTGCCAGTATTTTCTGTGGTATGCAATGTTATATAATGTTTAATGTTGTGTATGTTACTTATTGCCATGTGAAGAATAATGTTTGTATTTTTATCAATTTCCCTTAAATGACTATATTTTATTGTCTGGTTTTTATTGTAGTTCTAATTGTGTTTCAATTCAAGCAGATGCTTTTAAAGTCAAACTACAAGCATCAGATAGGAATTGATTTATTTTAAAAATATAAATACAATATTTTTAGTTACATATAAATTAGTTTTGAGCTTCAAATGGCACTTATGATGAATAAAAATAAACAATGAACTCAAGTTTTGGACCAAGCTTAGAAGTAAGGATGAAAAACGTTAACTGTTGAAAGTAATCATGATTTAAGTAAGATAAAACCACATTCTTGGGTATTTCTGTATTTAAAATGTACTTTTAATACAAAAGTTTACATACATCCCTGTGTATAAAATGTCAGGGAATTGGTGTTGCTGTACTCGTTTTTAGAGAGTATTCTTTCCTCTGTACCAGTATCCAAGGAATTTCATCTCTTTACCTTCATCTTACCTTTTTACCTTATTTTCCCCACAGTTAAGAATTATTTTTACCTTGACTCACACACAAAATAGGAAAAGATGTTAAAACTTAAACAGAATTTAATGTTCTCCAGTTTTCTAGCAAATAAATTCAAGTTTAAAAACTGCCAGCTAAACACATTTCTAGCCATAGCCAAGAACAGGAGTCTGTAACCTTTTTGTAAGAAATTTTATACAGAGCACAGTAGCGTAGCTATGATAAATAAATAACAATAACCCTTGCTACAAATATTTAAACACCCTTGATGTACATTTCGCCAACACAGTTAGCATCGTCAGAAGGTTACAAACATTCTGCGACTAAAAAGAAACAGTACACCTAAAATAAACTCGCGATGGGCTTACTCCCACTCCTCCGCCCAGTGACCAGTTTATAACCAATACCAGCGCTGCACCTAGGAACAAGACCACACCCACCACTGACTTGTCGTGACAATTCTAAATTAAAACCAATTACAAACTAGTAGGCTACATTAAGAATACTAAAATCCACACTAAATGATAAGAGAGAAATTTGTCTTTCCGAACCACCAACTGATACAGGAGCGGGCAATTTTCTTTCTATATCACCAGCAATGAGGTGTTACAAGTCTTCACTGTCTCTCTTAAATTTATTTGTCTTATCCACTCTTTTTAAATATTTCACTTAATATTCCATTTCACTTAGAATATTGTTCACTTCTGCCACATAATAAAAAATATTTTTTTCCCCATCATGCGAACAAGGACAAAGTCTCCTGTTTTCACTGTGTCATCTTCTAATGATTTTTCTTCCAATACTGATTCGTCTTCTCTTGCTATATCTTCCTGTAGGGTAAGAAATGCTTCATTTTCAGACTCTGTATCATCTTCTATTATGTCCATGTCTTCTTCTTCTGAACTTGAGAAAACTAATTTTTTTTTTAATCTTCTTTACTTTACGTAGGCCTAGTTCCTTCTTTCTCAGTTTTTTTGTTTGATTTTTCAATTTTTTCTTAACTTTGTCTGCTTCAATTGCCAATTTTTCAGGTGTGTCAGTCATAGTCATAGATCTGCCTTTTTTCGTCCTCCTTTTGTTTTGCGTGGTAATGCTTTTGGAAAGAGTCTGATGACATGCGGAGATATTCTGAGTTGTGTTTCTGTCAAAACATCAGTGGATGTTGTCAAGATTGTTGTCTTCAATGTTTCCATATGGTCTATCAGTTACATTAGAGGGCAAATAATCTTCATCACAAAATATATTTTCATTCAGGGGGTTTATTCCACTGACTTCAAAACCACTTATAATGTTTTTTTACAGTAAATGCTTGCAGATAAGCCTTGCCACATATTTGAGCTACCTTATAAATGGTCATTGGTTTACCAGGATTAGAAAGCATCTACTCATTCACAGCAACATTGTAAAATCTTTTAAATGGCCCAAAGTCAGTCCTGTCTAAGGGTTGAAGTTTGTGTGATGTGTGTGTGGGGGGGGGATGTTAACATTACAACCCCTGACTTTTTGGCTTTATTAATGGAATCTATTGAAATATGTGTTTCATGATTGTCTAATAACAGTATAACTGGTTCCTCTATTGATGGTTTTACATAGTGAATAAAATGATCCAAATACTGGCCAAACAACTCTTCTGTTGACCATCCAGACTGATGTGCACTGCCAATCGAACCTGGAGGAGCTCCATTCAACATGTGTTGTTTGAAATGGACTCTGGGAAAGATAAACATTGGCGGTACATGATTTATACATGCATTTACACATGCCACCATCGTGACATTTGCACCACGCTCCCCAGAAGTCATACTTCCAACTTGTTTTATACCTTTCGGTGCTATAATTTTTTGAGGGGTATGGACGGTTGAATTGCCTGTCTCGTCAAGATTATATATGTTATTAGGCGGAAATTTATTCCGGCTCAGTATGCTCTTATAATTATCAAAAAAGGTTTTTATGTTAGACTTGTTAAAGCTAGTTGACCTCGCCAGGCTTGTGGCTTCTGGCTTTCTTATCGACAATGTAGGACATCTTTTTAAAAAACCCTCTGATCCACTCATTGCCTGCTATTTTGTCTTCATTCCATTTTCTTGGGCATTTAATATTATTTGCTACTGCATATTCAAATGCAAGAGTCCTTGCAGATTTTCTTGTTAATCCGTAATGGAGTCTAGCAGCTGTGTCTAGGTAGGCAGCTAATTCTGCTTCTTGTTCTACAGTAAAAACTCTGTGTGTCATTTTTTCTTAAAACAATATCAACAGTTTCTTTACCGTTATCTTTGTGGGATTTTAAGTAATTCCATAAAGTAGATTTACTGACTGAGAATTCTTCAGCAGCATCTCGAAGAGACTTGCCATCTAGGACTGCTTTGACCACTTCATCTAAATTTTCTTTTGACAATTTCACTCTTTTGACTCCTGTTTTGCTTCTTGGCACTGAAAAAAGTAATTAAAATTACTATTCTTTAATTTTTATGAGGTATAAATGAAAACTGACATAATTAAGAGAAAAAAGTGTTAGGTCTCGTTTTGACATGGAATAGTTTACTCAGCTGCACATTACTTAACACTGACCTTTAATAGTGATGTTACAGGTTAAACAAAATAAATGTTTAATATGAACAGAGATTTAATTTTGAAAGTAAAGATTTCAGTTGTCATACCTGAGTACAGTGTCCAAAGGTACAACAAGAGCAGTGTCCAAAGGTACAACAAATGTACTCATGAAAATAAAAACAATGTAGAAAAACATTGAAGTTATGTACAGATCAATAGATGACACTGCCAAAAAGGGTATGTTTTATTGATTGTAATACTATACAAAATTGGATATTTATACAGAAAATACATTTACTAAAATTTAATGAAGTATAGCAAAAAAACTTACTTTTTGAGTCGTAAAACAATGTTCTTCATAAAACACAATCAGTTATTAACTTGGAACTATTTCCCTCCAACTGGTTAGTTGTCACTGCTGCCACTATCTGTAAAAATATAGACAAAGCAAAAATTCCCTCTCATTTACTCTGAACTCAGGTACAACTGTCCAAAGGTACAACACTCTCCCCTATAAACTAAAATTATAAAAGTAACATAAACAATGATAAATTATCATGTCAACTTGAACTAAACTAAATACAGCTAAAAATCATGTATTTGGTCGTAACAAAGAGAATAAACTAGAACCAGGAATTGGGCCTTTATCAGCGTTCATCAACAAATCGCCCCTAGTTTTAGCAATGAAAATACTTTCATAACTATTAAGCAACCTGTTGGAGAACACCATTTTACCCACTTTAACACTATTTATATCCAATTCATGGCCATTATTAAGGATATGTTTAGCCATGCTGGACTTATCCTGTCTCCCATATTTAATATGGGCTAGATGTTCTTTAAATCTAGTTATAGTATTTCTCCTTGTATGACCAATATACATTTTGTGACAAGTTTTGCAAGTACTTGCAAATATAAAATAACCATGAATTTTATGAAATATACCACTTACTTCCCGATAACAAATTTGACAATTTTCTAACTGAACTCAGAAAAATTGATTTATTAATGTTTTGAAATCAGAAATAATGAAAAAAAAGTTCATTTAAAAATTAAATTTTACTGAAATAAAAACAATTGCCATAGGGGTGAACTTGCCTGGATGCACATCGCAGACACTTCTTTCCACTTATATCGCATCTGTAATTTATTATTAAGTGATTATTGCTGTGACTAGTCTAATGATTCTAAGTATTGAGCAACCTTGTATTCTAAGCCGGACCGCTCAGAATTCAAAAATTCCCACAAGTGGAGAGGGCTGCATAAAATCATTTCACAGCCTATAGGTTACCGATCCCTGGCCTAGAATATAAAAAATAAAATTCCAAGAGGTTTGGAAAAATGCAATTTATAATTAGTCCAGTATTAAGTTCGAAAATAAATTGTCCTGAAAAGGAATTCGTATTGTTATATGTGAGGCAATACTGGCATTTATATACCAGAGACCTGTAGGGGGATGTAGACTACCTGCACTTGCACCTACTAAGAGGGGTTTGTGTCCTCGCAGCACCCCTATTTAATATAACACCACTGGCAACACTTCCACAATAATTGCTATTATACACACATCACGTAAAACACAATTTTACACGTATATACTCCTTTGGGAATGCTGAAACTATCAAGGCTCAACAACCTTTGATTTGGGGTTCCAATTTTTTAAAAAATCCAAATTAAAATCAAAAAGTTTTAAAAGATTTTATTGACTGACATCTAATGAGGTGATTTTTGCAAGTAGACCATTTGAATGCAACATTAACTTAAATTAAAGTGTATTAATGTAACCAAAGTTTTGTGCATACCAAAAGAAATGAAGAGGATTTAATAAATAATAAAATAAAAATCGAGGCTCAGGGAAAAGTTAGCTAGAAATGGGAAATTAAAAAAAGTCAAACCATTGTAGTTAACTAGTAATAAGAAATTAAAGTCAAACTGTTGTAGTTAAAAGTTAGTAAACTTAATTTGTGAAAGCATTTGTTATGGACCTTTTCTGCAGCTTTTTATTTGCCAATAACAACTGTAAATATAGTCCATGAGTAATCAAAATTTATGATCTTTTGTTACCAATGCATTAAAGTTCTATGTGCTACTTATTATCTATGGTTTACAAAGTGTGTCATGTTGTAAAATAAAATGAAAACAGTATTAGAAGGTTTAATGACTTAAACTGTCGTTAATGTATAATATTTTGCACATAAAAGATACTTAGTCACCTTGTGTCTTAAGGCTACCTATTTTACCTAAATATAAAATTATTCATTTATATATTTTGACATGTATAAACACTTGCCTTAATTTATGTAAATAATTGTTTTTGGTATAAATGAGGACAATAGTTTGTTAGCTGATGTTTTCCATTATCAACTTGGGAGTCACTGACCTCTTATTTATTTAAGAAAAGGGGTGCAGGATAACTATATTTGGTGATTTTTAGGGAGTTTTTGGGGTAATAATGTCAAAAAGTGTGAGAATTGTAATAGTGTGTTGAGTATTTTTGTTGGATGTAGCTTGAAATATTTGTATATTTTGTACTGTTCAGTTGTATAAAGTCTGTTGTTTTTATGCAGAAATGTTTATGCAGAACTTCTAGATTTGATGATACGTTTGTTTAGATGTGGTTTGTGGATATGAAGTTAAATGAAGTGAACATTTATGTTTGATACATTGCTGCATACTATTATAGTGAGCCTATCTTTGCAATTTCGTACCCGTTACCTTAATGTATCTTCAGTATTAGAGGAAACGGTTTTGCAGAGTAACATTCTTTAGAAGAGAATTGTCTCATAAAAATTGTAGATTTAATCAGCTGTTAATTTTTTTCCTTTACGAAATCGAAAAACTTCCCCCTGAAATTTGGATCATCAATCTGGCAACTGTTTGTTTTAGACTTTGGCCCAGAGACCGGTAAACCATGTTCTATTTCTGCAAAAAAACAATTTTCCAGTATCTCATTCTTAGCTTTCTTTCGGTTGTCCAAGCCTTCTTTTACTGTAGTTTTGAAACAAAATTCTTCAGTTTTATCTTTTTTTTCTTCCAGTCTGTTACTGTAGATGTACCAATACCATAGGATGCTGCAACTTTACACATCAGTTCTCCTTTATTAGTTCTACTTAATCCTTCTAGTCTTACTTCCATAGTCACAACCTTATTTTTTGTTTGGTAGCCATTGTTTGAAGAAAACATGTACAGCACAAACTGCTGAGAAAAACTGCCATGCTGCTTTTAATTTAAAAGCCCTCAATATATTTGGCTTTGATCATGGGTGACGTTCTTACTGCGAAAACATTTTTAATTTGTCAAACACAATATATACAGGGTGTGGTAGCATAACTTCCTTTTTTTAAAGGAACTTCCTTTGTAAAAAAGGAAGTTATGCTGCCGCATCCTGTATAAACAATGTTTTCTTGTATAATAATCAAAACAACAGCATATTTAAATACAAAAATTATTTATTAATGAATAATTCTTGTTTTTGAATATCCTCAGATATTTTAGAATGATTAACGCTACTAGAAATTAATATTAATAGTAAGCCATTAGTAGTTATTTAACTTTAAGGTGTTTTCAGATAAACAAAACTTGAAAGAAGATTAATAATGGCATAACCGTTGCTGTTGGTTCCAGTTGTGGAACAAATCTCACAAAACTTTTCCAAAATGTGGTGAGTTGTATTTATGTGTTTATTTGTCTAATTATAAGTTCTCATTGATCATGACCTTGATTGTAAAGCTTTATATTACAAATACCAAAGAAAGAAAAACTGTAGGAAATAAAATTGTAGCAAATGGATAGATATTAGGGAGTAGATATGCTTCAGTAAAATAATTCTGCCCAAACAGGACATTGTCCCTAGACTTTCCTTAAGCCCAACTCTTGCATGTAACATGCAGTACCTGGCATGCCCCAGATCCATACTCACATACAGTGGAACCCATCAAACCCGAACTTACTGGGGCTATATAGCCTGTTCAGATTTAGCCTAAAAAGTTTGGATTTGCCGTAAAAGTTTGAATTTCGGATTTTCTATGTATTTTGCTTATGACAGAAGTGTGTTTTTTTTGTTAACGAACAATATTAGAGCATTCATTACACATTTCTGTATAAAAAATTGATCAGTTTTGCGGTGCTACAAGTGAACAGTCTTTGGAGCAACGCCATTACGCGAAAGTTTCTAATGGTAAGCGGAGAGAAGTTATCATCTGATAATCTTGTTGCAAAAGAATATTTAGACAAATTCACAGATCTGATTTTGTCTGAAAATTACTCACCCCAGCAAGTGTATAATGCGGACGAGACGGGATTGAATTTTAAAGCCGTTCCCACTAAAAGTCTTGCTTCTAAAGAGGAATTTTCAGTGCCTGCAAACACTGAATGATGTTATGCTAATGCAACGGTGGCGCAACATCTCATCCTCGGGAAGGTTTACGTCTCTTCACCAGATGAATGTTACTGATTTTAAGTGAAAAATATAGTTAAGTATTAGTGCCTTTTCTTTTTAAGTGAAGCATATAGTTTAGTGTTTGTTTTTTTTAATTTTTATTTTACTGTCAAGAAATTCTATGTTAATGAAGTGACGCAGTAGTACTATATAGCCCTTCATATTAAATCATGTTTTTACAGTTTCAATTCCAATATATTACACATCTCAGTCCAGTTTTATGTAAGTAGCAAACTTTCAGTACTTACTTCATTAAATTTCAGGTACTCTTTTAAAATTTGGTTTTCATCAAATGATGTTCGGATTTCGTGGGGGTTTGGATTTGAGGGGTTCTACTATATATGCAAAGATGGTAACAGAGTTTGAATTAGACACCTCTTTTACATAGATGAATGATACAAGACACAAAATTGTAATGGCTCTGATCAGCAAACTTCAGGTTTTCCGGTGTATTTTATTTTGTTCTCGAATAAACAACATTAATGCAGCACCTGTAACAAACACAACACAAAATGGCAGAGCATTTACTTTCTGTTAATAATAATATTAGAGTGTACTTAAACCGTTAAAACTTTATTGGTTTAAATGAAGTAAGTTAAAGTGAAAATGAAGGAAGTTATATGGTTTGATTAGTGGATGAAGACGTTATAAGTTCAAGTAATAACAGTGAGAGTGAATAACATATTGTCTTCATCAACATGATGAAGTTAGGTTGTCTCTAGTTAGTAATTAAAAAATAAATTATGTACTTAGTATTATGGGACTTAAATAACAGTAAAGTGAGCTTAAAATATCTTTACGTTAGAAAATACATTCAGTTAAACTCCATTCAAAGCCTCATGCTAAAAAAAAGTAGTTTCATTGAAAAAAAAACAGAGGCTAGATGCATGAGCGACCTCAAGAAAAGGAATTAAAGGGTTAATTTCACCTATTGTTCATTTTATTCTTCCATAAACTTTTTTATGGAATATAAAAGCTGTTTTTTTTCAACTTCCTATAGGCAGTAAATATAAGCCAAGTAAGTATAAAAAACAGTTTTATTTCCAAAAGTTGAAGTGAAATTTTTGTCACTTTTTGAGCATATCACCTTGACATCTGAAGCATATGTCACCCTTTGGATTAGCTTTAAAGTACACATTTTGTAAAAGGTTGCTGCCAAGGTTGAATAGGTTGTGACATTTTCTTAAGGCTCTATGTTGGTTCGATAATGCTTCCCTCCTAGCCACTGCTTCAGTTCAGGAAAAAAATTGATGTAACTGCAGTAGTTCATTACTGAGTGGCTTGCTTACTTACTTCTTCCAGCAGGCGTCCAGCTTCAGTTGTAGCCGATGGCCCGATGTCCATGATAAACTGTCATCGCAGAGTTCCAATGATTTTTGTTTGTTAGAATGGTATTAATGTCCAATCCCTCTACCCTTAAAAGGTCCCTGGCCAGATTTCGATAACAGCACTTAATTAGGATGTGCTCCAGGTCTTCTTCTCCACTTTGGCATAGGGCGCATTCTGGTGATGCCACTAAATTGAATCGGTAAACTTAGGCTTGGGTTAAAATGTGTCCAGTCCGAGCTCTGGCTGCGAAAGTACATAGACTTCTTTTGATTCCGCTATACAAGTCTTCTTTTGCCGGTTCATTCTGGAGGTTAAATAGGGAACGACCGACAGGACATCTTGACCATTCTTCAGTACACTTTCTCCTGAAAAATCGCTCTGCAGACTTTTGACAATGTAAGAGGGAGTAAATCTCTCGGTCAGCAGGTTGTATTGCTGAGGCTAATTTTGCTACTTCATCAGCTTCTTCATTCCCTCTCAACCCGCAATGGGCAGGGACCCACTGGAAGACTACCTTTTTGCCCTTATCTTGCAACATCACAATTAACCTCCTCAATTCAGCAACTCTAAAGGAGTATGACATAGTGCATGGCAATGCCAGAACTTGGAGGGCTGATTTCGAATCAGTAAGAATACAAATATCCGATTCGCAGAGAGATTGATAGCTCACCAATGCAGCGTTAATTGCCAGCAATTCAGCATCCTTGCTAGACCGGGCATTTGCCGATTCGAAAAAACGTTTTCCAGTTTCGAGGTTGAAGTAGCCTGCTCCTGATTTCCCCTTCTCCATGTCAACTGATCCGTCCGTGAAGATTTTTATGTGCTCATTATATTTCTGGTGGAGCATTGCTATGGCTTCAGCGCGTAGGTGTTCTAGATGACTGAGTGACTTGAAATTAAAAAAAAAAAACTTCCTATTGTAGTACTGAATGAGTTGTTAGGTCACAAAAAAAAACTCTGAGGACATATATTGCAGTGTATATGTACATGCGTTGTACATGATTGCCATTTTATAAAGACATTTCATCTTATAAAAATCAAAGATCCTTACAAAGATACATACATATATCTTTCTTGTATGATTAAAAGTGAGGCTAAATGGATATTTTTCATAATTTTCAATTTTTAGGTGCTAATGCCAAATTTCATTATTTTTCTGTTTTACTCTAACATTGTATATCACAAGGTATGTCTTGTTATTGCAATGTGGGTGGCATCTGAATAGCACTAAAATTTAAACAAGTCAACTATCACAGTTATTGATGTCACAGTATTAGGTGAATAATTTATGCTTTTAAGCTAGCAGGAAATTTAACAAGGGCGATCTGCGTGGTTGGCTTTATGTGGTGTCCACATTACCCGGTATGTGTGGACGTGTCAAGCGGCACAAATTAACTTTTTTATCAAAGCATAGTTTAAAAGTTAATGTTTGTTTCAT